>VWZS01008178.1:436480-919129 GCA_013397075.1 Rhabdornis inornatus | reverse complement strand
CCCCCGCGCAGAGCCCGGGGGGGCGGAGGAGGAGCGGGCGGCGGCGGAGGCGGCGGGGGCCGAGGCCGAGCGGAGGAAGTTTTGACAGCTCCAGCTGTTGTGTGTGTCGAGGGGCTGAGTCCGGCCGGGCTCCGCGTCCCCTTCCCAGCCGGGCCGGGAGCAGGAAGTTTAACTTTGGGGAAAGAAGGAGGAGG
Organism: Rhabdornis inornatus; assembly: GCA_013397075.1. NCBI lineage: Eukaryota > Metazoa > Chordata > Aves > Passeriformes > Rhabdornithidae > Rhabdornis > Rhabdornis inornatus. Next base: position 918,935 of record VWZS01008178.1, on the reverse strand, counting down.
AAGGGTGAAAAAGGGGGAGGAGGAAGGGGGAGGAGGAGGCGGCGCCCTGCCCCCTCCCAGCGGGGTGGAGAAGGGATCCCGGCGCTGCCCTGGTGTATAACCNTTATTTCCCCGTGGAAAAGGAAAAAAAAAAAAATCCCCTTCTGGATGCGAGCGGCCGCTCCCCGCACACGGGCTGCGCTCCGCAGGACGTGGCTCCGGGGGCAGCGTTCGGTGCCCTCCCCGGCGGCGCTCGCTCCCCCGAGCCCCGCGGAGCCCCCGGGGAGGCGGCGGGATCGCTCCCCCTTCNGCCGGTCCGGGGCCCCCGCGCCGGGCACCGCCCCAAGGGCACCCCTGAGCCGCCCCCGCGGGGCCCCAGCCCGGCCGTCCCTCCCTCCCTCNGGGGGATGGGAAGGAGGGAGGGAGCAGAGTTCAGCGCTGTGTGCGAGGGAGACAAAGTCTGGGGAGCGTGGCCGCTTTCCAGCAGCTCCGGCTGGAACAGCTGCGGGCGCTCGGAGTAGGGGGGGGGCTCCCCGGGCAGGGGCCCGGCTGGCTGGCTGCCTGCCCGCCCTGCTGCGGGGCGGGGTTAAGCCTCATTACACGGGATTTAACGTGTCCCGGAGGCCAGCGGGGACTCGGGCTCCGAGGGAAGGCGGGGGAGCTCCGCGGCCTTGCAGCTGGAGAAAAGTCCGGCCACGGTGCGAGGAAGCGGCCNCGGGCACCGCCCCAAGGGCACCCCTGAGCCGCCCCCGCGGGGCCCCAGCCCGGCCGTCCCTCCCTCCCTCCTTCCTTCCTTCCCTCCCTCCCGGGGCCGGAGCGGCGGGTGCGGAGGGAGCGGGCTCGGAGCCCGGGTGCTGAATCATGGAACGGGGCGCACGGACAGGAGAGCGGCGCGGTGACTCGTGTTCGGCGGGCGGGTTCGGGAACTTCGCCGGACTTGCAGACGTGGTGGGGAGCGATAGCCCCAAGGGTGCGAGTAAACACATCCCGAGAGCCCCGCATGGAGCGTGTTTCTAGTGGCTTTTAGGTTTCTGTTTGAATCCCGGTTGATAAAATGGCATGGGGTATCTATCACACAGGTACAAAGAGGGAAGGAGGGGCTGGTGTTAGTCGCTTGTTTTGTTTTTTTTTAAGTAAAAATAAACACAAAGCAATTCAGACCTTTCCCTTCACTGCTTTTCCTTCCCCAATTTTTCACTTGTCAGTGTCAGAACACAAAATTAAATGGTATGCTGTGGCAAATACGATATTTGCTGGCCTGTTCTTCAGAACCATTTCATAACATAAAGCCTTTGTTGTTTCCTTTTTCTAGGTTTGTGAGTAATAAATTAGACCTTTGTGACATTTTCACATAATGTATGAAATACATTAGAAAGTAACACATTTGTCTCCACTTAAATTATATAGAGCCATCCCTATTGTTCAACCATGCAAGGAGAACAGCTGGATTGTTGGTATGGCTTTCTTGGCCCTATCACTGAAAATGTACTCATTTATGCCAAATAAAAAAATACATCCTGAGTTAAATGTTTGTGCTATGAAATCTGAAAATGACAGCATGGGTATACTGCTCATACAGTTTCAGATATGGGATCTTAATGTGTTTATATGTTGTCTGACAGAAGAAAGTGCCTTTGAATTTTGTTAACTCAGGCAAGTTAGCGTAATTTAACTGAAAACATTTAATGTTCTACAGGCCCAGGCTTGGGTGGAGTAGAGAGAAAAAGGGCAAGGGAGACGGGAGGAAAAGGCCACCGCCTCTGCACAGTGGGATCACTGGTGTGGCATTTGCTGGAGTTGCCAGGTTGCCATCTGGTCTTACTACAAAAAATGGCCATCTCCAGAAACACTGGCTGTGCGTGAGCAGACCCAGCGCACATGCGCCACGGCTTGGGTGAGCCTCGGATGTGTCAGAACCGCTCTGCATGTGCAAATTGATTGGAGCTGTGACACGTGAGCACACCGTGGGCTCACATCAACTGCTTGGAGTGTGGGGAATTGCTGCCACATCCTGCAGCAGAAACGCGCCCGGCAAAATCACCGGGTTCACTTGTCTGTGCGTGGTTCATCCAGCCCCCCATGGAAACGTTTTTTAATGCCTTTAGATTTTAATGCCTCAGCCACCTGCAAGTGGTTGAGCTTTGGGATGTATGTCTTATGTAAAGATGTGTAATTCAAGTTTTTGTCTCTTTTTGTTTTTGTTAATACATTAATTATATGTATATGTATCTAACACGATATAAATGGGAGTGGAGGCAGGCCTAAGTCAGCATTGGTGTAGCATGGTCTAACACAGGAGCAAATTAGGGACTTAGCCTATGAGTTCTGCTGCTGTGCCTTATGTCCTTACGTGTCCAAACACAGCTGGGCAGGTCTGTGCTGTGAACAGCTGCAGCCACTGCTGTGGCAATCAAAGGTGAGAAGGACTGGATAGGACTGAGAGAGACTCGTGAGCAGGAACCTGAAGCGGAGATGGAATTGTAGCAAACTCTATTTGCTGGCGTTATCTGTCACTTGGAGAAGGCAGAGGGACGAGCTGGGAGACGTGTCACCACACATAAATCCAGTGTGGGAGTGCTTTGTTGATTCAGGATATTTGAACAGTTCTGTCAGGAAAATTTTTACGTTTATACCTTGGCCACACTAACCACCTATTATAAATTATCGCTGTCTGGAAAACACACATTTTTGCAGCAGATATGTAATATTGAATGAACAGGTTGTCTGCTTTACTGAATGTTAAGAGATCCTCTAGTTCATTGTAAACTAACTCAGGTGAGCTGACACACCTGGGTTTTTTTTAACTTTTAAGGGCAGGCAGCATTGAAACTTTCAACTAGAATTTTACATTTTAGCCTTCCTTAGAATAAACATTTCTGTAGTTTTGGAATTGTTTCTGAAATGTAAGTGAAATCCTTGCAGTTCTGATTAAACAAGGCATGCTAGCGGTTTTAACTTCAAAACATCCTAAATTGTCCCAATGTGCTTAATAACAAATACTTTCATAATAGAAAAAGTTGAAGACAGGATGTTGTCTTAAATCAGCTAGTTAAGGAAAATGATCCTATTATAATTAAAGGAAAATGACAGCTGGAATGTAAATATAATTTTGCCTTTATAGAACTAAAGTGGTGTATGGAACATAGTAAGAAAATTATTCTGGATTCTATCAGGAATGGGATCCAGATACTTTCTGTTTTATGACATTAATTCAGAACTCTGCCAGTTTAATGATCATTCGTCAATCTACATAAACCAAATAAAGTTTAATTTTTGTTCTCTTCACACTTGTGTTTCCATTGCAGAAAAGTCCAAGTTATCACAAAGGCTGCATTTAAGCTACATCAGCAACATGCTAACATTTCAGATGTTCAGTATGTTGAACCACTTTGTCTTATCCTGTGCTAAATTGATAATTGACTGTATTCAACATCTGCTTACTTCAGTGTGCTGCTCTGAAAACTGTGGACATTCCATATGGTTCTCCTTGTAGCAAACTTCAGGATGAAGGTGCAGGGGCAGCTGAGTGCAGCAACCACATCAGCTGCCTGTGACATTTGTTTTACATCTGCATTTGTATTCACCCAAGTAGTTCAGAAATAGCTAAATTACTGGATTTTTTTCAGTAATAAAAAACCAAGTCCAGACAATTTAAAAGAGTTCCTGACAAAGCCTAAATCAAGTGACAAAATCAGGATTACATCATACAAATACGTGACTTCTAGTTAATTTGTACTAAACTTGGCTGGACTACAAAAAATGTTAGCATATGCTAATTGTCGTATGCTAACCAATGTGTTGTGGAAGCCTAGTTTTAAACTTGAAATGTTTGTTTCTTCTTTTCATCAGTTTTGCTTACTTGTCATCTCATGGATCTGCCTTACTGCAGGCAGCAGCACAGCCTGGGTAGTGGGTATGACACACACGCACCCCTCCTTGAGCAGCGGGGGCTTTCCCAGCAGTTTGGGGAGATGCTTTTTGCTGCCATGGTGGGGGGAAAGAAAAGCTTCTCATCCTGAGCAGCATCTCCAGACAGCTGGAGAATTCCAGTTACCAGGGGCTCTGGAGCAGTCCACATAGTGTGAAGGTCCAGTTTGCCTAGAATCCATCTGCTCTCATTGGAGGCATTCACAGTCCGTGAGGAGAAACTATTTCATTCTAGTTCGTGTTATCTCACCTGCTCCCCTCTGTGAAATATCCTGACTTCTGCTGGACAAACAACTGGCCCCCACACGAACAGATCCAGAGTTTGTAGTAATGTGGGGCTAACACAGGCTGGGCTCCCCATCCCTGCCTGCTCCCCATCCCTGCCTGTTCCCCATCCCTGCCTGCTCCCCATCCCTGCCTGCTCCTCATCCCTGCCTGCTCCCCATCCCTGCCTGCTCCCCATCCTTGCCTGCTCCCCATCCCTGTCTGCTCCCTATCCCTGTCTGCTCCCTATCGCTGCCTGCTCCCCATCCCTGCCTATTCCCCATCCCTGTCTGCTCCCCATCCCTGCCTGCTCCCCCTCACCAGCTCAGTGTGTGCTGAAGGCAGCAGTGCCCACCTGTGATGGATGTGCTGCCTCACACCTTTACACCTCAGCCTCACCAAGCCCTAAGGCCTTTTCATCATATTAAGCTCCTTTGACTGGGCTAATGTGACTGAGAAACACACCTTTTTTTATCCATTAAGATGAGGCCAAAAATGTTAAGTGCTCAAGATGCAAGCCCCTAGGGCTTGTCTATATATCGAGTTATTACACGTGGAGGCTTTTATCTTCATAAAAAAATGTTCTTTTTGTGCACGCCAGAGTGTGAATTTAAAACCAGTGGTTGTAGTATAACCCTCGTGCAGACTCACTCATCCTGGCATTTTCTAGCTTTTTTTTTTCTTCTTCTTTTTTTCAGATTAAGTCTAACTTCTTTAATTCAGTTAGGTGAAATCAGAAAAAGGTACTCGGAGTGAGTTTGTCCACATGAGGAATTTTGCTTGCCTGCCTCTGTTAGTAGTATTAATAATACCTTCCTATATGGAAAAGCTTTGTCTGTTAGGAATGTTAATTTTGCACATGTTTGCACTTATTTGCATTTGAATCATCCTATTTTGACAAGTGGTAGCTGAGGCACTCTACTGAAATTCATTAAGTTATTCCAAACTGAGGCCATGATCCTGGGGATGCTAAATTAGGCAGATAAGTAACTAGATGCATAAATAGGTTCACTGAAGACAACTACTTCCTGATTAAAGATTGTTCTGTCTTTAAACATTTGCAGAAATGCTTAAATTCTTCCTAAACTTGCAATTTATATAATTTTTCCTTAGAAGAAACAATGAACTGTGCAATGTTATGTTGTATTTTTCAGCACCCTTCTGAAGGCACATAAAGTATCTACAAGTTTCTTAGGAACTTTGGGTCCATTCTTTGTGAATTCCTGTCTGGTTTACACATTTATGAAACTGTAATTTTTAAACTTTAGTATTCTTTTAATTATCTATGTGGTGGTGGGCAGAAGAGAAATAATACTTTGTGGCATGCCATTAATCACATGGGGGTTTTAATCCAAAAAGGTAGTTTGAGGAAAATCGAATTAGTACCTGAAAGTAGTAGGTGCCAAACAGTGCAGATAGATGGAGAAACCCCAGAGCCAGCAGCAAGAACCCAGGGCAGTAGCTGGCCCCTTTGTGTGCACCTCGGGGGAAAGACAATAGATTGCTGTGAAGTTGGGACTTTATCATGCAGAAAGTTAAATAAATGTCTGAGCAGTGTTTGCTGTTTGCAGGAGTGGTGCGTTACACTCAGATTACTTAACAGAAATAATACAAACCTGGCCATGAAATGGGGGAAAGGATTTGTTTGTGCAATCATATATTGGGTTCTTATTCTGTGTTTTGCACAGCACCTCATGCACAGGGGTTGGGGTTCCTTATCTGAGATCCTGGGTGCTACAGTAAGAGAAATTTAAATACTGTTTGTGGAAATAAGCTTGCCATAGCTTGCCAGTTTTGCAAGGAAATAATCTCTGCCCCACCATGGGGTGGCCTCACGTTCAGTAGAGTTGTTACAATGTGGGAGAGGCTTTGGGTTGTAGTGGGGTAAACACTTGGACACAAGTGCCCAATCCTGTTTCCAGCTGTTTACTTCAATAACATTGCGTGTCTGAGTAAGAAGGACAGCATTTGGCCTTTGGTTTTTGGAGTTAATTGCAGACAGTTAATGGGGACATGTCACATACACGAGTTCCAGAAGAGAATTCAATCCTTCACTTCTTTAATAACTAATTTTTTAAACCAATTAGCTACATACCCCTATGGAAACAATAGCAGAGCCTTCACAGACAAGACTATTGTGAGATTCTAAATTACACATATAATAAAGGTTGTGCATGTGTTTTCTGGCCGAGAACTATGTTATATTTCAGCCTCAAGCAAAAATTTTCTCTAAGCCGTAGTCCCTCAACAAAAACACACTTTTTAATGAAAGTCCTGACACCACCTTAATTACAGTGCAGCAAACATTACCATCATAATCCCATTTCATCCTTAGGCAAGGAGAGCATCCCTGGGGGCCTGGCTGCTAGTGACCAGTTTTACAGAAACAACCTTTTCCCCAGTGCATTTTTTAATTTAACCTGTGCTGTGCTGCTCAGGGGAAGATGCATGTGGAGCTGCTCATGCTCATCTCCCCACACTCCTTGCAGCCCTCCTGGCACTCCTGGAGGATCAGCCAACCCTGGCCCTGGAGGATCAAGCAGTACCCAGGGATGCCAGCCAACCTCTTTGGTTTCCCCACACTTCTGCCTGTCTGCCATGGGAGCCCAACAGGAGCCAGAGTTCATGTCCAGCACCTTTGTATTGCAGGGGTTTCACCCCGACACCTTCCAGCATCCCCCAGGCTGTCTTTCTGGTTTATCCCAGTGCCCAGAGACAATCCCCCGTTTTTGCTGGCTGCCACACTTGAGTAAAATCCTTGCTTTGGATCCATAAGTGCAGGGGGGAAGGCTCTCTCAGTGGCAGCCCTAATCCAGGTGGGTGAGGACAGAGCTGTTTGGAAAGCAGGGCTGTGCCATGCCCAGCAGTGATGTGTTCATTTGAAGCAGGCTTCAGTGTCTCCAGGCTTTCACAGGGTTTGGGTGAGTAAGTAAAATGTGATTAGTTTCTCATTACCATGTCAATTCAGTGCATAGATTTTGTGTGGGGACTCAGTATTGACAGGACAAGTTTGCAATGCTATGTGAAGCTGGGATATTTTCCTGCCAGAAATTCCTACCAGAATATATATATGTACATGTATACACAAGGGGTAATACTTGTGGTTCTTACATTTTTTTCTCCTGCCTTCTTAAATCAAAGAAGGAAATCTGAATGATCAAAAGGGCTAGAATAATCAATCTCTCCAAATTGATCTGAAAATCCTTATTAAAGGCTAGAGGGAAATTAAACATGAGGGTTTTTTTTCTCTCTACAACATGGTCAAGTACCGTACAGCTTTCTATTATGAACTCCTAGATTTCTTATGTACAGAGTAAAACCATGCAGCTGAGATACTGTCTCTAAAAACAAGCCAAAGCTCTGTGTCTGCTGGGAGGACATTTCTGTTATCCTGTTCCCTTCTATTTAGGTTCTCATATGGTGTTAATCACCATGGTATCTTACAGCTTTGTAAAAATATAGTGCACCATATGTGATAAATCACTAATATTAAGAATGAAGATGCTGGAGAAAAATACTCTTCACAAATCTAAAGCAGAAGATGTGCAGTAATGGACATACCCAGACAAGCAGCCTGAGTAAAAGGAGCATGAATACAACAGATGGGGTCAGAATCATTCCTAAGGTGATATTTCATCCAGTCATTGCTTGTGAGTGTGAATGGCATCTCACTCCTTTCTTCTCCTGTGCTACAGCTCACTAAAGCAGAGAGACTGTGTCCAAGCCATCTTCTGTTCCCTCCTTTGCACTGCAGACCAGTGCCTGCTTTGTAGTGTTCAGGGCATCAGTCAAAAGAAGATAACTTGCCAAAAAATGCAAAGTAAGCTCGTGCATTTGTTGCTAATTAAGTGCACACATAATTACAATCCAAACATAAAGCAAAATGAGGGACTGTACTTCCATTGGAAAGAATGCACTAGGAGTGGTCATAAATTATCCCCCCAACTGGTAATCTCAGTTACATATTTTCTCATGTTTTTTTCATTTCCCACTTAGTTCCAGCCAGATCTGTTTTCTATTTATATTGTCAAGTGTCAACACATAAATAATTTTCTCTGTTGTATCCCTCACTACTACATTCTTTTTCTTGATAGAATAGCAGAAGTAATTATATTTATAAATGGAATGCCTGTTTGGCCTAAGTACTGCATATAATTCCCTTCTGTAAGAGGGATTTTTATAATTCCTCTAAAAATGTCTTGGCAAGGATCAACCTACCAGTTGGTAGTGTGGATCCAGCCTTTGGGAACAGTACTGGGGATTCTGATCCCTTTGGCCAACAGGCAGGAGGGCACCACAGAAAAAATGCTCATTTCTTTTAGAGAATGATGCTGTTGAATACGTGCAGTTATTAAGTACCCAGAAAGCAAATTCACTGAGAATTGCTTCCCACCTGTGGATTCCTCTGTTCAGCACAGAATTATTTTGGCAGCTGAAGAATTCTTCATTGTGGATGGCTGTGGGAAGATATTAATCCTGTTCTTCAAGTAAGATGCATTCACTGATCTACTAGACCTGCTCCACCTCTACTGTTCCATATTGTGAGAGGAAACCAAAGGAATCCCAAGTGCTGAGTAATCTCAATTCATTCTTATCCCCTTTCTGCCTCCTTTTTCAGCTGCTTTCTGCAGACAAGTTCAGATGTCCCTTACTCAGTAGGAGTAGAGCAGAGGGAGATCTGTTGTGAGTTCTGTGTTAAGGCAAGTTCAGTTTTCCATCTCTGGGCACTCCTTGAGAAAACCTCACTCAAAATCGTTGCATGGGGATGGCAGATCCCAGCCACAGTTCACAGCAGAAAGCGTCCTGGAGCTGATCTGCAGTACAGGAGGAGAAAATCAGGATTTTCTTACTGGTTTCTGCTATCTTTATGTGCATGGGTGTTCTTTCATTACACTTTCTCCAATAGTTGCTCTGATTAAAGGTTTTTCCAGGGCACCTACAAAGCAGTGAGCCATCCTGTTCTTACAGATGTGGCAAGCTTGAAGAATGCTGTCTTGGAGCATTCAAACCCCGTGTCCTGTGTGGTTTGGGAGCTCAAAATGTCGATGTCTGTGTGGGAGAGATGTGGGTGATGCAAGACACGTCCTTGGCCTTGGTGAAGAGAGTGCCTCTGGAGTCTCACAGGGTTTGAGGCATGACCCTGCAATGTGGCCAGCATTTCCATGGGTACCTCAGCCAATGGAGGTTCCATTACTGAGTTTTCCCTCTTGTAGGATCAGCAGAACCGAACACACGCTGCCCCTGGAGCTCAGCTGCTCCTGGTCTGGTACCTTCAATAAAAACGAACTTAAACTAACAGGGAGGTTTCATTGCTGCATCAGTGACTTGGCAGGAAGGGGTCCTGAGCTGGAAAGGCAGGGATGTCACGTCCTCAGCCACTGCAGTGACACCAGGAGGGCCGTGAGTCCCCGGAGAGCTGGGGCTGCAGTGCCCTACTTTGTGCAGATGATTTGAGCACGCTGCATCCTGCGCCTCCAACAGTGGCGTTCCAGCAGTGCCAGCTACAGAATCCATCAAACTGGGAATGCTCCTGCCTGGTTAGCCCTGGCAGGCCGTGGCTCTGTTCCTGTCCTCTTGGTAAGTCTGATTTAGCTCCTTACCTCCATAAGCTGCAGCCTCTGAAGCACAAAGAAAACCCAAGTCCATTTTGCACTCCCCTGTACATTTATTCAGAGGCCTCTCAGAAGTTTTGGACTTTCCTTTTCCCTGTGTACCCCCTCTAAGGGTTCATGTTTATTTAAGATTTAACTTTATGAGCAGTTTTCTTTCTCTCAGTATACACAGTTCAAATTTGGTCTGTTCCCTCAGCTTTTGCATTCAGCTGGTTTGACTGATTTAATGTCACTGATTTACTGGGATAATTCAGCTTGTCTGAAGGGAAGGAAGATTGATGTTGGCTGAAATAAAATTCTGAGGTGCCTATGGAGTTTTATTGCCCTAGATTTTTTGATTGCTATTTATTCACAAAAGTGGGCAGAACTCTGACTTGAGATTTTTCAGGAATGCCTCCATTATGTCAGAGCTGCTAATTCTTTTCAAGTCATTGTGGTTAGCCAATCTTGTTTTCTGTCTCTGTGGTAAGATTTTACATCCAGAAGGCTAACCTCAATGCTCCCCCACGAAAGCAGGCAGGGATGACAAAGCATTTCCTTCTTTGACCTCTGTACTTGAGTTTTGTAGAAAGATGAAATCTATCTAATCAGACCATATGCCTAATCACCTGCATGAGAATGAACAGGTCAAACCCTGTTCCTGTGGCAATATGTGGAACAAAAATGAACTGAAACATGTTTTTAAAAGTATTTTCTCTTCTAAAATTGAGGTGTTTTTTTTTTTTCCAAATTCACACTATGAACTATGAAATTCTCTCATGCTTGTGAGTTACATGTGGTTATGTATCACATCAGAGCAAACTTGAGGTTATTAGGACTTTTGAATTGTGCGTACTTGTTTTGAATGTTCTGAGTTTGTGATGTTTTTGGGGGGAATAAGTGGAATATTCTGATTTCCTTATATACCTGCTGGGTTAGCACTGGGCTGGATCCCTTCTGCTGCGACAAGGGCCACACTACAGACTCTCAACACCTCCTCTTGATTCACACAGGGGCTGTGTCTCTCCTGCCAATTAGCAACATAATCACTTATTAACTAAAGAACTCAGTCCCACCCAGATGCATCTGGGGCTGGTTTCATCAGTGGAAGATATGTAATATCAGCATTATGTCATATGAAAACCTCTGGCTTGTCACCATGAAATTCACTTGTGCACTCTGCTTGTACCCCTGGTGCTGTGCAAAGCAGCTGAAGCAAACTGACCATTTGGACCAGGCTTAGCTCACTACTTTAAATCCCAGGATTATGATGATAGAGCAGGAGCATTCCCTGTGCTGGAGCTGCCTTCTAACTGGCCACTCTGCTGCCCTAGCACTCTCAGATCAGTGACAGGTCAGACCAAGGGACAGCAGCTAGGTGACCAAGGAACCTTCCACTGACAACTCTTTGCATGTGGTTGGAAGGACTGGTGACTGCACAATTCCCTTGAACTGCAGCATTTCAAAAAATAAAAGCATGGTTTGGAAACTGCCGCTAATAGTGGAGGGACAGCTGACCACTTTGTCACTGCTGCCACTTTGGCATTACAGAAGACTGACCTGAATTCTTGATCTGGCCAGTCTGTTGATCTATAATCATAGTGATCCGTTAATTACTTGACTTAATTACAGACAATTTATTATAATGAAAGGTTTAACTATACCTACCTTTGTAAGTTTCCATGTTATTTTTCATTGAGGTAATTTTCAGGCATAAAAAATCCAGCATGCAATGCCTTAAAAGAACCCGTTCCACAAAGATTGTGGAGCTTTACTGGCAAATTCTCCATACAATATTCTCTTCTCAGGCAGTAAATATCAGAGCCATGAGAAACATCCTGTATTCTTCATATACACACACCCCACAGGGGACTAGAATCCCTCTCAATGCTGTTTTACCCATGCACTCATGACCTGGGCTTCCATAATTCCTCTTTGCTGTGATATTAGCACCAGGTGTACCATCAGTACACCTACCTTTTCATGTAATCTCTGATAGAGAGATGCAGTTAGAAAATGGCATCAGGTATTAATGCAGAACTGACCTTTTAATGTCATGCACAGATACACGAAGAAAGAACTGCCACTGAAAACTTCTGATTAAAGATAAAAGTAGACAGCCTGTAAAAACATTAAGATAAAAAGTAAATCCATTTGCCCTGAGTTTTCCCCTGCTATCCCACCTCTTACTCTAAATTGATGTTGTCAGCACTCATGATTTTATCTCAAGTCTTGTGATGTTTGATGTTTCACTTACACTCCAGCTACTACAGTTGTGTAATGAGGTTAGAAACTCAGCTTTCCTTTCTTTAATTTAAAGTAAGTTTCTAGTCCTAATGGTTAGAGTATAAAGCTTGTAAGTGTGACCCAGGTGCACCCTAACAGCTCAAAAACCAGAAAGCACAGTAAAAGAGCTCCACATTTATCATTTCACAGACAAGCTTGTGATTTTGAGGGTCAAACTGCAGTTCTTGAACATTTGGAGCTGGCAATAGCAGCTTGGAAAAAAAAGTGCTTGAACAAAGTCCCACACCATGTTGCATTTTCCAGGGAGGTATAGCAGTCATTATACCACAGTGATAATTCCCTTTTCAGACATGCACATTTTCCTATTTAGTTTTATTATGCAGCATCTCAGGGCTCAGCCCCAGCCTGGCTGGTCTGGAGGGGATTGTCCTGATGTGTAACAATTTGCCTTATGTTGGAGGGCTCAAACTGCTCCTTGTGCTGACACAGAGGAGAGGTTTTGCAGCACTCCTTAGTCCCCACAGACTGGCAGGTTTATGCATAAAAACCTGTAAAACCAGGAATGTTCTGACTTCCAGTCTAGGAAGTTCATCTGCCTTTTGTAAAGCTCTGTCAAGAAACCAGGAATACCCCACCCCTGCAAATCCAGCAACAAAGGGGCAAAGAACCAAACAAATGCAAGTATGGAAATACAGAAACACTGAAAACAGCTGGTTTGACTTAGAGTGCCCAGAATGTGCCAAGTGCCGGTTTTGATGCACAGACCAAAAATACTCAGCTGTTGGTTTTGGAAAAACCAAGCTCCCAACAGCAACAACTCAGATTTGAAAGAGACACCATATTTAACTAGATTTTTTACCAAATTACCAAAGGCTTCCCAGTATATCTCTAAAAGTATGAATTTTACCAAGAACTGGAGGGGTATCCAAAGCAATGGGCAGAGTCTGAGTGTGGTGTGGGCATATTGGTCAAAACTCCTCTGCAGTCACAGACTGGTGGTGCCAAAAGTCCCTCTGTGCTTGCCCTGTGAATGATGGTGTAATCCATTCTGGAGGTGACAAAATTACAAATAACTGACAAAACCTAATTGCAAAGAAGAGGTGAAAGTCCATTAGACTCAAATACTACCTGAGTGTACAGAACAACAAGGGAGGTTTTGTGTTCCACAAATAACAAAAGGTGCCAAAACTAAAAATGGATAACATTTTCAAAGAACTAAAGAAGCTCAACTGATTCTACACGGCCCCTGTTATTAATTTTGTGCCTGAATTCAGCAGTAATTTCCATGTGGTGATTTCCATGAGACTGACACTTTGCTTCTAAACTGCTTCCCCTGTAAAAAACTGAAGAAACCATTATTGACTCTTGATCCCTTTGCTGAGTGTTTCAGAGGGCACACATATTTCTGTGTATCACAAACCACATTATTATGGACTTATATTTTTTCTCTCTAATTTAAAGGGCTGTGAAAAATCTCTGTCTTCCAAGAGGTGTATTCTTCAGCCTTAGGAACTTCTAAGTAACTGTAAAAACAACTTTACAAACTGTAAAAACAACTATACAAAACATCGGAAGGCTCTGCATCTTCCATATATTAGTTTTGTGAAGAGGAACTTTTTGATGTTTTCCAGCTTCTTTCTAGCTCTGTTATCTGTAATTACTTTCAAATACACCCAAATCATCATCCCTGTACTGAAATGAACTGTCTCTTACTCTTACCTATGCAGGCCTGTGGTGCTGGCATAACAATGTCAGAAGTATTTTTGAAATCTAAAATGAGTATGGTTTAAAAGATTTTCCCACCAGTATTGTCCCTGCTTCAATGGCAGTCTGGCAGGACTCCTGTTGCTGTGGCAGGACAATTCAATGCTGGTTGTTGTTTTTTAAATAACAGAAAGTATGTAAGTTCCTTGTGGCACCCGTGTAGATAAAGCTGTGTTCAAGCCATTGATTTGATTTTGAAACTCCACAATATATGAATCAAAGTGCTGGTATTGCTGTCCTCTGAGTCTGTCTCCTTTTCTGCCTCACTGAGCATTAATTATTGTGGTCCTGACAGACTGTTCTGCCCTTTTTCTTCTCTTTCCTCCTCCCCGGTCCCCACTGTTACTCCCAGTGGCTGGGGAGTCTTTCCCTTACAGCAATCCTGATCATCTCCCAATAAAGGGCAATCAGCCAACACATTCTGGGCCTAAATTCATCTCATAAATATTGGTATATTCTTAAATAAATGAAGTCCTTCACTTAATGTACTAGATTTCAATGGAATTACATGGGGAATTAATTTGCCTCTGTTTGTAGTCTGAAAAACAATAAAATAGCAAATGCTTAGAATCCATGGCTCAGCTTTCCAAACTGGATGAAGAATGGTTCTACCCATTAATCAAGACAGTAGCAGATTCCTGATGCTCATGCCTTTTCTATACAAACACATAATATTTTAGGCCTTATTGATACAAGGCCAGAAGGATCTGTAGGTGACAGCTGCCCTGACATCAGCCTGGGGACCTATCTGTAATGTCATGTATTTCAGTATGTGTCTCTAATTCCTGCTACATGTGACAAGACCTATTTTGGGATGTTTCTGTCTTTGGATAATAAAAGAAGTTTTCATTTGTGTAGCACTTTATAAAGAGGTGCCAGCAGCAGCTCCAGGGGTCAGTGTGAGGAGGTCCAGCAGAGTGTGAGCAGCTGGCCTGGTGTGTGCTGTTGTGTGTAGCACTTGTTCACTCCCTGTGCCTTGTGACTTGCTCTGTACCTGATCAAAAAGCTGAATATCAGGATATTCCAGTACAGCTGGATGGGAAGTCACACAAGTAAAGCACTCGTGATGAACTTTTCAGCTAAAACTTCATACCTTTTTCTAAATTCCATTTATTCATCTTCCATCTTTTCTGCCTGCATATTATACACCGCTCTGTTTCTTCACCATCTTTCCCCCCATTGCTCTGTGCCTTTTTCTTCCCAGATGAAACATCCCTCTTTTTTCCATTGACTGTCCTTTGTAGGTTCTCTCCATATAGCTCATAATTTCTCTCCCTCACCTCCCCCACTCATCCCAACATCTCGGGCAGGAGTGATTGAAGGCATGGAGTCTGAAAGAGCAAACCAGTCTCTAGAGAGAGAAACACTGCAGATCATTATCTTTCTCACTCTGTTAATGGTGAAACAGAAAATATGTGAAGTCAGCTGATAACATAATAAATGTGTGGATGAAAGTCCTTTTGCTGCAAGAGATATCATAAATATAAGGTTCCTACAGGTTTTTGATCTGAGCAAAGTCTTCCTTGACTCTCAGTATTCCCATTCTAGGTCCATGTGTAGCTGATGTCTGTAGGAACACACTGGAAATCCAGATCTGTACATTAATTAAATGAGTGAGGTCTTAGCATGGAAGGTGCAGGAAAGCATCTTTTATGTCTTCCAGAGTGTTCAGCACACAAATTCCACTAGTTTTTGTGGTTACTGATACCATGATAGAACTGATCTGCCCAAGAGCCTTTTGGTGACTCTTCGTGGATCAGTTAGGTCAGTCCTCACAGTGAAAAGTGCTTGAACTGTAGCTTTACCATTTCAAATCATTTTCTAACTGCTCTCTGAAAATAGAAGAAAAATAAGAATACAACAGTTGAGACCCCTTATAAAATCTTCCTGGAGGAGTCCAAGGATACTCACCATTGGTCTCAATGGAGCTTTCACACATCCTTGAAAGGAATTCATTAAGCTGGAAAAGCTGGCTAGAAACCAGTCTTCCTATAATGTCTTCCATAATTTGCTCCAAGGGACACATTTATAGTCACTCAGCCTTTTTTATAGATCTTGTGCAAGATGAAGGGCTGGGTCACAATTGCAAGACTTTAATGAATAGATGTTTGTTACATGCCACAACCCAAATAATTTTTCAAGCACTGCACAGTCTTTTCAGTCTGGACTTTCCCAAGGATATGGGATAGGATGATAGCTGCAGCCTCTGGAAGCACAGGGGGATAGTGACTAGTTTTGTTTCTTCTTCCACACTGACCCGTTGAGGTGAAGAGAGAAAACACCCAGCAACTGCAATTTCTACTCTTGAATTTGTTTCCAGAAGATTTGAAGATTTCAGTTATTTTTTTTTATTCATACTAACTTCTCTGTATACAGGCTTATATGGAAACAGATTACAATAGGAAGGCTCCTCCAATTAACAAAACTTTACTGAGATTTTAAATATCTATCAGTCATGGCCAGATCTCAGGATAACATTCTGCTTTTCAAAGAGCCCCGAGATCTTCTTCACTAATTCTGTTTAAGAATTGTCTGTCATTTCCATTCCACCAAATGCTGCCATTTTTGGGTGTGAAACTCGCTGGAGTTTTAGAATAGTATAACCTTTGATTACCAAATGAAAATTTAGTCAGAAACTTCTTATCTAAGGAAGCCCATATTAAGAACTATCTCCCTTCCTAATTGTCCTTATCTTTCTGAGAAAACAGGGCACATGGACACTGGACTTTTGCTGGACATTTTCCATCTGGCCACCACAAACACTGGAAGTCATGTCTTAGCATGGTAAATCAAGTAGATGTTGCACAAAAAAACGCTGAATATATTTGTATATTCCACCAGAACCAGCCTTGAGTCACCATATTGATATACAAAGGATCAGATAGTAAACTTTCATTAGCAGCCAGGAATTTCTTTTGAAAATTATTCTTTTTTTGACATGCCTACATATGGCCTGAAGGATGCTGGTACTGTTCTCCTTCTATCAAAATAGGATATAATGTGTGACTGTGTTCTAGAAAAGTGTTACCTTTTTAACAGATTTATAATTTTTTAATGTCAGACCACCACAGAGCTTTCAAGTGATAGCTGCTGGCCAAACCTACATTAGGAAAGTGCACGTTCTGCTCCATTTCCCTCAAGGAAGGGGAGGTAAACATGGGCAATCTGGACTGGGAGGGCCAGAGCAGAGGTAAGGAGGCAGCCAGCTCCCCTGGCTCCTACTGTGCTCTTCCTGGGGCAGCTGCTGGATTGATCCGTGGCAGCTTCAAGGAAAGGTAACAGAACCTTTCCTGGAATTAACAATCCCTTGCTTTTGTGCCTGTGTCCATATTTAAGAAAAAAAGTTGTCTTACTGAAGAGCAGTAGCGGTGCCTGGGCTTTCCAGGGCAGCTGTTGGGCTCTGTGCAGACACACGGAGGCTTCTCAGCAGGAGTGTTGGCTTGGGCACTGAGCCACCTCACACAGCCCCATGGCTCCTGCACAGGGGCTGGCACAAGTCTGCTGGGCTCGGAGTAGGGGCAGGGTGAGCTCACATCTGTCTGTGCTGACAGAGTTAAAAATGGGGGTGGAAAAAGAAAGAGGAGCAAACCTCTGAATCCACCTTGCGCTGGCAGCCGGAGCGCTCCAAGCCGGGGGTGCCGGGCTGGATCCTGCCTCTGCAAGAGACACAGGGACAGGCTCTGAGCCTGCTGCTTCCACACTGCCTGCAGGAACACAGCAGGAGCAACAGCTCTTGCAGAGTTTCTGCCTCTGCAGGCAGCCCATACACCCATTTCTTCCCGAAATGTCAATACAAAAGTAACAATACAAAATACCAAAGGAGGGATATTGTGTTCTGCTGGATCCCAGCTAGTCCGAGAAATGGGAAGCACAGTGGGATTTTGTGCCTCCTGAAGGGGAGATGGAGACAATATTGGTGGGGGGGGGGAAACAACATTTATGGTGAATTAGCACTGCTAATATCTGAGAGACATACCTGGTACACAGGGCTGGTGGAGGCTCTTCTTTCCATCTGCAGGGGAAGGCAGTGCACTGTAAAGCTCAGTGGCATTTTGAAAAACTTGTAAAATCTATGCGGCACAACCTGAAACTATTATTAACCAGTTAGTCACAGTGCTGCTAATTGCAGGTCACCTCAGACAAGGGAAGCTGGGTAAGGAACTGAGCTCAGGAAAAATGACCACCTACTTTAGGCCCCCATTAGTTATTGCTGAAATTAGGTGACTTGACTCCAGCAGGATGAGCCAGGTCACCTTGGTTGGATATTTGGGCTTCACATTGCAGAGAGCAAGTCAAAAAGCCAGTCTGCTTTCCTTGGGAAAGGAGGTGTTGGGGGCATGTAGACAGTGCTAAATGCTGTGTTTGCTTTCACTCTCCTTCCTGAACTCCCAGCCCTCCTCTCAGGGCTGTCCTGGATCCCTTTGGGATCTTGGAGGAACTTCTGTTGGGCATTAAACTGACCTGGGCCCACTCTTTGTTAAGAAACAGTCAGTGGTGCTGGGCTGAGCAGAGCCTGTAGTGCCCTTTTCCTGCTTCTGTGGGGTGCCCAAACTGCTGTGAAAGAGATGGGCAGAGATTTCACCTCATCACTTTGTTTCTGTTAGCATCTGTCAGTGTTTTCTGAGAGTGCCCTTCCAGTGATCTTTCAAGTTCTGTGTAGGATTTGGCCTAAATCTGGGTTGCAGGAGGGTTTAGGTGGGAGTCTGACCAGGGCCCCCTGGGGATTGGGCAATGATAGTGGTTAGGCAGTGCTCTCTTTGGCACTTCTGGAACGAAGGTCTCTAAATTCTGTTCAAATCCAGAGGTTAAGGAGCAGGGATAAACTCTGAGTATCCTTCTGAAAAAGCACTCAGTATATAAATTGCTCCTGCCTACAGACAGCTGCATTGTTTGGGTCTGTAGCAGAAGGAAGCGGGGTCAGGTGTTTCTTTTGTGCTCGGTGAAATGATATCTGTGAACCTGAGGAGCTGGAAGGGATATCTGAGGTCACCAAGTTCAGCCCTTCACTACTGCAGACAAATATGATGTAATCCCTTTCATTACATGGGCAAACTTCCATTCTAAAAGTAGTTTTGCTTGTTTTCCTTTTTTTTCTCCCCTTGTTTTGCTCTCCTGTCCTCCTGCAGTAAGTTATACCCAGCCTCACTTTTAGTTTTTGAGCTTGTGTTTATTTCCAGCTAGTTTTCCTGTCATACTCTTATGTTTAGCCCTTGTCTCCACATTTTTGGTATTTCTGGTGAGTGGAAATGGAAGATGATTAAATCCACAGGAAGAGAGTTCAGTATCTCTATTTGTGCTTATTAACTACTCAGTGCTTGATTAGACAATTTTGAGATACAGGCAAATGATAATTACATTGGTCACAATACATTTAACTGAACATCTGAAGTATCCATTAAAAAGAAAACCCTTCTAGAACGAGAACTTGTATTTTATTAAACGATTTAGAAATTACTCATACGGCTCTTGAAGATACTTATAGCTGAATTATAAAGTAGTTTATTACACTTAGTGTCACTTTACATTATACCAGTTGGAAGATCTGCAAAGTGTTTCACAAGGCAGACATAGGTCCCCTGGAACCTTCTGATTCCATCTGAAAAACCTGGGTTCCTTTGCTCTCCCTTTGTCTTTGCACATTCCAGCTACCAGCAATGTCCCAGTCAGCCAGAGCCCCCACCAGCAATCTGGCATCTCTTTGCTCTTCCTCTCTCAAGTCACTTGGGACTTGGGAGATGGTTTGAAGCCAGTTTTGTAATGGAAGTAGAATAGAAAAGCAAAGGCTTGGGAGCAAAATGATGAGGGTAGAAAAATGTTCTCTAAGTGTGTGCAGGTGACTGTGGTTAAAAGGAAGTGTGAACATTTGCTGGCTTGCCTAGCACAACAGAACACTGCAAGCCACCTTCCCTTGCGATACACTCAAGGCAATTTTATTCTGAATTTCTTTCCAAGTAAAATTTTAAACTTGTTTTCTGATCAATTTAACACATTGGTCCCTGGGACATTCTACTCAATGCCTGTAGGGCTGCTTCTTCCTCCCATCCATGCTCAAAGCTTGGCTCTCCCCATCAGCTATAAAATAAAAGAACTTGGATGGGTCTAATCAGTATGATGGATATCAATTCACAATAACACAGGACCAGTTGGAATTTCTATCCATGCACTATCAGCATGTACTGATTCACAGTCACATGAAGCCAATTTAAATTTATATATATGCATCATCAGCACTGCATGTATTGGTTCACAGACACAGAACCACTTTGCAAATACATCAATAACTCCAAGTGGCACACGGCCATTTGGATGTCTTGACTCCATTTGGATATCTCAGCTCCATTTGGACGTCTCAACTCATAGTTTTGACAGTAGTCTCCTCTTTAGGCCAGTTCCTTGAGTGGTTACACGGATACACACAGACCTGGGTGCACTGACTGCCTCTAAGACCATTTTCCCTCTCTGAGATTTGGCTGCCAATGCTTCAGGCCAGCTCAGATGTGCTGTGGCTGCAACCTGGGAGCAGGCTACTGGGAAAAGACCATGTGGGAGGAGCTGGGAGAAGTCCCACTGGCAGCTGACCCCTTCTCTCCAGAGCTGCTCTCCAGCTCCCACCCCGAGTCTGTGCCCGAGTGATGCTGCAGCTACATCTGAGCCTGGCCTCATCCCTCAGTGACCCTCACCTTGCTGGCTCTGGGACCAGCCTCATCCCACAGCCATGGTGCTCTCTGACCCTGTGCACAGTGTGGTTCATGTGCCTGATGCCAGAGAAGTGCTCCCCTTGCCTGTTTTTGGGGCAGGGAAGGCATTGGCATATCTCCCTTGTACTCAGGATGAGCAGTACTGGGCCCTGTTCCTGAGCAGGCACCTGAGTGCTGTGGTCATGTATCTTTCTATAAATAATTACTTCACTTCATCACTTGCAGCCTCTTTTCATCACCTCCTTTCCCTCAGACCGATGACTGTTTTGGGATGGAAGGCTTTTTTTCCTCTCTAGCTGGACCAAGGCCATTTAATGGAGTGAGCTGTAGGAGGTACTGAAAGAGAGATACTGTTAGCACTGTTTCCACATGCCCAAAGACTGATCTTTATGCAGCTGAGACTACAAGGGATATCCCTTAAAATAAAGGCCAGCTTATTACCCATCTTCTCCAACTCCTGTGGAACTAAATATCCTGAAGTTGAGAGAAGCTGCGGCACAAAGCGTCTTTATAGCTCTCAGTGTGCCTTCTTTGCTGGCTCCAGCTGCCCCTACACTCTGTTTTTCCTCAGTCTTTTCTTCAATATTTTTTCCAGTTGACTTAGTTATTACAGTACATGGACCAGACTGAGGAAAATACACTGGAGGTTGGAGCTGGCAGAGCAGGGCGAGCTGCGAGGGAAGCGCTGTTGCCATGCCATGACATCACCCGTGCGATAATTGGTGGCATTCCCGCGGATGGGAGGCACTGCCCGCTGTCCTTGGGCTCACTTCCGTGATACAGAACAGAGGCACTGCCTGTCTCCTGCCAGCCTCTTTCATTGCCAGCCTTCTGGCAAAGCTTGGGACATTTATAAAAACAGTACAGTACTTTATTTAGCCTCTAGTGAGAAAAAGTCACTTCACAGCTCCAGTTTAGGCACAAGGCACTAACAAGCAGATTTAAAAAAAAAAAAAAATCCTTTACATAAAAACATTTCAAACAAATACATGAAAGTTGATTTGTATTCCAGATGACCTCGCAAACCAAGAGATTGAGCTGTGCCTTTTATCTCCAGAGAAATGGTTTCAAATCCTGATTAGCCCATAGAGGAAATTCCATTTAATGGTGTAATTTTGGTGGGCTGAAAAGCTGTTCCCTGCCTAGAACCACCACCTATTATGGTATGATTGGCAGTCTGTGTTCAAGACAGAACAAGAACTTCACCTCATCTCTACTCTTATTACTTCAGCCTGCCATGAGTTTGCAGTTCCCAACCCTCAGCTCCCACAGAGCCTGAGAAAAGAGGGGATTTGTGGCATGAACAGTGTCCCCACAGCTGTGTCCGGGCAGGGCAGAGCCTGCCTGCGGCTACTGGGGGCAGTGGTGGGGCCAGGAGAATGGAGAGGTGGCGCAGGAGAGCCTGAGAAAACAGGGGAAGTTTCAGTGGAAGGAGATGGGAAGTAGGCAAGAAGAGGAAAAAAAGGAATGAGGATGGACAGGGAAAGGATGCGTGGATAAGCAAAGGGTGGGATGAAGGTATGCCCAGAGCTGAAGGCAATAAAGCAGAATGGGTGTAACTCCATCTAAACAGCAGAAGGAAAAGTCAGCTGTGGGAGGGAGTCCCACAGGGTCATGATGTCACTGAATGT
This sequence comes from Rhabdornis inornatus, assembly GCA_013397075.1. Classification (NCBI taxonomy): domain Eukaryota; kingdom Metazoa; phylum Chordata; class Aves; order Passeriformes; family Rhabdornithidae; genus Rhabdornis; species Rhabdornis inornatus. The sequence goes on along the minus strand of VWZS01008178.1, from coordinate 896,834 downwards.
TCTCTCTGTGGCTGGTAGTCCTGGTGTAGAAATGCCCTTAGACCTCACAGGATTGTTGTTTTCCCAAGTCTTCATTCTTCAGAGCACAAAACACTGTTTTGCAGGGGAGCAGAAAATCTGCAAGACAGATCAGCAGCCAGCTCAGGCCTCCATCACATCTTTGCAGAAGCCACAGTTTAAGCAAAGAAAAGCTCATCTTCAGTCTAATCAGTGCAGTATTTCCATATTGTCTGGCAGTATTTCTCCTATCAGTGGGAAAAGCCCATATGGGGTCCTGCCAGGTGTTCTCTGTAGGCAGAGCAAGTGGAGGAAAGCAACAGGAATTTTCACTGTGACACTGGTGAGCCTTGTGACCCTGTTCAGTGAAGGGCTGTGAGCAGACACCAAACTTTGTCGCTCTGAGGTGGAGCGGGAGTGGATGAGGACCTGTAGGTGATGGCTATGAAAATATTGCTGCCACACCAGGACAGCTTTTTAGCCGGACCTCAGTGTTCTCCTCTCTGTCCTTTTCATAACCACGTTGGGTGTGAGAACAAGGAATGTCCTCACAAGAGACCTGTTTGGGGTGGTGTTACTCAGGACAACAAAATCTGAGTTTAGAAGGGCATTGATAATGAGGAATAATGTTATAAAGTCAGAAAGCTACAGCACTCTGGGAAGAGAAATACAAAAAGAGGATTTCCTAGCTGGGCAGCAGCATCAGGAGGGACTGAGGGTGCAGAGGTGACATAAGGCTGAGAATAAGGACAATATCAGGTTTCCTTTCCTGGCTGCAGTTTCACTCCAGCTGTGAAAGCCGCTGTCCATTACCTGTTGCTCATCATCTCCTCCCACCTCAGGTTTCAGCTTTTTCATACCTGTTTATCCTCAGCCTCACCTGGGCTGCTGAACTGGTGATCAGGAGAGCCCCGTTATTTGAATTATTGCCTCTAACCTGGACTGTTCACCCAGATTGTGTTCGGAGCAATCCCCCGGCAGTTACGCTGCTGACCTGGGAGGGGGAGAGCCTGCAGCTGAAGGGGGGTGATAAGCAGCTGGAGTGGGTGAAAAGAAATAAACTTTTCACCCAGCTCAGCTGCAGGCAGAACAGGATGTGAGACTGCAACCTAAGACATAGGAGATAATTATTCTACTCCACTTGGCACTGGTGAGGCCTCAGCTGGAATAGAGTGTCCAGTTTTGGGTACTGCGCTGTAAAGAAAAATGTAGACAAACTGGAGAGAGTCCAGGAGAGAGACACTAGAAATATCAGAAGCAGAGAAGGAACAACCTAGGAGGAAATGTTGAAAGGATTGTTTGTTTAGTCTGGGAACAGCAGAGTCTAAAGAAGAGCTGTGATAAAAATCTTGCAGTATGTTAAAGTTTATTGTAAGGAGGATGGTGATAAATCTTTCCCCATGCTTGCTGGGGGATAGGGAAAGAAGGAACCAGATTTATTTGTGGGTAATAAAATTTAGGTTTGACATTAGGAAAAGCTTTCTAGATAAGAGGGTGATGCAGTAAAGCCAGGCAGGGAGTGCATGGGTCTTGTTAAAATTCAGAAGGGTGTTTTATTTTAATAATGAGCATCAAAAGAATAAAGATGTTTCTTGTTTAAATAACTCTCCTGGGCTAACGCCTGCGTTTCCACATGCTGAGAGTCCAACTATGTGGATGCACTTGCAAGGAACAACTCTTGGTCTGCAAGCTCCAGGGCAGACACTCTCCTTCGTGAGCAGTGTATACAAACCCCAGCAGCTTGTGACTGATCTCTTTTTCTACATATTCCTGCAAAACAAATAAGCCGTCATGAAATACAAGGATCTGTATAAAATTTTACAAATGCAGGAATAATCTTTCTTTTATGATCCCATTTCTGGCTCCACTGTGTTTCTTCCTTGCAGGTTCATATGCTATATCTCTAATCCCTTATTTGTAGATTTGGTATGTGTGCACAGCCAGAGATATATCCCCGATTGCTGTTAATCCTTTGAGTGTTTTTACATTATACAGCATATGTCCAGGGAAGGTTCTGTCTTGTGCTTTAATGATACTCCCTGATCCTCCAGCGACACTCCTGGAAACAGAAAATCACACCATCCTGTTTCCATCTCAGGGAGTTCTCAGGCTGTGAATTGGGTTTTCTTCCACATCACAGAAACAAAGAACCTCTGAATATTTTCAGAAGTTGTCTGATGTGTTTGCAAACCTAGAAAATAAATGGAAGGTTGGTCTAGAGGCTGGATGTGGAGGAAGGAAGTCATCACAAAAAGGCCCCACACTGCATCTTTGGACTTGCCTATGACATTGAAGGGACAAAATCCAGGGCTGGAGCTGGTCAATTTTTTTTTTTTTTCTTTTGAGGTTTATGATAGAATGTGTTTTTCTCATGAAGTAAAATCTACCAGAGAATAAAAATATTTGCTATTTTGAGGGTGGTGAGGCTCTGGAACGGGTTGCCCTGTTTTTGAAGTTTTTTATGCCCCATTCCTCCAACTGTTCATGGCCAGGCTGGACGGGGCTTGGAGCACCTGGAAGGCATCTCTGCCCCACAGCAGGAGAACTGGAATGAAGTGATCTTTCAGGTCTCTCCCAGTCCAAATCTTTCTATGATTCTAATATTAATTGGTTTGGATTTTAAGTCTAACTTCAGGAATGAGTGCTTTGGATTTTCTGCTGCAGAGTTTTACTTTAGTTGCAAAATCTGTCAGACATGTTTTACGTTATATTCCCAGTATATGTGCTTAACCTTCATTGCACCTTGAGGTAATTTATCATCTGTAAATGAACACTAATCAAGAAACCTGAGTCATGTGGGATGCTTCTAATATTTTGAAGATAAGTAATATTAAGCCTAAATCACATTTAAAGAGGATATTAATTGAAGTAGTAGAGCAGGACAAATCAGTAAAACAGAGCAGCCAGTCAAACTGGGTTATAGTTACTTTGCTTTCCACAAAAGCACAAAGTACCCATGGGGTATTAATTACTGTATTAATTAATATTTTTTACAGTTCTTTGCAGAAGATAGGTCTCTACAGCATGTGCTGTGCAGAACCAAGAAGTGGTCAGTCTTGCCTATTAAAAATAAACTGGAAAAGGAAACCAGATGTCAGGAACCTCCTCTGCTGGGGGGTTGCTGGTTCACAGGAGAGCTGCTGGAGATGGTTTGAGCCCACAGCTCCATGGCGAGCCTTCCAGCCCCTGACTCTTGGCAGTTCTGCAGGGGATTAGGATCCCCTCTGTGCTCCCAGGTCTTCCTGTCAGAGCTGCAGCATCATGAAAGGTTTACTGGGATAGAGAAGACGGGAAAGGGTTGGAGGGAGGAGAGGGAGGACTCATCATCCTTGATGTAGACATTGAACAGCTGGACTTCAAAGACTGCATTAGTCACCCCGGGCTCCACGAACAGTCAGTGGAGAGGAAAAGGAACTCAAGATATTTGTCTCAGGACAGGAAATGCCTGTTTCCCTGCTGCCTATAGGAGACATGTAGGTACCTGGATACTGGTGAAGTTAGCTGAGGTCACCTTGCATGGCCTATTGGTTCTGGCAGTCTCCTCAGAGGAGAGATCCTGAGCTCTGGCCTCTGCTTCAGGGACTTCTGATGGAGTTTGTGCAGATTAACAGGTCACCCAGACACAAGCATTAGTGAATGCAGAGTGTCCCTTCTTCCTCCAGCTGAGGAGAAAGCATTATCCCAGGGATTGAGTGCATTATCCCAGGGACTGAGTGCATTATCCCCGGGGCTGAGGTACACTGAGGAAAGTGGGAGATGCATGTCTGAATGTCCTTTTACAGGAGAAGGAACTCAGTATACGTGCTGCTTCCAGTAGAGTGCTTTGACCAGTAAGCAACTGAAAGTGGGAACCACCTCCTGTACAGCCCATGCTCTGCAAGGCAGCAGTGGCTGCTGTTACTTTCTGGGAGGAGGAAGACCTGCCAGGAGGTCTTGCCATGACCCAGCAGCCTGGACAGACTGGTTGCTTCAGGGGTTTTAAGCTGAAGAGCAATTTCAGAGCCCTGATGGACGTGGAAGTGAGCTGGGTGCTGAAGTTTCAGGCTTGTCGGGCCTGAGGCTCTACCTAGGGAGGAGCACGAGATGTCACAGTTAAAAAGATTGGTCTTCACTGTCCACACCTGACATCTGGGCAGAGCAAACCTGAATCTCTCACAAGGGTATCAAACCCAGTTCCTGTTGGCTTCCCCTGGGTTTCTGGCAGCCCTTGGATGATCCATGGTGGATCCCAGGGGTCAGGCACCAGCTGAAGGGCTCTGGGTGACAGCTGCTCCAGGGCACTGCTGTTTTCCCCAAGCCTTGCAGCACACCCCAGTAAAAGCCTTGCAGGCAGAAGGGTGTGCTGCAGACCAGTGGGAGGGAGAGCAGGAGGAGGAATGACACAACACATTACAGCCAGGGAAAAGGATTCTGCATCAGGGATTATGTAACTTTTGACATGTCCTACATATCACGATCCAGTACCAGGGAGCTCACACTGTGCCCTGCCACGTTAGCAGGGCTCACTTTAGACAGCCACTGTTAAATGACATTCCCATCCTGTCAGAGCTTCTCCAATTTCACGTCTACCGCGTCCTTCTGGGGCAGCTCCTCAGATCCCGTGTGCTGCGTGGCACCAGGCTGGAGCTGCACACTGCATGTGCCTGTGCCCGGCCAGTGCCAGGGCAAGCTGCTCTTATCTCCTGCTTCAGCTCCCTGCAGAAGGATGGAGGTTTATGGGCCAGCCCTTCTCCCCACTGCAGGCCAGCACCCATTAGCACGTGGTTTGCATTTAACTGCACCTCAGGAGTAGGAATCCTCGTTTGGGAAGCAAAATCCTTTGGCACTGTTAGCAGACCAAACCCATCCCTGCTGGCTTTACAGCCCCTGATGGCTTTTCCACATTTCACATGGGACTGAGCTCTCAAATGCATTTTACAAACTTGACCAACTCCCTCCAATGTCTGCTGGGGTTCGTTTTCCCAGTGATATTTTGCTTATACCAAATGAACTCCGCACCTTGTTTTTTGGTTTTTTTTTCATTCTTTTTTTTTTTTCTTTCAGCAGAGAAAATGGGCAAGTGAAAGTGGTGAAAGTGCATCACATGTACAGTCTGGGAAGAGCACAGAGGCAGCCAGGCAGCCATTGCAGGGGTTTGGCACCTTGCTCAGGAATGAGCACATGCAGGTAGAATGTTATTCTGCTGCTCCTGCTGAGCGCTCAGCAGTTCAGTCTCTGCTGAATCCCAAAGTCGAGCAAAAAGCAGCTGGTTAAGGTGGAATTTGAAAATCAGTCATAAGATAAACAGGTTGCAACATTAAGCACTCTCCAAGGGAAAAGCAGTATGCAGCATATGTTCTTACTTTGGAAGATATTAAAAAAAAACAACAAACAACTTTAATGGACTCTTCACTGGCTTATGGTAGTGGAGCTGTTAATTAATTAAATAACTATATGTGAATGGCATCCATTGGGAAAGAGCCTCACAGCTTCCAGATGCCAGTTATTGGCCCCATTATGGGCCTAAAACTATTACAGTAAATCATTACATGCTCCAAGATGAACTGGCACACGATTGCTGTGAGAAAGGATGGAGCTATTCTCACTTGTGCCATTTTGTGCCAGTTTTTATCTAGTGAGATTAATTAGTACTTTTAGAAGTGCAAGTCAGAGCTATAAAATATTAAAGGATATTCCATCAATGGAGTGGAGACCTGCTTAAGCAGGGCTTTTAAAACTTTTGGATGTTCATGGGTAGATAGGAGTTGGAAGAGATAATGAACAACATCTGATTTTGATTTTTTTTTTAAGAAAGGTCAGATTTATAGCTAGTGGGACTGCATGAAGCCTCCTTTGTGTGCTATGGGAATACTCAGAGGAGGACATTAAAGTTTATCACTGAAGTTCAGGTGCCAGGTAAGCAAACAGTTTCTCAGGCCAAAACCAATCCTTTAAGGCAGTTATTCCAAATAGAAAATCAACCAGAAAGTATTAAATAACCTTTTAGCCTGGATCCCCTGCTGGGAGGGGAATATTTTCTGACATTGGACGGCAGCCTAGAATCGATGATCTGACCTAGAAATGGCTTTTTTTTCTTCTTCTTTTTTAATTAATAAGCTATAAATTTTCACCCCAAATGACCACTATGGACCTTTCCATCTTTTTAGGCTGTGAGAGGGAAAACCACTGAGTCACCTACATCATTGCTTGCCCAGACAGAGCCTCCTTTGAAAATCCTCTTGCCTGCTCTGTTTTGAAGCCCAAAAGCTGAGTACTGAAGAGGCACTCCAGGGACTGTTTATACAGTTTACCCAATAATTAGTTCTTAGAGACATTAATTCATGGATAGACACTTCCTCTGAGAAATTATTCCACAGCTGAAATTCCTCCCACAGCTGGACAAGGCAGGCTGAGCACATGGGGCTGGAGATTTTGCAGTCCATCAGCCAGAGCTGGGGAAGAGCAGTGCCGAGGGATCTGCTGCTGACCCTGTCCTCTTGCTCCAAGCCCCACTCTGAACCACGTGTGAAATCTCTCGCCTGAACCTGAGTTCAAGCAAGGTTCAAGTGGAGCCAGAGGGGCCAAGGGGGCTACAAGGAGCCACATTTGCTGGTGCTGGTAACCAGCCCTCCCACACAGTCCTGCTGGGCCAGACTGAGAGATGCCAGCACTGATAGGGCTCTCCTGCTCAACACAACAACCTGTTTGTCCAGAAGGACAGACAGGATCTCCCCTGGCTCAGTGGGAAAGTGTCCCAGACTGTTCCAGAACAAAGAGCCTCCACACACCCCTGGGACACGGACCAGGGGTGGCAGTGGGGCTGTGGGTGAAATGCTCTGCTGCTCAGCCATATCCAGGTCAGCTTGGCTTGGAGGACAACATCCCTTCCCTACACCACGCTGTATAAGACACAGGGTAGACCACGTGTCCAAGAGCTGTTCATCATAGGTAGAAAAATCAGGTGTGTGTTGGGTGGGGGGATTCACAAGAGAATGGATTATCAGGAAAACTAACCTCATTTCACTGCTTCTCCTAAAGCAAAGATAAGGCCACATTCACACAAATCCTACAGGGAAGTGAGACTTACTGTATGAGAAAAGCATGAGTGAGGGTTTGCTGACTAACCCCTAGTTAAAGGAAACAAATTGATTTATTATATGAGCATGACAAATTGAGGCACCGGTCTTGCAAGTTGGGCTGTGTGAGCAGCTCCCCCTGTCCACGTGGCTCTGATACAGCCCAGTAAGGCTGACAACTGGGAGTTGTAGTTGCCAAACCAGGAATATTGCTGGCTCAATCGCAAAAAGGTTGGAAAGTTTGTGGTTATACTTTTCTGACGCACCCAAGATTTGGGTGGGAGCCATGGGAGCTCCAGCTCCTCTGCTGAGGCACAAGGACAAGCAGCTGCTTTGTCAGCCTTCCCCAGTGTGTGTGATGGTAAGAAAGCACAGCTTTTTTTTCTGTTTTTAAATGAAAACAAATTGCTTTTAGGACCTTGGATCTGAAGAGGGGAGTGTCATCGTGTGTCCAACACAAACAAAAAAACCGAGCTGAGCCAAGACCAGCCCAGTGCTTCTCTCCCATTCTCTGGCTGTAAACACAAGAGACTCCTCTTGGCTTGTGTGAGAGTGGGAGGGAACGCAATCACCAAGCAAAAACTGTTGTTTCTACCTGATAGTTTAACGTCATGTACACAGGAGTTGTGCTTTTCTACTTTTTCTACACTTTTCTACTCCATGGAGTCTTTGACTGGCCTGTCCTTGTAGTAGAGGAAAATAAACTGAGATAAAAATGCAGATACTTTTTTCCTGCAATACAGATTATTACACATTGTTGGATTTTTTTTCCTGAGTGGAACATACACACCAAAAATACCGGTGTGGTCCTAAGCTGTCAACACAATGACTGATGTGTTTGGTGGGAAAGGACTCCAAGTCACCAAGGCATGGAGAGTACAGGGGACTGGGGACAGATATTTAGATGATGGATTTTGATCCAGAACAAGGTGGAAGTGAGTGCCAGTTATCACAGGCTGGGAACAGGACACTCCCCTGTGTGCAGTGAGCCTGTGGATACCTCTACAGACCTTGGAATCACAATGTGAGACAACAGCCACTGTCAGCATGGCCTGATGTCCTTCTCCAGCCAGCACCACCTGGCTCTGCCTGTGCATGTGCTTTCCTAGCCACCACAGTAATTTTTTCATGCCCTATGTTATGAGTAATTTGGGAAAGAAGCAGGAAAAAGGAAGAGAGCCATATATAATGATCGTAGAGTTAATGGTGGATTCCAAGTTTCTGGGTGGAGGAATAATGGATTAGTGTTGGAAGTCTGGTTCAGTTATGTATGTTCTGGCAGACGCAGCTGGAGGAAACCTTGAGGTGTAGATGAAAAGTCCATTTTCACTTTGTAAAGATGTATGCACACCCTTAACTTTAAAGGTATAAATTTTCCCGTTGACTTCCCTGGAACTATTCATGCATTAAACATATGCATGAGCCTTTCTAGAAATAGGGAATATAAATGAGGCTACCAAAATAGTTAACCAGAAATACTTTCTGTATAATGGAATAGAAAAATTTACAAGAGGTGTGCATATAGGAACTCTTAGGAACAGATAAATGTAGGCCACACTGTTAAAGGACAGGGCACCATTGCTTGTGTATGAGAGGGTGTTTTCAGCTACCTACAGAGCAGACTGGAGTGCAGTTTGCTTTCGTTACGTTAATTAAGCAATTTACTGGAATTTAGCATGTGGCAGATTGGCAGGAGGCAAGTTTAACTTGGGTTGTGTGGCTGAGATCCTTTCATTGCATTGACAGCCTCGAGTCCTGCCAGCAGAGCAGCACACTCAGTGCATTTCTGCTGGTGGCTTCTGTGCTAAGTCCAACTTAAACAATTCCATTGGGGCCTGACAAAGGGGATGGATAAAAATGAACAGGATCTACATTACTTGAGCAGTCTGTTGTGGGCAAGATATCCAGAGTCTGTCCATAAGTAATGAATTTTCATTCAAGCAATAGCTTACCTGGGCTAGCAAGAATTCTGTTAGCTATTAGCCCATCATTATTTTTTAATATTCACGTGGAAAGTGTTTTTATTTTTATTGTCTGGAGCTGTTTCTTCCTATTGTTTTTCTTGATAGGTTTATTATCTAGGTTATGCTGTAGTCATTAGCATTTTAATCCATAGGTTGTTCTGGAGTTACCATGGCCTGTTTGGGAATGTAAGCTACACAAACTTCCAGCAAATAAGCAAAATTGAGACTCAAACTGGTGATTGGAGAACAACATGAACCCAGCCTACAGCACAATCAAAACCATTAGAGGCCAAAGGCCACTTGTTTGGCAAAGCTGCCCTATACTCAAGCCTTTTAGACCTGTATTTGTTGAAATACCTTAAAACAACCTTTAAGCTTTGCTGTTTTATGGCAGAAACCTGGGCAAGTTGCATCCTCAACCATCTTCTATGTTTCCTTTGATGAATTAAAAATGAGTACTCGAACAAGACCATCAACTAAAAGTCTGCAAAAAAGCAATTCCTTATTCAGGAGTACTTAAGGCTTTTATACAGTTTACAGGATTCGGGGGGGTTGGGTCTTTGTATCAAGACTATGCTCTGACCTCTCTTTTCTTCTTCATTCAAAACCAAATGCCACCCTGCCCAGGATTATCTGGATCTGCTTCTCAGTATCAAGACCAATTAACTGGTAAGAAGGAAAGCTGTGGGGAAACAAGGCAAATCCAAAATGAGATGGGGCTTCAGTCTCTATTCCAGTCTCCACTTGTATTTATTCTGGTTTCCAGCAGGCTTCTTTTGGCAAAGAGAGATTTACTGCTTGAGCTTTGGCACAGTGTTTCAGACAGGGAGGAGAGCTGGGACAGGAGACACTGTAAGAAAATGTACCTCACATTCAGTTTTCATTAGACAAAAGGATTTCTCCATTGCCTTTGAATGTCCTCCTTCGTGTCATGATGGCTTTGCAAGATGAAATGCCTTCTGTCCTATCTGTGTTGCTGTTGTTCTCAAGAATCCTGGAGGCAGCTAAATATATGTTTTAGTCTGTGTACGAATTAACATTTTAGTTTTAGTACATCCTACCCCATAATTATACTGAATTGGTTTTGGAGAGTCTGAAAGCCTACCTGCTTCCCAAATATAATGGTTTTGGCTTCAAATAAATGACAGGACAACAGTGACACTGAAATCATCCAGAGCAGAGAGCAACCAGGACCAATTCTACATATCAACAGGTTTTGAAATTTTGCTCTGATATTTGATGATTTGTTATCCTAACAGAAAGCACTTCTGTTTGTGTCACCTTTATTTTCCTAGAAGCTAAACCTTGCTCGTGGAGGAAACAGGTTGTAGGATCAAAAGATCTAGAAAACCAGCCTTGTTATTCTGTGTCTGCATTTCTATCATCCTCAGGCTCAAATTCAGCTGTGCTGTACACGTAAAACTGCAAATTCAGAAGGAATAGTTCAGTTTGACTTTTGGCTTTCAGATCTGCAGAATTTTCTTCGTACCCAGCGAGTTCATTTTAACACCTGTCTGCAGCGCCGCCTACTCTGTACTCCTACTTTTCCCATTGTCCATGGTATCTTTGATCAATACATGAGTGCAGCAAGACTGGGTTGAGGAATGTACAGCCCAAACTGGAGTATGGTTTTAGTTCAAAAAATAAACCCAGAGAATGTGCTGTTCTTTCCTTTGGGGTAGGATACCACACACACTCTGTCTTACCAGAAAAGGAAGTATTGGGAAATTTTGCTTCCTAGAAGAGCTATTAGAAGCAGCAATAAAACCCAAACCAACACAAAAAGAAAAGCCTGTTTTGTAACTTTGACAGTCTGTTATGCTGCTCTTTCTCCTTACTATTTGGTTCATAGCCAGCACAGCCATGAGAGTGAGTAAAGTGTCACTGAGACTGGTGGATGCAACCTCTGTCCTTCACTCAGAGTAGGAAAACCACTTGAGAACAAAACAGAAGTGACTTCAACACAAAACACAGGTACAAGATCCCACCAGAGCAGAGCCATGAGCAAAGCTATGGAATTTGATCAGAATGAGAGACTGGGGTTTCCTTTAGCGGTGTCTGTAGTCTGTGACAGTGGTCAAGAGTCATTGCCAGAACATGTGAGCATTGTGCAGCTCTAGAGAGGAGCAGAGCTGGCTCTCCCTGTGCCAGGAGGGATGCCAGGAGCAGTGCCCTGGTCCAGGAGCTGTGCTGGACCTCCCAGCAGGTGCCCCCAGGTGAGTCTCCTTCAGAATTACTGACATCAGTGTGAGCTGATCTGCAACCAGCAAAGACCTGAAAATGTCAGAAATTCCCATTTCTACCACTGAGAAAGGCTGATTTGCTACCGTGGCATGGTGAAAATCAGGCATATTAGGATTTCCCTTCTGAGTCCAGGGGGATCTCACTGACTCCTCTGCCATGGTGGGAGATGGAACCTTTCCTGAGCATTTAGCAGCCGGCAGTGGATCACGGACACTCTCTGGCAGGCACCAGGCAGCTGAGCCCTGCTTGCCTCCAGCTAGCACTGACTACTCCTTGATTTAACCACACCTGTGGGAGCAAAGGAAAGAGCTCAGCCAGTTGTTAGGATACTTAGGGAATCCCACAGGACATTTCCACAAAATTGACAACTGTGCTAGTAAGTACATTTTTGTGTCTGCTTGAGGGACTGAAATGTCTAAGTTATTATCTGCAGTAGGGACTTCAGGCTTAATAGGCTCAGAGTGCTTGTGCAGGCCATACAATCAATAGAAAGGGGCATGTTGTGTCAGCCTGCAAGATTTGTTGTGAACAGGATTGCAGAATAATCATATTTGGAATGCCTCCATGGATTTTAAAGATAGTGAGCCCTTTCCTTTAACTGTGTGGGCTATTCAAATTCCTGGCTTCACTGGCTTCTGTAACTTCATTGCCTATGCAACTGGTCTATAGCATTTGCTTAGGGGATTAATAAATTTTTTTTAAAGCATCGTTTTTTTCTGATGGGTGAAAATACAAGCACCTGTGTAATTTCACAAAATGTGATTTTATTGTCAGAAAAGTGTCACTGATGCATATGGTAACTGAAATGCAAGCAGTAGCAGTAGTATCACTGCAGAGCCTCTAAGTTAAGGCATTAAAATAAAGGATGAGGGGAAGTTTAGCCATGACCTTGTAAGTGAATGCTCTTCATCATGGCAAGATTGCTTAGCAGCCATGGGGGACAGGGTGGCCTCCCAGCAGCTTCCTGCTTCCCAGAACGGGTTGGATGGTGTCCCATCTCCAGCTGTGACAGGAGCTTCCAGTGGCAATATGTCCACCGGGACATGCTCCCAGGAATTCAGAGGAGCAGAACAGCAGCTCTGGTGGTGTCTCCTCTCCAGCCAGGTTTTCCTCTTCATAGTGGCTTCAGGCTGCCATGAGAGTGTGCTGGTTTTAGCTAAGCCACTCTTTGCTACTGTGGGCAATATTCTACAGGCTCTGAATAGAAATGGAGCCCTTTGCCTGCCAACTTTTGATGACCAAATGGCTCTCCTGTTTCCCATACTTCAGCAAAGCCTTGAGGAGTTTCCCAAACAGCCTCCCCTCTTCTCAACCCCTTCCCCTCTCGCTTCCCTTCTCACAGAGATATTGGGATGCAGACAGAGCTGTCAGTGATGGATCCTGAGATGTGCTTCAGAGACAGCACTGCCCACCACGGCATGGTCTTCTCCATCAGCAGTGTGAGAGTGTGCAGATATTCTAAGTCAAAATTCCTATTCATCCCTTGACAGCAAATGTAGAGTCCAGTCCCTGACCTTTGCAAAGCCACTTTGAGGCCTTGACTTCTGTCTGCCACTGCAGGAACCTCACAGCCCTGCTTGGCCTCTTTTTGGAACAATGGCCTAAAATCTTGTCCTTACATTCAAATCCCAAGATTTCTTCTCTTTCCTATCTCCCCCACAGCTAGGAGGTCTTTAGCACAGGCCCAGCGAGATGTATGAGAAAGAAACCTGGCAAAAGATTTAAATTAACTCTAGTGGTTGTGCCAACTCCTGCAGAACAAGCGTGCCAAGATCCAAACATGGCTGTTCACCAGCATTTGGCAAGGCGGTGACATCTTGTCACCGCTATCCTGGAGCACTGTGGCCCACACAGGTACAACGACCAGCTGGCTGGGGCACGATGCAAAGCAGGGTGGGAAAGCAGAGGGAAGAGTGCCAGACTTTTCCCAAACGAAGTCACAGCCCTGTTTCTTCAAATCATCTACTCAAATGTGACATTACTCCTGATTGCCAACAGAATCAAGCCTCCACAGCTACTTACCAGTTACACTGATGTGTCACATGGGTTCAAGCTTCCCTGTCTGGGTAGCCCAGTCTGTGCTGGTAAAAAAGAGTGCACATAAACCCTCAGCAAAGGAGAGAACGACTCACTTTCAGTGAAGCTTGCTCCTGCCACAGAAAGCTGCAAGAGTGCTCTGGAGCTAAGTTCTGACTGTTGGGAAGGTGCCTAGAGCTGGAGGGAAAAAAACCTCCAACATAAAATAGGAAGTCTGTTTTTGCACTTAATTCCTCCTGAGTCCAGAGCAGTGGAGTTTTATATTTTCATTATAAATAAGCTATAAAGCATCTACATAGTAGAATCCATACTCCCAGATGGAACAACCTACAGGTCCACTCTAGTCAACCTTCTCTTTGAAAGTATTAACATGCTAGAGAGGTCTGTAAATAGTTCATGGGCACTTTTGTCACACTCCATGTTATTCATAGCCCAGTGCCACTCTGCTGTCTTCTCTCACACACAGAGAGGCCAGACCTTTGATTTGAGAAACTGCTGCAGGACATCAGTTCTCCATCCAGATCATGCACATGCATTGTACTCATGCTCCTTTACCTGTCTGGAATTTTTTTCCATTGCCAAAGATTTCCAAGCCCTTCCAGTGCCTCCCCTTCTTTACGAAATGCAGGGATACTGTGCTACTCTGTAGCTGTTGGACACATTGCACCTGTCTGCAGCTTTTTCACAGGTGAGAATTCACTGCAACTTCCTACACCAGATGGAGTTTGGTGATGTTTGGAGTTTGGCACAGCTTTATCCTGAGGTTTAAGTTTGGTATCAGGCTTGGTGATGGCAAAATGATGTTGCCCATCACCCCAGTATGGTATTTGCATATTAAAAGTACATTTGAATAAAGTGGTTCAAGAGACATTTTATTAAAGAAGCCACAGAAAAGTAAAAAGTCATGTTCCTCTTCAGACACAGTCCAAGGCTTCTATACAGCTGCCATCAAAGTGGTATTTCTTCTTCCTCTGTCCGTTACTCTCCAGCAAAAATACAACTGCAGGTATGTTTCCAAAGGAGAACATGTATCTTCTGTCTTTTCCAAACTCCAAGGAAAAATTATGTTTCTGAGTTTAGTTACACAAGAAAAAGGAGACTTGAATTTTATGTACAAGTGCAAACTTAAACCAAGCAAACTGTTATTTGTACTTTATTTGCTCTATAAAATGTCTAGGTATACAAAGAACTTTTGGCTGAATATAAAATTCAACATTTTCTTTCCAGGTGCCCACAGAAATACTAGTTTAGTAGAAAATAAATATAAAACCCGCAAAATACCTTAATTTGGTTTTGTTAAGAAGCCCTCTCTTTATGAAAAAGATGGGGGAAAGGGTGAATGAGTTCCTCTTTATTTCAAGCTTGCTGCTTTAATTCCATGTTGCATATGAAACAACAAACAAAATTCTAAGGAATGTAAAAAGTTCCTGTGCCTACAAAAGCCTTAATAATACCACCCTGAGCTGAAGAATAATGGCACTGACATGAAAGGATTTTCATTTCTAAGAAATACCTGGCTAAATCAGAGTTCAGGAATACATGTATTCCACGCTCTTCTGCAGGGCTGATTTAGCACAGACCTACTAACCTGAAATGTGTTTCCTCCTGGGAGACTGAGCTGCAGCAGCTCAGGGCACCCCAGGTGAGACAGTGGGCTGGAGACAGGGTGGTACTTCAGGTCTAGGTGAAAGAGGAAGATCTGCATTAAACTGAGTATTCCAGGTATAATGCTACATTTCATACATACTTCCTGGCTCACAAGGATGGACTGCAGCCTCCACTAACTACAATCAGGACAAAACCTTGAGAAAATTCTCCTCTTAAAAAATGGCAAACCCCATGTTTAATACCCACAGAGCATTAATGTACAAACAAACTTGCTGCTTCCCAGGTTCTTTATCACTGCATCTTTCTGAGACTTGTATCCTAAAGGTTCGTTTTTCCAAATGGCATAATTTTGGCAGAGGATGAGGTCAGTGAACTCCCAGATTATGTATTGCCTACCCCTCCTGCAGCATTACAGGGACATGCAGATGCTCAGCACCTCAGAAATCTAGGCCTGCTATACAGCTAAAACGAATGTGCAGAGCATGAATATTACAATTACCAGAGAATTAAAAAAATCTGTCTGCATTCAAAGTAAAAATAAACTGGGAAATTTTAAAATTTCCTGAGGTGCTCTTTTTGATCAACTAGAACTTTGGCTTAATTTCAATGTAGACATTTCTTTTAT
This sequence comes from Rhabdornis inornatus, assembly GCA_013397075.1. Lineage (NCBI taxonomy): Eukaryota > Metazoa > Chordata > Aves > Passeriformes > Rhabdornithidae > Rhabdornis > Rhabdornis inornatus. The sequence goes on along the minus strand of VWZS01008178.1, from coordinate 881,304 downwards.
AGTACAATGCAAAATACAAACTACATTGTCAAGAATATAAAAGCTATTTTCCAGATGGGAATGCCAGAACATATCCATTGTTTTTTTTTCTCAAGCATATTCTTTAGCAAGTATGACTTTATGAAGAAGTTAATCATCAGTGGAGCTGTACTGTCCAATGGAAAGGGGGGCTGTTTGTTTTTGATTTTTTTCTAATAGAAATTACATAGTCCTAGAATTTTCCAATTTTAAAGTTCTCTAGTTCTACTTGAAATTTCCCATTCTTTTTTACAAAAAAATCAATAATGCCCTTTATCATAATTCATAGTGGAAGTGTCTACTCATGGTAAACTATCTAACTTGGGTTCACTCTAGGCTGAATGGTTGTTATATATTTTTTCATGGATTTGTGTACTTATGCAGGTTTTGAAATAAAATACATATTGGTGCTGATGGATGAGAAAACACAAATGAAGTGACATTCTAAAAAATCATTAGCTCTGGGGAGATGTTGAAAAGGCAAAGTTTGCTGGTGTGTCAGAGTAAAAGAACTGATGGTGTGAAGAAGTGATCAGATGGAAGGTTTAAAATGAGAAGGGAAAAAAGGAAGTTTTCCCACAGAAAGAATAATTAAACTGAACTCATTGTGAACAGACACAGTGGAACCCAAGAGGGTAACTGAACTATACACAGCTGGGATTCCAGACATATATTCAGCTTGAAAAAGCTGCTTCAGAAGTCAGGAAATTCAAAGGTAAGTGTCTCACAACAGAGTTTTTTAGGCATCTTCCTCAAAAAGATACAGAGCTAGATACTTCTTAATATGCATTTTTGTTAATAATCTCTTCAATCTAAACTATAAAACGTGCTGTGCAACATGACTGAACAAACATCGCTGTGAGAAGTATTTCCCCCTTGTTTGAGTAATTTAAATTTGTAAGCTAATGTAAGTTTTTGTATTAAATAATGTACTGTGTGCAATTTTCTTTCTTGTAAAGCACTTTGAAGCTTTCAAAGGGCACTCTAGGTTCATAAATAATGTGGCGTTCTTTGCCAGAACTGTAGGGCATTTCTCATAAGTTCTGAATCTTCTTTGCCAGAATTGTAACATGTTACATGCCAAATCCTGCACACAAATGTTCTACATGTGGCAAATACATATTGGTAAAGACCAAAGGCATGGCATTCCTGGATTTCTTAGAGAGAGTGGGGAAGGGAAAGAAGTGGGAAGGAATAATGAGGGAGGGGAGAGAAAAAAGTCTGTGCATCATTAAAAAAAATTATAAACAACAACAAAAAAAACCACCTGCACTCCCAAAACAACCCGTAACTTGCACTTAATTATTTTCAAAAACTAAACTGTTTGCTGTATGCAGCGCAAACTCACAAGTACCCAGAGCTGGGTCTTTACTTTTCCTTCAGTTATGGAAACCAGGCCTCTATCTCTTTAATAGCTGAAGATTCTTCAATGGCAGATGTTTGTAAGGGTCAGAATACCTGCAATCCCCGCTCCTCTGAGCACTCGCTAAGGTAAATGGAGAGGCTGAGAGCCAGGAATAGCAGCACAGTCAGGATCACCACTATTTAACAGGCTGTGAAAATTAATCCCCTTCTTCAGGCAAAATCAGCATTTCTCATGCCCAAAGCTACAGGGAATAAACCAAAGCCAATGTTTATAAAGAGTGAACTCTGGCCTCTCTGCAACCTCTGCCACAGACAAGGAGGCTCCTACTTCTGGAGCTTGGAAGAGAAGGAGTGTAAAGCAGCAAGACACAGAAATTCCAACAGGCATTTGGCCACATAGGTTACATTGCTGAAGGATACCAGAATTTTAATGTGTCTTTGGTTATTATTTTCTTGAATAAGTACAAACAAGTAATGTCAACATTACTCTACAGTTTGGACTGAATTGCTGAAGTAATTAAAAAATTCTACTATTCCCTGCCTTTCACTGAATTTCAAGAAAATGGTGACAACAATTATTAAACACCCAGCAACAACCAGCTAGTTGAAAAGTTACTAAAAGCTACTTAGACCTAATCAGGCCTTAAGCACTAGGATTTGATAAACTTTTACAAAAGAAACTGGTGTTAAAACTGAACTCCACATTCTGCAATACTAAATGAACGTTTTACTATCTGGTTTCTTTTGAGGTGGCAAGAAACTACAGTAAAACCCTTGCTGTTGCCAGAATTACACTGCTTAGAGAAAAATATCCTGTGGGTTACCATTTGCTGCCATGATTTACAGAGATACGGCCTGTAGTCTGTATCAGTTTCATGTGCAAGTTTTAAAGGTAAAAAGCTTTCTGCAGAGTTTGCAGATTTCTGCATTAGTGTCTGTGTTGTTGCAAAGAGGATCAAGTGGTGCTGTGTCACAAGCTTTTCAAGGAAGTTAGCACATTTCTTCAGGTTCATCTCCTGCAAGGTAAGACTCTCCCCTCCGTTGCTTCTGTCTATCCAATAAAAAGCTGATAAACTGTCTAAAAGCAAAACACAAAGCGAGGGGTGAGCACAGAACAGGTTTTCTAGAGAGTAGAGAGTGAGGAGTAACTGAGTGCTACTACTGCAGCTCACAAGGAAAAGCCTTCCCAGGCACTGCTTCATCATTTCTTCTGTCCCTTGTGCCAGTCTGTTCTCAAGAATGGTGACCAGCCGGAGCATATCGAAATGGTAATCTGTGTCAACAAACATGACTTCTACTCCCAGTCCTCCTTCTGCTTTGGGAATGATGCAGCGGGCTATTAGGTGATAAAGCATTTCTGTTTTCCCCGTCCCTTCTGGACCATGGAATTCAATAACATCTCCTGTTCAAAAACAAAGCAGCACGTTGTCAGGTAAGAGCATTTATAGCCTAGAGTTGATTTTCAGTGTTTTCTGAACCAATACTCCCTATTCCAAAAATTGGGGAATGCATTTTATTTGACATTCATAAAACTATTTAAATCCTGGTTAGCATCTACCAAAAGATATTTCAGTTTCTAAGAAAGGTTCTAAAATGAAGTTAACCAACTGTGAACAAAGGTTGAAAACCTCTGCCAGCACCATCTAGGAGACTTCCATCAATAAAAGGTTGGCAACTGGATTTCATCTGTATCATTAAGGCAGATGGAGGCAGAAGAGGCAGCTGCTACAAAAAAGTGGCTAAGAAACCATCTACATTATGCACACACAAGTAAGAAATAACAAAGTAGAGAACAAAACCAAAAATCTTTGACATATTAGAGGTCACTTCACAAAGATGTCACATGCTGCATGTCACAAGACTCCTACAGGAATCTGTGACTGAAGAGAAGACCAGTAAGTTTATTTGGCACTTACATTCTACTGTGGTGAAAATAATGTGAAAGTGCTTCTTTTGACAAGGGAGACTCAGGAATTCCTTCAACTCCAGGCAAAGCCTCTGTCTGAAGCAAAGGATCTCTGTTCATAAAAGGATTCAGCCTAATTACCTCATCCATGTGGGTCATAAAATATATATCATAAAAATTTTAAATGTTAATTAAAAACAGCATTATGTTTCATTAGGAAACCAGTTCTTTTGTTGGATGTGAATACAAGATACTCTAAAGCCTTATCCAAAGTCTTCTGATGTCTTGTATCAGAGCAAGACTCTAGAAAAAGTTAATTTATTAGCTGCTCTTTATAAATTTCTAATTTTGGGAACTGGATTATTTATTTATGACATTTTGGATTTTATAGGCAGAAGGGTAACTACATGCAGTATGGAGAATCACACAACTGTAATTGCAGGAAGGTGAGAGATTTCCATGTCCTTGGCAAGTGCAAATGGCTTAACAGCTTTCCACAGGGGGATGTGAGAGTAGAGAATTAACTGCAACTTTCCTTAAACATGTTTGTGCCTGCCTGAGTTAACAAGGTTTTTCACGTCACTGCTCAACTTCCAGAAGATGTCCTCATTCACAAGTGCCTACAACATCAAGATGCAGTTTGGGATGAGGGGAGGAGGATGGTAGGGAAGAAACCAAGCTCCTCTCCCTTTGCAAGTGTTAAAAGCAATTTACACCTGACGTGCCAAGTCTGTCCATTTCAGTGACACTCAGAAATACCATTTCTATGAATTTCTGATACTTTGAAATTTATTAAAAAGTTTGATTGCCTCCCAAGCCCTTACTAAGCTGTTTTGAATGGCTCCCTCACTTCTGAGACGAAAGATAACTCCACTTCCTGGGACATAAGTTTTTATTTTCTCTTCCTGTCCAGAGGTCACAGTGCCCAACTCTGACACTTGCAGCCAGTGGCTCTGCTGTCACACAGCCTGTGCCAGAGACATAACCACACCCTGGCAGGGTGAGATAGCAGCTTGGAAGAACTCCTCCTAGAAGTGCTGGGTAGGTAATTCCCTCATATTTTGTCTCTTGAAATATTTTAGAACAATTGCGTAAGGCAGTTCTTTGATAAGGAACAAAGTTTATCTTTTGCCACTCTCTGTGGCACAAAACTTCTGCCACCCTGACTGGCATTTTTGAATCCAGACCAGTAACTGAGTGGGGCCAACAGGCAATGGACTGCTTCACCTGCCTTTAGAGCAAAATATGATCTGCTGGCTTCAAAAATTATTCTGGGAAATAAATGTTTCACTTTTTTCCATTTGAAGACATTCTAGCAGGATGTCTGTGTGCTACAGAATGAGTAACTGGACGAGTTTTTTTTATTGGCAGAAGTAATAAAACTAATAAAACTTAAATTTAAGTAAAAATTGTAAGTTGAATGACAAAAATCATTCTCTGAGGTTTTTGTGGTGGTGGTTTACAAATGTGAACAGCAAGACAGCCAAGCACCCCTCAAAGTTTGTTCAACATTGCTGAAAGAGATACACAGCTGCCTTGTAGTTTGACCAAGACACTTGAGTTACTCTGAAAACAGTAACAGCTTGGACTGCAAGAAAACCTCAAGAGAGCTGGGGATTTCTGTGCCTTCCTGATTATCCAAGAGGCTGCCCACAAGAAGAACGGGGTGCAAAACAGGAGCCATTTATAGCAACATCTATAAATGTAGGGTTTAATTGAATTAACAACCAGGCTGTTACAGTAAGATAAGAGAGCAAATTCATTTCTCTGGATTAGAGAGGACAAACCATGACACAGCAAAGGAGGAAGTGAGGCCAGAGACATTTTCAAGAAGCCTCTGACACGCTGACAATAGGTCACAGAAGAAACTGAGTGATCAGGACTAGCATCATCCATTAATGTCAAAACAACTCTGAAAGGAGGATTAGTAAAAAGATACTGTCCAGGATGAGAACAGGCTGAGAGGGAGAGCAGGAACAGCAATTTAACACTGAAGAAAGTTAATGGGAATTTTTTCTATTAGAATTGGTGTTGGCAGACATTAAACATATCAGTAGATGAATGTTCATTAGCTTGGCAAAACATGTAGAAGACAAACTAATTGGGTTAATAAAGATTTAAGTTTGTGAAGATTTAGCAGATGGAGATGGATGAGCAGGGTGATTTCACATGAAATTCAGCACTGGTGAATTAAAGAGTTAGGTTTTAAGGATTCCCCCAACACATTGCCTGGATCAGGGCAGCCTGGACCGGCCCATTATGGGCAGACTAAAGAGAACAATATTCCAGTCCTATGAATGGGCATGCAGGTTAAACTAAATTATACCGAAGAAATGTGAATATTTATATAAGATTAATATATTTTTAACTGAAACACTGTGCTCAGTCCTGGTCATCAATTTGGTATTATGTCTTGAATGAGAAGAGCTTTATTTTCGTCTGTAATCAATCCACCAGCAAATGCTGGTTAAACTATTTTCTGACACTGCAGATACAAACAGGCTACTGGAATACTCTGCAAAAACTTTGTGTGTTTCACATTGTAGGCTACCTTGAAGTTCCTGGGCTGGTCATTTACAATACTGTGCAGAAGCTGTCACTAATATTTATACCATTTGTAAGTGAAGAAGAAAGGCCTAATATTTATTCCAAGTTAACGTTGGGTGTCATGCAATTGGTGAACATCAGAGCCTTCCACTGACAGCCACACCTTCATGCCAGTGGCACAGGGGAAATATGACCAGCAATAGTGGAAGATTATTTAATGCCTGTGTCACTTTTGCTCCATTCCAGAAGAGCTTAAATGGTATGCAATTAATGTACTTATGTGCTCTTAAATATGCAAGTCGATCATAATTAGAAGCAGTGGTTAGAATATCACATTAATACCTATATTACCTGTCCCTATTTTACAGTACCCTGACATGCAAGTTATAAACACTTAACTAAAATGCAACCTTTGGATAGTTTATTGAAACTTCATATATTTGTTTGGTCTAAATTCCATCAGAAAAAGAGAGTAATTTAGGTCTTTGCATTGCTTTAATCACAGCATTTTGGATGAAGAGCTGTTCAGTATTGACTTCATGGGCAACATATTACAGAATTCCATAGTGACACACTAAAAGTCAAGTTCATGACAAATGAAGAGGTAGGCCTTCAACAGGGATTTAAGACTGAATAATGAGAACACACATCAAAATAACACATGGGCTCACATGAGTACTGTGGTATTAAAAGACAAAGCAAAAACGTAATAAAAGGTGAAGTCCATTTATATATATACAACTAAAGAGCTGCGCTAATATGTTAGGCAGCTTCATTAATGTCAGCCAAAAACCATGACCAATATGGGTAATAATTGATACCACTTGTTTGAAGCAGAAGAAAAATACAAGTGCTTCAAAAGTTCAGTGACTCTGTTGGCACAGAGAAACCAGTGATGAATTTTAGAGGGTTTCCTGTCCTCTTAAAACTGAGGTTCTGGAATAGTCTTCAGACAGGTATGAACAACCTATAAAGCTTTAAGAGCAAAGCAGATCATTTGACATGAAATTATGTAACACTATGGACTGCAGCAAGGGCAGTCAGTGATCCCCAAGAAAACTTCCTAAAATCTGTTTGACCAGTACATAACCAGTTTAGTCTCAAACATTTGTTGTGTGTAAACTTGACTAAAAAAAAACAAACATCCAGATTAAAAGATCATTTAATATTTATCTTTTGAAAAAAATACAGTAATATCTCATCTNAAAAAAAAATAGAATTTAAAAGCATTGTGAAGCATACACCAATTTCACTCCTGGCCCTTAATTCTTCTTGTGAGTAACACAGCAGTTCAGAAATGAGAGTATTCAAATATTCTTCTGTGCTCTACTTGCACAGGCTTAGCAGTATTTCTCTGCCCTTTATGATTGTTATGTCACATTGGAAACTTTCAGGGCAGGAATCATGTACTGCCAAAGCCCACGTGTGTTCTCTAGTGCTGCAAAACAATACATAAAGGGTCTCACAGTGATTGTGTTTGAAGACTAAGCATCATCTCTCATCCAATTATCCTGATTATTTTTATTGCTCTTTCTGAACCTTCCATATTTGTGGGAATTCAAACTGCAGACAAGTGTGCTGCTAACCACTGAAGCCACATACTTGCCCTATGAAATCCACTCACTCATACAAAAATTCCACAACAGCAGTACCTGACCACTGATCCTTACAGTTTGCCACTCATACGCCTTTTTTCATATATATTTTTAGTCTTGTGTATTCAGAGTTGTCTCTTCCATCATGAAATTCATGAAATCTCACACCATCTGGAAAATCAGTCTGACTTCCTGAATAGTGTGTTAATTGCTGTTTAGTTCACTAATTTCTTTCATTAAAATATCAAACCTCGATCTTAAAATTTCTTGTACTGGTGTCATTGCAAGGTTACCCCACTTCTCCAATCTGAAATTCTCCTTCATTCACTGAAGATCTCTATGAGTCATGTTGATCCTGACATTGTGAACTCATTCAACTAATTAGTACTATGTCCATAATGGAATTGTTTATGAAGTTCTATCTAAGCATACTTAGGATTTCTCAAGACTGAATGGCTTGATGACTTGGCTTCATTGAAAACCCCTGTTTACTCATGCCCCTTTATCCTAACCTACCCAGACAACTCTGTATCACTGAACTCTTTTGCTATTTACTGAACCTCATGTTCTTTGCAAATTTCTGTAGTTATGACTTTGTGGTGGTTGTCTAGACCACTGATTAAAAACAAACAAACAAAGAGGTTTAATGACAGACTCTAGAACTAATTGCTGGAAAACTATTGACACTGACCAATGTTCTTGGTATTTACTCACCTACACCTGTATTTTGATATGCATAAAGTAGATTTTAAGGCCTATTTAATAATGTTTGCAAGGGTGACATTGCATTATTCCATTTTACCTAGTTTGCATTGAACTACAGCAACAATTAAAATTCTGATCTAGGGAAAAATAATTTACTTTTATGCTTATCTCTGAGAAAACTTTTACATGAAGATTTTTCCATAAATGGGATAAAGACACATTTTTACCATGAACAGGAGATCCTTCCTCAGCAAACAGATAAGGTTCAAGATTCTTCAGAGAACTTCTGCCCTCAAGTCGCGCAAGCAGCTTTTAAAGACAAGACAAAGAGCCATGCTGTTAACTTAAAATAATGGACCTCAGGAAACAAATTTAAAGGATTCTAAGAACTGACAGTTTTCCATGACAGCCCTATTGAAAGATTAGCCTGATTTTAAAAATGTTTTCATAAATACATATGGAAATCTATAGTCTGGACTACAGCAACAGAAGGTCCCAGCCTTACAAACAATAAGCACACAGATCAGTGGCTATGAGGAGAAATAAAGTTTAAAAAACAAAGGCTGCTGAGGGACGTTAATGAGAGGAATCACCTCCAGTACACAGCAGTGCTGCCATTCCAAAGAACAAAGGGAAAGAACATCATTTGTAACAACCATCACCTCCAAAAAAAAAAATACTGCCAGAGAGCTGAAACCTTACCCATCATCAATCCCCTGAGCCAGGCTCTCTGAGCTTTTATAAGTAAAACCATGTGCATTTCACTTGAAAAGTTACACAGGACTCCTCTGGGCTACAATCCTATTATATCATAGTTACTTGTTCAAACAGAGTATGGATTAAGAATGTTCAAAAGTAATTAGTCACCAGTGACTCTGCAAGAACCTTTCTAAAGCAAGCTTGAATTTGTTAAGCAAGTTCTCCAAAGCCCCTCGTAAAATAAGTCCATTGTAAAACTAATTACTTCAAGGATCATGGACAGTTTCTTAAATTGAGAGGTATTTGCATAGCAAGTAGATAGGTATTCACAAAACTTGTGTTATTAGTAGTTCTGGCACACTGTGTAAAGCAAGAATGAACATTTTCCCTGGTACTAGAGCTGTTACTCCCTACATGTATTAGCACACATGGGAAAGGAAACTATTGGGATGCTCAGCCAAATACTACATCCTCCAAGACACCCAGCTGTCATTTAAAAATCTGAACAAAACAAATCCTGTTCAGTTTTATCCCATCCTCAAGACCAAAAGAGCAATGAGCACACACCTTCAAACAACCGCTGCCTTCTCTTGTTTTCCTCCTCGTCACATCCATGAGCAACACTTGCTCTGAATGATCTTAAAAGTTCTTTGAACAGCTCTGTGTGTGTGTGTGTGTGTGTTTGCCTTTAACAGTAAAATAAAACTCCATTAAATGGCCCTGAATTTACTTCAAGTGGTCACAATGGGAATCTAAGTGTGACATTTTCATTGACATTTTAAGAGTCCCTTCCATTAAGAAAATGTCAATGTGTTTGCCTTGGCCTCTTCACACACATCCAGGAGTTTTCTGACTCGTCCTCTGAAGGGCCAAAAAAACACTCAAATTGACCTTGCTCTAGATCAGGAGATCCTCCCATTACACTTCACACATTTGTGCAGCACAGAGATCACACAGTGAACTCCTGGGAACCAGCAGGGTTCCATGATCTGGACAAAGCAAAAATCCAGATGGACATATGATCGTAAGAATACAGGAACGTAACTTGGGGCACATAAACCAGCAGCTCTCAACTACCAAGAGGGCCTTAGCAGACCCTGCATGGCAGACCCCACCCCTCTTTCTGTGCAAGCAGCTGCCAGGTCCACTGGTGAGGAGAGGCTGCACCCACTGGGGAGAAGAACCAGGAATTTCTCATCCCTTCATTGGCAGCGGGAGTTGAGGGAACGAGGAAAACCACCACAGGCTGCTGCCTTCTGATGCTCTTCACTTCTTAGCAGAGGAAGCACCACTGTGGCACACAGGGATAACAGGGGTGCAGTGATGAGCACTGCTGGGGCCAGCAGTCACTGCTGCTGGCCTAAGCACACTGCTGGAGCCTCCTGCTCCTAACTGGGACATTAACAAATATATCCTCTGCAGTTTATTTTTTCTGGAACAGTGAGCCCCTGTCTTCTCTTAGACTATCAGCTCTTTAAGGTTACTGGGAGAGCTCTGGAAACACAGTAAATGGATCGCTATCGTTTAAATACGAATCTGCCGTTATTTAAATGGCAAGTTTATATATATTAATTTTAAATAACTACAGGTGCTTTCTCTGAGCACTGCTCATGTAGGTAATTTATGGTAATTTGCTGATGATAGTGCACCTGTGTTTTTATCAAGCTTGTATTTACTTCCGAGTTCTGAAACAGAATCTCCAAAGGCACTTGCCTCATTAGTGCCATGCTGGGAGCAACGGGGTTCCTGGCAGAAACAGCCAACAATTTTCCTTCAACTCTCACAAAGGTTTGTCCACACAGCAGCAGAAGTGATGGAAGCAAAGCTGAGATGAGACACTACACAGGTATCCCTCACCTCTGCCCTCATTACAGACAGGGACAGCACGGGCTCTTCCAAATAAAGCAAGAACCACCTTGGCTCTGTTCCAGAGGAGGCATTCCCATTTTGCCTCCTCACATGTTCTTCCGGAAAATGAGAAGGGGGTGAAATCTACAGCATATAAAGGGTAATCTGGAGGGTGGATGTCAGGTATCCCAAGCTTTGTCACAATGTACAGAACACAGCAGTAAAGCACCACTGGAGAGAGCCTTGGACTGGGAAGATCTTAGAAAAAAATTCCAAGTCAATTTCAAATCCCATATTAGAGACTTCAGATTCTATAATCAAAGTGCAGGTGCTCATTTCTTCCTCCATAAGCCTCTCTTCATCTTTTTTCACACAAAACACCACCCTTTAGCAACCTGCTAGTGGTAGCTCCTCACTCTTAGGTGCTCTTTGAAAATGTAATTATGCCAGCAAGAAACTGCACAAATGTGCAGTTACATGTAGAGAACAAGCTCTACAGCAAAAGTTCAGCATCAGGTGGGTTAAATGTCATTAATGACAAAGCTGATGGGACTTAAATATTCCAGCTATGCCTTTTATAATTTATCATCCTTTTAATAAACAAATATGCATATGGACAGCCCCACTAATACATGACACGCTTGTACTCTGTTGGTTTCAACAGAGCTGTGCATCAATGGAAGCACACACGTAGGTCTTGTCAGGAATGAGAGATTACTTCATTAAAATGTTAAAGAAATTCAAATTAAATACTCCAGCTCTGGTAGAGGCTGTGAGCTAACCTACAGGCTATTTACACATACAAACCTATCTCGAGTACTAGACAAAATTTAATTCTCAACCACTATAACCACTCTGACTGAGCTTTTGTAAACTTTGGGCATGAAGACATATGCAAGCTATTTATCATTACTTTTATTGTGATATACCAAAGGTGTTTTGCAAGAAGTTCTAATTTGTTGTATTAATTACATTCAATAATGAAAGCACAATACTGTGGTCTCAGTATAATTCAGTAAAATCTGACTTTATGCATGAGACTATTTAAAGAAGTATTGTTTTAAATTAAGTGGTTTCTGTTTCAAGTGCTTTTACCATTTTTTGTCTGGACACTGTATTCATACATTGACTTTTCTTAACCCATTGGTTGCCTTCTCCTCCCTTGTTCCAGGTTGGATATCCATCCATTGCAGGCAGTTGATGCCATGTGCATTTCCTGTTGGCATCACTCATGTGGACAAATAAATGCATTTACTCCTTGGACAAAGAGCACAGCTCATCTCCTTAATTCGTGTCTATTTGCCAAAAGTGGACATCTGGTACTATTTTTTTTCTTTAAAGTGTCAAAAGGGCTTAGAAGCGCCAAGTCCCACTAAAAACCACATAGGGTTTTAACAATAAATAAATATTATCCCATTTTTCTGTTTTATGTGAACTATTCACCATATGCTGGTACAGTTACACACAAACCTCCAAGCAATTAAGTTGCTGATTGCAAGTGGAAGTTTCTAACAAATAAAACATCCAGAAATGAAAAAAAAACCTCTAAACTAATAAAACAACACAACAAAATCCTGAAACTCAAACCTCTTTTCTCCTAAAGAGGAGGAAAGCAATTCCACCTTGCATAATGTTTATTCATAGAATCATACATTTGGAAGAGTCCTTTAAGATCATCAAGTCCGACCCTTTAAATGAAACCTTCCTCACAGGTCTTCTTCCTTAGGCATCCCCTCCAACGCTGGGAAGGGGAGCGCGAAGGGAATATTTATAATATTTATAAAGGAATCATCGAGACACCTGAACCAACCTCTCCCCCCGTGCTGCAAGAAGCGCCCGCGGCAGGAGCCCACCCGCACCCCGACACAANCGGAGCCGCGGGTTCGAGTCCCGCCTCCGGCTCCAGTCTCGGCCGCCCACCCGTCCGTCCCTCGTAAGCGGCTTGGGATTCCTTAATCACGGAGTGAAATAGGTTGGAAAAGAGCTCTGGGGTCATCGAGTACAATTTTTGACGGAACAACACCATGTGAAGCAGACCACGGCACAGAGTGCCACGTCCAGTCTTTCCTTAAACACCTCCAGGGACGATGACTCCGTCACCTCCCTGGGCTGCCCATTCCAGTGTCCAATCATTCCTTCTGAGAATAAATTCTTCCNGGACCCAGGGGAGCCGCATCTCTCCTGGCTCCGCGGGAAATCCACCGGGAAAGCCTCGGGGGGCGGAACTCCCTCCCCCACGCACCGCCCCCTCAGGAGGCCCCGCGGGGGCTCCCCGGTGGAGGTGGAAGGCTCGGCGCTCCTCTTATCCCCCGGCTGCGGCCTCACCCGGCACTCCCCGCCCGTGTGCCCGGCCCCGGGCTGAGGGGAGCGGGGCGGGGGCCTCGCCTCACCTGCGTGCCCGACTCCGCCCCGCCGANTCCTTCTGAGAATAAATTCTTCCTAGTGTCCAACCTAAACCTCCTCTGGCGCAGCTTGCAACCATGTCCTCTCATCCTGTCCCGAGTTACCTGAGAGAAGACCCTGACCCCCACCCAGAGACAAGCTGTTAATTTATTTTAAGGACTTGTCTTTGAATAAGTGTGTGTGTGTTTTTTCTGCTCCTGCTGGAAAGGGGCAGGTGGCTGTGCTGGTGTGACTCAGGGGATGCTCCTTGGTGACACTGTGACTCAAGGGAAGCTCGTTCCCGTGACTGGGATTAAACTCTTGACGCCTGTGAAATTGCTCTTTGCCAAAGCCAGCTATCAATTATGGCTTCAATTAAAAGGGGTATAGAGTATTTTTAATAAGTCGCTGGGCTTGCGTGGTGTGATGCTCTGAGGCAGGAGCTGATGGTCAGTGGCTTGGTCACGTCAGCAGCTGTGTGCCCGTGGTCAGCAGCAGGACCTGCTCCTCCCAGACCACGGCCCGTCCACTGCAGTTGTGCAACCTGGGCAGGCGAGAAGGATGGGCACGGGGAGAACACAAACAGGAGAACCTGTTTGTTCCTTCCATAGGCTAAATGCAAAACCAGCAGGATAAGAATAGCAGCTCCCAGTATCTGCATATCAAAGAGCAGGAATGATATCATCCCTTCGGGTCTGGTGAGTTTATCGGTGATACTGCACGTCCTTACAGTTAGGGGGAGAAACTGGTGGTGCAGTTCTCTCTTTCTTCAAAGAAATCATGTTTGTCTATAAAAAAGAGTTTCTACTAGCATGCACCACAATAGAAAATCTAACCTCAGATGCAAGGCATTAGGTTTGTTTACTCTTTCAACCCTCTTTCAGCCCAAAATACATAGCTCCAATACAAAACACAACACACTGTTGGCTGCCACTTGACTAACTCTAGATGGATGCCATTAGATAGATTTAACCCAACTCAAACCTCTAGTTTTGGTGTCCAGTACTAATTCTGCTCATTAAAATACAGAAGGAAGGTGGTCACTGCACAGCCTGAGTAGCTTTTGTCTTTTTCTGTGTATGGATACACATGCCAAATTATCAGGAGCGTGGTTCTCTGGTGAGAAAGACTTGGATGGCCGTAGGAAGGGCACAAAAATGCAACCATAATGCTTTTGGTTTCATTGTATTGAAGGAAGTTTCTGCTTTGCATTTTGGAAGAAGCCAACATAAAGGACAGACAACTTGAAGAGCTATGTGTCTGAGTATTCTTACAGTACCTCAGCAGTCTGGGCCACGTTCCCTGGAAGAGTTTAAAAGCTTTGTTAATTAGTAGTGATTGCCCTTGAAGTTCACTGAGGGTGACCTAAGCCAAGAGCAGAGTGGACTTGCTGTGATGACAAAGACACTACTCACTGCATCAACCACATGATTTTTTAAAAAAATAATTATAGGTTCTTTGTTGCTCTTGTCCTCTAATTAAAGATGTCACACTAATTTTTAAAAAGTGATTGCTACTTGAATTTAGAGCCATAAAATATACAGCACAGATAAATGCCAGTCGACTGAAGCCCACTCCTACCTCATCATTTATCATTGTGAGTGTCCCAGTAGGGTTCTGTGGGAGCTCTTCTACTGCACAGCTGAACACAGCTTTGGCATTACCATCCAATGCAAAATGAAGTATCACAGTTCAATGGAAATCAAACAACAAATATTTGAGAGAGAGGGTAAAAACAAAGAACTCATCTGAGCAGCAAAAAAACCCTAACCCAATATTAAGGATATTTAATAGCTTGAAATAATTAGTACATAATAATTAGAGATGTGTAAATCAAATACACTGGTCACCTTGATAGGCAGATTGCACATCAGCAGTCACCATTGCTGGCATCTTAACACATTTTGTAATATTTTATCAAAGCTGTCTGTTTAGTTCTCATAGTTCATCTTTATTTTTTTGTTTGTTTATTTTTCTCCCTGCATGTTAAACCTCTTCATTGACTTTGCTTCTTAGGAGAAAAACAGTAACATAGGTAAGGAGAGAAATTCTTTACCATTGGTTTCAGCAGAGCAAGAATTTTAATTGCACCCTCTATTTTTTGGGCTTCCAGTGGGCTTGTTAATTAATTAATTAATTAATTAATTTTACAAGCCATTATTTCATATTTTTCTGTCATGTTTCTGAGTGAGAGTGGGTGATCCAGGAGTACAGCATCCCACCCACCCCTTACTCTTCCTTCTTGAACAGCAGAATCCTCCTTAAAGCACTGCAGGTCTAAGTAGCTCATAGTGTCCAGGGTCTCCATGCCCCAGCACACCTGTTTCTACCTGCTTCTACAGGCAGAAAATTAGTGTTCCTTTGTTTGGCATGAGGGGAGCCTGAGGGGGCCCCTGGAGCCACAGCACTGCTCGTGTAGCAACTCAACAGCAGGAACAAGGACTTTCCTAATAGCAAAAAGATCAGACTCTAGGGGTGAGCATCTCTGTCTTTATGAAATGTGTATTTTGGAGAAAATTCCTCTTTCCTAATCTTGATTTTGAACAATTCCCACACTGGGATCCTGTATTTTCCACTGCATGTGTTTAAGACCTGCATTGTTGCAAGGAAAAATGAAAGTGCAAGAGAGGAAGGTATTTAAAGTGGATTTGCAGCCCTGAGAAAAATTATTTTTAATTGTATCATTAAAAAAAATATTTGATTATTCATACATTCACTGTAGTTAATTTCAGCCAGCAGAAGGAACTGGGATGGGTTCTGGAGAATGAAGGACTGGCTCAGGTGCCCCAGGGCTGTTGGGAGTCTACTGTAAATATAAACATTTAATTTATTTTTAAGATGCAAAACCTAAATTTAAATTTCCAGTTGGTCTACAATAGTCTCAAGAATTAGATTACTAGACTT
This sequence comes from Rhabdornis inornatus, assembly GCA_013397075.1. Taxonomy (NCBI): domain Eukaryota; kingdom Metazoa; phylum Chordata; class Aves; order Passeriformes; family Rhabdornithidae; genus Rhabdornis; species Rhabdornis inornatus. The sequence continues at coordinate 865,335 of VWZS01008178.1, read as the reverse complement.
TAGGTGGCAGTCTAAAGAACTAACACCCTGTTCTGGAGCAAGGCCTGAGGTAAGAGCTTAAACAAAAGGGGAAAAGCATGAAGAAAACCAATATGTTGGCAAGAAAGTCAGACTGTGTGAGGATGGTTGCAAAAAAACACATCAAACTTTTATATTTAATTAAGAAATCGTTAATTTAGAAACTGAAATGTAAGTGCTTCCTCCTTTGAACGTTTTTTTATCCCAGTCACAGAGATTTTGCTTCAACATAAGCTTTATAATTTTCAGTGTATTGTCACTTAAATGTTCCCTCACAAGATTTGTGTGGGTGACATTCCAGCACAAACCAGCTCGAAACAGATCTTTTAGCTTGAAAACTGTTTGTTCATATAGTTGAACTACACTCCTTCAGTAAAGTAAATTGTTGTCTTCCTAATTAATGTCCAGACTCTTAAATACCTTCATTCCAGAGGTGAAAAATTGACTCTTCCAAAAGTCATTACACAAAAGAATCACTCCCAGAAATAAAACAGAAAGGTTTTGAGTCTCACCTCCTCCTTTGTGTAGTAATGCTCAAACCCCAAAAGGTTTATCAACTAAAGACCATCTCAAAGTTGTAAGCAGACCTAAAAAGGATTAATAATAATAACAGAAGTAGTAGTGGTAGTAAGAATTAAGACTTAAAGTATGTGTTGAGTCTCCATGTAGTGGATGCCATCAGATTAGCTGCAACCTCTCTGTTGTGTGACTCCTCCAGTTTCACGGAGCTGATTTCAGCCTCACTGTTCCAAGTTTCTCTCAATGAGTGAAGTGATCTGTCACTGGGTTTTATTAGATTTTTGCTTTTATTTTTTAGAGCAGATGGCTGATTCTTTTTACCTGGAGAGCTGCCACTTTCCTTAGATGCATTTGGGCTTTATGGTAGTCTAATTTATCTGTTTATTTGAGAAATAAATAACCTAAATTGCAAATGTGTTATAATTTCACTGACCTCAGAAAAGCTGATAGATTTGCTGCATAGATTTCCTGAAATTTATTGAAAAAACAAAAACCACCCCACAAAGAGAAAATAATTTAATCCACTGGTAGCTGGACTGCTAGGCATGAAAAAGCAAGTCCAGGTCTTTATTAATGCTGGCATCTGTGATCATAGAATCAAAACATGGTTTGGGTTGGAAGGGACCTTAAAGCTCATCTAGTTCCTGTCCCTTGCCACGGGCAGGGAACCTTCCACCTCTGTTGCTCAGAGCACAATCCAACCTGGCCTGGAATAGTTTCATGGCCACTTCCTGGATATTCTGCTTTACCTCTCATCTTGCAGACATACATCAGAAATAAACTTGCTCTGTGTAGCCATTCACCTGTCTAGGTTTATGTCTAGGTTTCTTATTTGCCTTTCATCAGCTTGTATTCTTGAGCTGGAATTACTTCATGTTTGTTTGTACCACATTATCCTTTCCCTGCAGCTACTTCTGTCCTGCCTGAACGATTCTGCACTGGTCACTGCAAAATTGCCAGATACCCCTTGCTTGGACTGGGTTTGTATTGGTAACCCAGCCAGCGGTATTTTCTTGCTTGTCTATGGGCACAGTTTCAGGTTACCAATAAGTAAGTAAGGCTTACAGAGAAGAAGATGTGATTTGTAAAGCCACTTTCATAGCCAGCAGTGACTACAGATGAAGTTTCTCTTCGAGTAGTTGAGCTCTGACCTGCAGTCCATGGAGAGAGAGTTCTTGTGTTTGACCTTGTGAACCTCCCTCTCTGCTCATGCCCCACTGATGGGAAAAAAGCAAATTTTGCCTCAGTCAGACGTGCTTGTCCTCTGCCTTCTACAGCGCTGTTCAATGAAGTATGAATGATCTTTCTAAATTCTACTCCTGTGGCTTACCCTTTGCTTGAGTGTTGATGCCCTTACAAGCCCCAGGTTTTACAAAGAATCCATGCAGGCACTATGACCCTGCTGAAGAATTCACACAAATCCTAGGCCTGTCAATAGGAGTGAATCAGTATCTTAATTAATTAGCTGTTTATGCTCCCCTAGGCACACTCCTAAAAGGGCATCCTCTAGTAGGGTAGTTGGCACTGAGTTCAAGCTGACTGGTATTTCTTGGTGAAAACAAACCACAATTTGCCCATGTGGTACAGAGAGCTAATGGTACATTTCGAGTGTGCAAGAAAAATAACTGTACAATCCAGGCCATTTCTTTTCCTCTTTCTTTTCTTTTTTCCTTTCTATTTTTTTTAACTGACTAGGGAATCCCCATTTTATCCTTTTTACACAAATTTAGCATTAAAGTTTCTGTTTTCTGTAATCCCCATGGACCTCCTGTCAGCATGGAATATACATCTATTTCTTTTCTTTTTGATCTTAACACTTGTAAGTAATAAATAATTGATTGCCCAAGGAATTCTGGGAATATATTCAGCCTTAAATTGAGCACTAAACTATTTGCAAATGTGCTTAGGCACTAGCCCAAAAGATACATCAAAAGAATGTCAATGGATATTAGGAAGTGAAGTGCCATCATATGTTGGAATTAGGAAGCATAAAATATAAGTAGAGAGATAACACTGTCAGATCTGCTGCCAGCAGTAATAGAAAAAGGTATGTTTTTATAGAAGGCTATAAACTGTTGTTCAAGCTACACCAGACTCAAGCTACACCAGACTTTTACCTCACTTCAGACCCTATTCAGGGAATGCCTTGTTTTTGACTGTTGTCTTAAAACTGGGATTTGACAGTGCTCTCATCCCAAAGAAACTTAAAGCTGAGCCTGAACAGCCTGTGAGCTCCATCTGTCAGAAAGACCTGGGGTACATTTCCTGCAGTGACTGCCCATCTTTGGCACTGCAGACAGGTTTTCTGATTTCACCCTGGCTCCAAGCCCCCACAAAAGCTTGCTCAGTAAAGTGACCAAGTCTGTCCTACTGTGGGTAAACTGTAGGGTCTGAGCTAACCTCACTACACCTGCACTGCTGTGCTTCCAGCAGAGTCATATCCCAATATCTCGATATCTGTGAATAAATTTAGGTGTTGTGTGATGCTGGCCTTGCCACTACTCCTGAAGCTCAAGTCTGCTCTTCATGGAGCACATCCTTTTGGAATCCACTTACAAACACACAAATGATGAGATGGTAACGACAAGGAAAAGTAAGGATGGATTTATTTACCAATGGTTAATTTTTTCTTGACCCCCTGGTGGCATTTTATGGTGAAATGTCTGGCAAAAAAGATGAGAGCATGGATGTAATACATTATCTCTTCGGTAAGGCTTCTACAGCATCCTTATCTGGAAGATGAGGAAGTACAGTTTGGATGAACAGACTGTTAAATCAGTTGAAAACTGACTGGACCATGAGGTTTGAAGAACACTTATCAACAGCCCAAAACTCAGTAATTTTGTGCCACAGGATTGATGGTGTTCAATATTTTCATTGTGATCAGTGAGAATGCAAAACTTGTATGTGATGCTAAACTAAGGGAAATTATTAGCACCCTGAACAACAGGGTGCTAATATGGATTGGACCTTAAGACATTCAATAAGGTATGTGAAGCCTGGTACCTGGAGCAGAATAACCTCATGCAGCAACACAAACTGGAAACTTATTGTGAAGTGCTGAAACTCAGAGCAAATTTGAGGGCAGGGGCCACAGTTTTCATCTTGAGAGACTGAAACTGGACACTAGCAGAATTTCTTCAGTAGGAGGACACTACAGCACTGGAACATATATTTTGGAAGAGTTGAGAGATCTTGATCCATGAAGGTTTTCAAGATTCAGCCAAATAAATCCACAGCTGGTTTGAGTCTGGCTTTGAGTGGGAGGTTGCTTTAAACGGCCTTCAGCAGCTTACTCCTGTTTCTGTGATTCTGCAGTCCTTGTTTCCACACAGTAGCTACAGGAATCTCAGGTGAGTTTGCCTGTGACCTCCCTGGGTCTGTTGGGTTTTCCTTGCTTGGAAGTTTCTTGGAAGTTCCAATCTGTGCAAACTGGACATCTGTGACCATGGCTATGGATCAAAGATGGCTTTGCAATGTTTTTTTCAGAGCCTTTTCAGTCTGCTGGTACTGTGGAAAGCTGCATTATCCATGGTGGATGTTACATCAGCCTCAAAGAGCCTCTTGGGTAAGGCAACTGGCAGTACCTGCTGTGAAGTTGCACCTGTGGAGAGTTGCAGAGAACATCCTGCACCTTGGCATGCTTGTAGTTCTTCTGTCATGAGGATGGAAGATGGTCATGGGAGCAACACAGAATTGAGCCAGTTAATAGTTTAACAATCTGTAGTTCTCCTGTCAGAGAATGAAGTCTGGCAGAAAACATAAAAAAAATTGTGGACTGTCTTGGCTGAATAAAAACAAGTTGAATGGATATCTCATCTTCAAAATCTCCAGGTAGGAGTGTTATGGAAGGTGCTGAGACATCAAAGGTTAACAATTCGAGTGTGAAAACTTCCCCATTAAATATTTTTTCTGGTTTTAACATTAAATACACTAAGATATTTGAATGAAAGGAGGCCATAGTTAAAATGAAAGATTTAAAAATTGTTCTTGTTAGCTCAGCTCACTGGTGAATTAGAGTACAAGACTTTGCTCTTTGGGTTTTGAAATACTGAAACTCCCCTAGGATGGGAAACCTCTTCCTACTGGTTGTTAAATAAAATAGCCATCTAATATTCTGTTAAGTTAGATGACTTGTTGTGGCCTAGGAATATTATCTTGTGTTTTGATTTCCTATATTCATTGTGTCCTGACACTGCTGCAAAAATTAACTTTGGGATAAGTAGCATTTCCCTAATTTTTAAATGTATTCACTTTGCTTGTGTTCATACCTATTTCAATGCTCAATTTTCTGCACATGCCCTCACAATAAACTGCTGATAGGAATGTTCACTCCAGCAGAAATTTGTAAGGCATCATTCAAGTATATCTGCAGAAAATTAATTCTCAATAAATAATTCTAAATAAATATATTAAAAATATATAAACCACGTTTTTTTCTATCAGCTGTATGTTCTGTGTACTCACATAAGCAGTGATGGCCTGAATCTTCTGATGATGCATGTTCATAACAAACTTGCTGAGGGATAGGTTACAAAAAGAGTTCCTCTTACAGAAACATTTGGAAAAAAGTTAGAACTGCAATTTGGTAACAGTAGTCTCTGGGGGCAAGAGTATGTGACAACATCCTTTCTCTGCAAATGGGGTTTTCTGACATACTTTCTCAGCTTATGTAGATCATGAAAACATGTTCACCTCTTTCACTGCCATAATCTGTGCTAATCAGTGCAGCAATGAACAGTGTTCTACTGAAACATTAAGCACTTCACTAAACCACACCTGAGTAATTTAAAATTTTCAATGTGCAGGCTAAGGTGGCAATTGCCTGATTGCTTTAAAACAACATAAACTCAAGCTGCTCCTGGAAGATGTGAACCCTCTCTTGGCTGCACGTTCTTGCTGTCCCCTTTGGGCTGTGCTGGTGGTCGTACACTGAGCCAGGTCAGCCCTGCAACCCTGCTGGGACATGATGGAGGTGAGAGGAAGGAGGGTACTCCAGTTTTGGTGCTCAATTCCCCAGTGCAGAGATGGCATCATGACACCAGAAGTGAGAGAGGCCAGGCCATGCCTCTGTATTTAGGGTGGTAAAAAGTGACTACAGCTGCAGGGAGATCTCAAAGCACTGTTAAATATCAGAGATTAATTTATCCTTTGTGAGATTTGGTCTCAAAAACAAAGCCTGAAATTCTGAAGCATGCAATGAAGTGTCCAGAATAAAATACCTTGTTGCCAGACCACCTGGAGGTCATCCAAAATTATTTTTGTGCCTGACCCAATACAGGGGAGTTTTTACCCTTTCATTTGTTCAGAGGAATTTCATTTATTCATCTGCGATAGATCCTCAGGCTAAAACAATTTCTGGATAAATCATCGGATGGCAGCAGAATTTCAACAAGAGTGATTTCACATATAGCAACAGCAGCAACAAGTGTGTTACAGTGCTTCCCCCAAAGACCTGCATGCAAGCACTTACTTGGATTGATTAAACAGATGGTCAATAAAAAAGGAGATGATCAACCTGGAAGGTTGGGAAGCAGTAGCAGACTTGTGGGAGCTGCACAGCCCATGACCATGGATTCCTGAGAACTTCTCCATGTCCAACAGGTATTTCAGAAGTTAACTGAAATATTAAAAATTACTACAAGGATCCTATGCAATAAGAGCAAGCTTTCTGACACCTCTTAGCCATCAAAAAAGGTCCTGGTTTTCTAAGAGACTTATTTGTGTCTATGTTAACTGGAAAATCTGCTTCTCAGGATGCAGTTGTAGGAGAATGGGACATGGAAACATCTGCAAAATATGTGCATCACTTCAGTGGAATCACTGGTCTGACTGGTACTGAGGATGCTGAGAGCAAAGGACTAGGAAAGAATGGGGCTGGTTTGCAACAGAGAGGAAATGGGGGCTGATGTGGTTAGGGCTCTGAGATTAACACCACAGCTTTTCATTGAACATGACAGCCCCTAATATTGCTGGGTTTTTTTCTGAAATTAAGGATAACAAGGATTATTTAGAAAGCAACAGTTATGGAACCCCAGAAAAGCTCTTCTTACCCCATAAGGTGGAGGCTTCAGCAGACTATTGTGTTTTCCTGCTCTTCTAAAGTGAACCTAATAATTCCTTCAAAAATAAAATAGCCAGAATCTTTCTCTCTAGTCCCTTTTCCCTCTTGGCATTGGCAAAGTCCCAACAAGCCAAAGCCTTTACTAAAGTAATCCCCCACAAATTAATGTAAAGGTAGCATGGAGATAAAAAAATAAAGGCATAATTTGGTTGATTTTACCCATTATTACAGCTGCAGGAGCAAGTGTTCTCCATGACTATCAAGAGATGAGGTGCCTCTGAGAAGTTAAATAAAGCTGCCTTAGGAGAAGTGAAAGGGAACACAAACAGGTTGGTTTGCTTGTCTTGGAAGCAACTCTGCTCATGTTTTAACACAGACGTAAATGAGGGGCCTGGAGAATGATCAGGAAACAGTGCTGATAAGTTTGAGCGATTGGGGAAGTATCTTTTGGAGGTAGAATTCAAAATTTGTCTTCAATATTGCCCTCCTTCTGTTGGGATCCTGTCTTGGAAAAAAAATCCCACTTCACATCCAAGGGAATTAGCAAAAAAATTATTTAAATCATAAATTACAAGCATCTCTGCTTATATATGACCATGCATTGACCTACATATGGGTAAATTAACTGCGCCACTGCTTTCTTTTTCAATTTTATCACCTTTTATTTTCAGTCCCTTTTGTCCTTAGGGTGTGTTGTCTCACTGTGCTTTGCCTGTGGGATATTTCAGTCCAGGTAGCAGTCACATGCTCCCCTCCTCACTGGCAGCTCTTTGACTTGTGTCCTTTCCCACTGCCCACTCATTCCTCAGTGGCAGCAGTGACTTGGCACAGAAAATGATGCTTGGAAGATTACCAGAGCACAGTCTTTGCAGGGGCAGCCAGGTGTTGACCACTGCAGGAGAAATAAATGCCCATTTTCTTTTTCTCAGGCTCACCCACCCCCTTCAGTTATACAGGAGGTGAACCAGGCCCAGCCAGTGCTTCAATGCCTGCTGATGTTCTCCAGCTGTGCATTCCTCATCTGCCTCTGTTCTGCATTTCCCCCTCACCTCCGTTTTGAAGGATGAAAGTAACGACAATGTGGGATTCTAAATATAACCCAGCCGCTTGCAGGTTCTGTGACTGCATTGTGGGCTGTGTGAAATCCGAGGCAACAGAATGCCTGCTTACAGTATTGCTTTAGGTGAGAATCTGTTTAGTGCCCTAAGACAAGGCTGGAGACACACAAAAGCCCAAAGGCCAACACACTGAGGGAGATGTTGGCAGTGGTTGTCTGAAACCCTGTGTCTGTTACAGGTAATGTCCCTGCTGGAGATTCTGCATTCAGTGGCAGATCTCCATTACAGCAAATTAAGTATTTGCTAGTACATGAAGATTCATCAGGTGGAGCATTTCAGGGAGTGAGCACATCCATCCTCACAAGGGCATCCCAGGAGTACTTGATCCCAGTGAGGGAGTTATTTTTTCAGGCTGCAGGCCTCAGATCTGAACAAGTCCCTTCTGCTCCCTCACCTCCTCCTACTTCCAGCCACTTCTTCCCACTCTCTTACTCCTCCTTCTGCTACTCTGGCACAAGCATTTGGACATGTGGTGAAGTGCAAAGGGAAAGCTAATCTGACTTAAAAAAACTCTGGCTGAAAAAGAAGAGGTGGGGGGTTATCTAGCTCAGCTCCCTGCTCTAATTTATTTGCAGCAACCTAGGAGGTACAATGTAGGAGCAGGGACTCCTTTAGCAGACAAAGTTGCTCAAAATAATGCTCATCAGGCTATGATAGGATTTCCTTTTTGTGATGGCTTCTTCCTGCCACCTGCAAGGAGGCAAGACAGCCCTGTGGCAGTTTGCTTGATGAGGATGGGGAGGAAATAACCTGCTCACAAGTGCTGGGTGCCAAACTGGGCATCAAAGGGGAATTTGGAAGAAATTGTCAAGTGACAGTCAAGATCTATATTCTATTTTGACATATAGTTCAGTTTAAAATAAAAGTTTTTAACTAGTGAAGCTCTTCATGGTTTGAACCTCACCACCTCCAAACAGAGGAACTACCATTTAGTTCATAGCACTGATAAGAGAAACCACTGGACCATTAGAGAATCCTCTGCTGAAAAGGAAATATATCCTTGGTTTATATCAAGGAGTTTTTCATCTGTACTCCGAAACTTAATGGTTTATGTAATTTGTAAAATATCTTTCTATGAATTTTTCTTGTGATGTTAAATGTTATCATTGTGTACACAGATTTATATATATATATTTTACCTCCTTTGTTTTTCAGTCTTACTCCCCTCTTGTCCTCTGGAGATAACTGGAGGCTGTAGAGTGTTTTCAATGAGTCAGTTTGAAAGTGACTCTGGGGATCTGAGGTTGCACAAGTGCTTTTGAAAACACAACCAAGGACTTGATATACCCAGTAGCTTCAGGCATTAGGTTAAAGCGAAATAATGCTTCAAAACTAATTCCTGGCCATCAGGCAGTGATTCCAAGTGAAGACAGATAGCTCAGAGGCCATGTCAGTGTGCTGGAGGCAATAACTCTCCTTTTGTTTGTAATGAATCTATGGGATGATGAAGCCTGTGGGCTGAGGAAGAAGCTCCTGGGACAGATGATAAGATGAAGATGTGTCTGAGACCAGGTGCCTGATTTGGGACTGCCTGGGGGGGTGTCTCTGTTCCTTGCAGATCAAGAATACTGAGCTCTAGGAAGGTAGATAATGATAGGTGGACTCTTAAATGGAAAAATACAAGCAGCCCCAGAGTGGGAACCAGATTCCTGCCTTCCAGAGCTGCTCATAATTAAGGAGTCAGATTGATGCTTAGCTTCTCACTGGCCTATTGAATGTTGTCCTCTTTGCAGCTCGGGGAGCCACTGTCACAGGAGATGCACAGGAAGGGGGCTGAGTGGTTTATATTCTGATGGCTGGAAGATCTTGCTGGAGAAGTGGGAGCTGTGGAAACAAGAGTCTGGGTCTTTGACACTCTGGGAGTGTGCAGAGACTGAGTTGTCATCTCCACCCGTGTTTAGCAGTGAACTCCTGAGTAAGGCCCACTTGGATATACTAATATCATGTTTTATTTTACTTTTTTTTGGGGGGAGCTTTGCAGAAAGCAAAATTATGAGACAGCCTTTAAGGGCTCACTATGTTTCTTCTTTTTCAGACCTCAGGTAAGGTTTATTCCAAAGTGATGACAAAAGTTGATATTGATATATATACATACACACACACATATGTATATATATACAATAAGTTCCTCTGGGAGTTATTTGGTACTGCAGTAAGTGGCCAGAATCACTATTTTGAGTTCCTCAAACTGGCTGATTCGCTGGTACTGTAAATGGGGAGGATCTGACCTTCTGGCTATTCAATCAGCAGACCTTTTTTTTTTTTTTTTTTAAACTGAATTGTATTAGAGAAGTCAGTATAGAACAAGCCCCTTGTATTTCACTTTTTTCAAATCCCAGCAGAAATGCTGGTGTCTGGGGTGTGGTACACAGAGATGACCCATGACATTGTCATTAGAAAGTAGGTAAGGGTTCACAAAGCGATGATGCAGTGACCATGTCCCTGCAGTGTGCCTGGCAGACTGTGACTGCTGGATAATCTTTATTGCCTCATTTTATGGAACTCTCAGCTCCTGAATTACATCAGAATCTCATATTTAATCTACAAAACTGTGAAGCAGATACATTTTTCAAACAGTATGAACATTTTTCTATCCTATTTTTTCCAGGCCAATTCCATACCTTTTCTGAGGGAGCCAGAGTGCCTGGCTAAGTGGAAAAGTAATAGTGCATCTGCAAAGAATAGATAAGATAAAAACTTGCTCTATTGCAAAGGGTGCAGCTGCTTGATTGCATCTGCTTATTTTGTGAGTGTGTGATTCCTACTTTCCTCTTGTCAGACTTTGAGATTATTAGTACTGAATCTTCACCTCACTGGTTGCATCTGCTGATACTCTTTCTTACTTTGAACCTCATGGTGTGATAGCCTGAGATGCTATAATGACAATTTTTTATGCAAAAAAAACTCTCCACAAACAACAAAACTAAACCAGCTGAGGAAAGGCATGGCACCCACACAAGTCCCAGAGAAGTACTTCTTCCTTAGCTGCTCTTAAGAGTTGCTACAAGCCTTTCTCAGAGTGGGAGTATAGGCAAGAAGAAATCTGATATGCAAGAATTTACAGCATAGTGGCCATGCATGTCTGCCTCAGCTGGGGGTCTGCTTGTAGTGGGGGTAAGTACATTTAATTTAACTTTGATCTACTTTGCTTGGGCAACAAGCAAGGTGAAGAGATCAATGGCAGCGCCACCCACTCGGTTAATCGCCCCCAGCCCGCTCCGTGCCGTCACTGCTGCCCTTAGCTGAGATACAAAGATTACAAATGGTTTGCATATGTTTACAGGTGCTGCAATTGTATTTTTATTTCCAGTTGCAGAACAGACCTGTTGCACTATGGTGTACGAGAAGGTGGTGTGTGAAACCAGGTGTCCACAGACTTGAAAGTCTTTGTTTTCGCAAACGCTGATGCCATGATACAGGAGACTCGGAACACGGGGGTTGCCTCTTTACAGCAGTAGTAGCAAAACATTTTGTTTTTCATTAGCAAAATTCTGTACTTTGTGGAAAAAGCCTAGTTCATCTGCTAGTTGATAAATATTTCGGTGCCCCAAAACAAGTGGAGCTGGATGGAGGGAGGTATGAGTGGAAATTCAGGAGCTGAGGGGGAAGCAGCAGCAAAAAGTATTTGAGAAAATTATCTTTGTACACATAGGAGAAGAAAATTCTGTTTTGGGAAGATGGATTTCCCTTGATATATTATGTAGGGAAATAATAAGTTTTGAAAGTGACTGAGCTTATATAATTTCAGAATGCTGAGGCTTGCATAAACCTCTATGATGCTTGAGGTAGAGAAGGGAAAAAAGGTGTAAATCAATGGACAATTACCACAGGTCTGAGCACTTTGAAGTGAGTGACAGCTGTTGGATGTTGGACCTGTGAACTCAGAGTCAAAACAACACCTCATACTCAGCATTTTTACTACGAAATGGATGAATACTTGCACTGAGTTAAGTCCAGCTAGAGATTCTGAGGAATTTTAATATGCAAATGCCCAATAAAGATGTATTTGCTTAAGTTAGCAGTAAGGTCTAGCTCCAGTTTTTGAGATTTTTTTTGTGGGAAGGCCTTGGAGAATGAGGCAGCCCATTTCACTGTTGGCAGAATGAATATCCCAGGATTTTCATGTAACTGAAGAGAATTAGCCCCTGGCCTCTGTGGAAGGCTGGGTTTCCACCTCCAATTTCTGTGTGCCAGTACCAGCCTCAGAGCCCTTCTGGTGTGTGACTTGTTGCAACCTGAAAAATTCACAAGCTTTTCCTCAAAAGCTTTTTTAAAAATAGTTCTGCTGCCTAGGAAAGTTATACACAGACTCAGAGAGATAGTTGGTCTGAATAGCAGGAATTTAGGAAATGAGGAATGGCACATTGCTTTTAATGGTGCTTCACACCAGCTAGTGTCCTACTCCTGCAGCAAAGCTTGGTCAAACTCTGTTTTGTGCCTCTGGGGCTGATCCTGTCACATGCAGTTTGGATGTCTGTGATTTTTGAACAGCTGTATTCAGCTACAATAAATGTTTTCTTAAAGCCTGACTAGATCAAAATGATGTTTGTGTTGTTTGACAGTGCTGCGGTGACTTTGAGAACTAGAGACTTCATCACAAAGAGGCTTCACTGTAACTCTGGTTTGGCTGATTAACAAATGCATTTAGTAATTGGAAAAATATGTTGTTGCTTTGTTGATGTGTCGACTCATTTGATGTATTTTAAAAGAAAACAAACAACAAACTGCTTGTCCAAACGAGTCTACTGACATGTCTGCAGAGGTAGGCTGGGCTGGAGGATGTCGAGATCGTCTCATCAGATTATTGTGATCTCTTGTTTGCTTCATGGTCTGTATGAAGAAATCACTTCTCTATTACCATCAGGTCTTCTGGGCCTCAGAGGAGGTTTCGTATGGCATTGTTGTGACAAACACATCTACACTTTATGAACAGCATGTCATGGGAAACTTAGCAAACCACGAAACTCAAGCAGGTTTGATATTGATAAAAACTACATTGCATAAAAATTATCTGAGTGGTATTTTAATGACTCAGCCAATAACACGAGAAAATATTCCACTTGGTGCACAAGATGTGCAGCTGTCAATATAGAGTAACAGAGGCTCAGTTCAGTTTGCAGGCGATTTTATTTAAGGTTGGAACCATTGGACAGGAGGTTCAGCACACACATACGGGTGACGCACTTCTCAGAGCGGGGGTGGCTCTATATCGTGTGGAGCTGGGTTATTGTCTGCATCCTGGACTAGCCCTGCAAGATTTAAGATGAACTTAAATCTCTCTCTGTCTTGGTGTTTTTTATTTGGGTGGCCATACATGCTCCAACAGTGACAAAGTCATCGCTGCGTTGCTGCGTTCTGTGCCTTTCTGCTGTGTTTCTGTAGCTATTTCAGGCAAAATAAGCAAATAGTCCTTTGGATAGTGGCACCTGGGAAGTTGCCTCTGCCACATTAATTTGTTAATTTGTTGTTGTCTAATAATAGAGCTGCGCTGATGCTGCAATCTCTCTGTGAGGGAGATATTGGCCTTTCCCTGTAAGATTCTCAGCAATCTTCTTTACACAACTCCTGAAAATCTTTCAGGCCTCTACCCTTGACTCAACTTTGGTTGAAATTGCTCAGTGAGTGTGGTGGAGGGAGGGAAGAAACAATCAGATAATATAACTTTTTTCCTAAGAATATCAAACTGAAAACCCAAAGGAGGAATTTGAAAGTGAACACTACAACTACTATAAAAACTTGACAACTACAACTGACTCTGTGCTATTCCCATGTTCAATATGGGCAGACTTATTTTTTTCTTCCTTAAATTTACAATTAATTAGTGTATTGCTGGGATTGTTAAGCAAGATAGGATGACAGAGTAGTTCAGACCTTCCCCAGGTACTGGCTAGACCTTCTGTTGTTTGCCAGAATTCTTAAGAAGTGCAGGTGTAAAATCCCCTGATGTAAATATATGGCTTCTGGTGTACTCTCTTTAAAATTAGAGCTGCAATTTTTTGCAAATTGCATGGTGCAGCATCACAAAGTGCACAGAACTGAGTATATGGAACAAAATTCAGTGTTCTCTTTTAAAACCATGTGACACAGTTATGTTATTATGTATACATACACACCTCAATGTATATAATTGATATAAGTCTCAATATGCAAACTTAGACTGTACAGTCAATAACTGGATTTTGAGGTAGATGGGCACATTAACATAGGTGAAAGTGATCATGAGTTTACTGCAAGTCTCCTGGTTTTGCTCACATTTGAAGAACTGCTGCTTTAATTAATTATGAATGTTCTATATCATAATATTTATCTTTGAATATGAGAACTATCAAAATATAAGTGTATTATTTACATAGGTGTGAGAGTTGGTGCAGCTGATATTCTCAGCTAACACTGGGTCCTAAGTGCTGGACTGGCTTCAAATTACAGATGGTTCCTTGCAAAGTGCAAAAGGGCAATTTCTCAGCTGGGGTAAGATGAAGTTGTGAGAATTCAGTTTTAAAGACAAAGAATCAGGGTGGTTTAAAATAGGCTTTGCATAGCCTCTACCTCAAAGGCACTTTCTAAGGCATTCAGCTACCATGGTGATGAATGTGGTATAAATAGAAAATAGATTAGATAGAATCCAAACGTTTCTGAGTAGATCTAAATTAACAGTGGCCATTCAGTAAAGGGAGGTAGGAAGTCGCTGTGCAAAATTTAAGAAAATACACACCAATAGTAAATCTAGAGTGGCCTATAGAGAAAGGAATGTAGGAAGTAGTTGATTATATCATGGCTGGTAGTACAATATCAACAGGAGAATTGGATTCTGATTCTGATTCTGTTCAACCCTAGCATAGAAAAAGCAGACACAGGAGATGTTTTATAAACCTGAGAAGCACTGAAAAATTTTTAGCTGGGATACAAAAACTTATTTTGAGCAGACAGGTGCCAGTAATGGCAATGTTCCCCAATGGATCTATGAAACATAAGAGATCCCACAACAGTGGGATACACAACTAGGAAAGGCACTCAGAAATAAGACACTTATTCTGCAAAATACATCTCTGACCCCTGTCAACCAAACCCTCTTTAAGTTGTCTTGTATCATAAGACCCTGATATAATTTAAAGACAGCAAGTACTTTTTTAGACCATTTGCATAAGCAGCTTGTAGTTTTTTGCCACAGTATATTAAGGTCTGTTTGGCAGGAATTAAAGGCCTCGATTTGCAGACTTATTTAAAGGACATAGAACTTCAGGGACATGGACAGTTCTGTTTTTTTCAGTGGGCGTACTCATGGACTTCAAATTGCAGGTGGACTGAAGTACCCTGCTGAAGAATGGTCTTAGAAATAGCTGTGCACACCTATAAATATGCAATAAGCTAATATGTGCTTTACAGATATCTCTTTGTATTAACAGTTCATCCTGCTCTTTTTGGGGGGCTTTGCAGCCAAGGGGAAGATTTAGCTTCTTCATCCATTTACTTTCTAGTGATAGAGTAACACTCTGTGATTGCTGGTGTGTGATCATTACTTGGTGACCTTTCCTAAGTGATTGTATGATGACAACTGTGTAACAGGTGCTCTTAAACCAGTCTCAAGTTTATGATGATCAAGGGATTAAAGACCTGTTTTTTGTGCTGCTGCTTCCTGAGCTTCTGAAGTGAGTCTTTTTTGTTGTCATCGCTTCTGATAGTTAGGAAACAAGGCGGGAATTCAATCGTGTATTTGTGACTGAGATGTCAGCACTGATTTTGGCTGGTACGATGAACAAAATCAGAGGGGATAGTTTATCTAACTCAAACGCAATTCACTGAACGTGACAGCAGTTCTTCACATCAAAAATCAAAGTTTAAAGAAAGAATGCTGACTGGACATGTATCTAAAGATTGAAATTTTAGATTTGAGATTAATTTTAAAAAGACCCCAAAACATATTTTGGATGAAGCATGATAGCTGGACACATGATAGCACAGAAACTTCAGGGGACATGTGACAGTGTCCTCATCCTCAAGTTACACAATTCAAGATATTGGTGACCTCTCTCCTCTGTGAGAAGGTAGAAGTACAGGAGAATGTTCTCAGGGCCTCTATGAAAGTGTCCACTAAATAAGATGTACACCCTTTCAACTAGAATCTACCATGAACATGTGGCTGCAGGGAGTTTATTTGGGCAATGTGAAGACCCACAGTGCTAGCAACACAGTCCTTCAGCAGATCTTAGGTGTTATCAGTACCTGTGAGACAGCAGAGTGCTTTTACAGAGCAGTTCAGCAAGGAGGAAAAGCTGACTGAAGCCGATCTCAAGCAGGGGAGAGGTTATGTAAACAAAGAAAACCTTTTTTGTAGTCTCATTTCTTTGAGGGTATGCAAACACTATTGGTTAACCTGCTAATTCATTTGGTGATGGCCCTGGACTCTGAGCTGCCACTAATCTTGTGCATCTGTTTTGTTTAAGGACCCCTGTCTCCTCCTGGCAGATTACAGATGTAACCAAAGCTGGGTTTCCATTACCCCTTCCCTGAAACAGCAATAGGCCATAGCTGTGTATGGTGCTATTGCCTTTGGAGATGCATGATCTAGAACGCAATGTGCAGTTCATTTTAACACAAAGCATCACAAGCACCCCCTTCTCACATACTGGCTTCTGGTAGCTAAGTGCAGATGTGCATTTCAAAGTTATCTGAGTTTCTTGGGATCTGCTCTGTAAGTGCTGAATAAATTCTCATGGGAGTAAAGGATTATCAAAGCTACACCACCTTCTACTCCCTTAGATTACTTTCTTTGTTGTAAACATACAGTAACATCAACACTTTAAGATAAAACCCCTAAAATAAAAAGTAAACCCCCAACCCTCTCCTGCCTACACAGTTCTGCCTTTGAGTCTGAAATGAAGGAGTGGCAGATATTTATCCACTCGTTAGATAATATCTTTTAGATATTATCACTTAACACACTCCTGGAAGGCATTTGGATCCTGTGGTGAAAAGAGGTATAGACAAACCAACATAAGACAACAAAGCTTTAATTATGTAACTCGTGGCAGGCACTACAAGAGACCTCCTTGGGCATCCGTTTCCCTTCCAGCACAGCTTAAACTCAGCAACTGTGGTGACCTACACTGTGTTGAGAGCAGAAGGAGATAATGATGTCTGTGGGCTTAAAGCATGAAATGAAAATTACAAGGGCTATGTTCTGAGGGAGAGGCCAGGGTATCCTCCAAATACCACATGATGATGGATTTGGAAGAATCTATAATTCCCTGTATCTTAGATCAGGTGTCTCCTTATTCCTTTTCTACCTGAGAAACTAGTTATTGTTATTGCCAGTTAAATAATCATTACATATTGGGTTTCTAATATAGCACCAGGATGAATTAATGTTTTCACATTTCCCATTGCTATAAGACCATCAGCTGGCATATATCATCACAGTTTCATGGCACAATTTCTGTTCAAGGTACTCCATGGACTTGTCTCTATGTTATTTAAACTACAGACAGATGTCATCTTCTGAAAGAGCTCAAGATGTTACTATGCCTTACCCCTCCACTCACTTCTGCTAACAAAGCAACTTGTTTGAGTGCTCCCTAACCCACTTCAGGCACAATCAACACAGTTAGAGTGTATGGCTCCTATTTAAATTGTTTGAACTCAGCTGATTCTGCTTGAAGTGGGTTAGGGAGCACTCAAACAGCTGGGAGAGCTACCCGGGTAGTAATCAATGCCCAAGGGACTCTATAAACAGCTTGAAAAGAGAACGGCAGGGCACAAGTGTTTCAAACCTCTGCAGCTGTGTGCAAATTGAATGTCTACAGAGAGCCTGTAAGCTGCACACGAGCTATTGCAATACCCGTTTTCCAGATGATCTGTTCTCTCTCCTCAGCTGTAACAGCTAGCAGCTTCTTAAAAAAATAAAATGAAATTAAAGTTTAGAATTATAAGAAAGTTTATGGTGATGTGCCCATATAGCATACAAGCATATATTCTCTGAGCCCAGTGCAGCATATTGTGCAACAGCATGGGAGAGGGGAAATTTTGGCCAGGAAAGTCAAAGCATATTCTTTCTTTTATCTGTTGGATGCTAAAGCAGCGCCTTCCATGTGCTGTTTGATTTCACTGGCCAGACGAGGGGGGGCAGACAATTTCCATCACGCTCCAATCCCCAGCTCTGGAGGTACTTATTAAGAGTCTGAACATTCGCTGTTCCAACCCACCGATAAGGGAGCCCATCCAACAAGCAAATTGGGCTCCCTTCCATCATGCTCTGTATCTTCCAAAATCTCCAAGGGGAACAGAGCGAACAAATATGTTGAGCGAGTGTGCTCAGTTTGTGGCAAACGGCAGAACAACCCCCCCAGGACATATGCACAGTCTATAGCCATCGCACCAACACTGGGTATGAGGACCAGAGGATGCATCTCATTAATTATCTTCCACCAGCCTTCAGTCAGCACGACCTGCTGGTAAAGTAGCATGGAGCTGGGAGCGGAGGATAGGAAACTGCCCCCTCCTCCTGGGAAACACGCTTGATCTCTAGTTCATGCTCAGGCCAAGGCATCTGGAGGAGCTATTTCTGGCATCACCATGCACTCACTCGCAGTGTGACCAGGGCTGAGTCACACATCATTATCCCGTATGCAAATTAGATGTCAACAACTTTGCAGGTGATGTTTGTTGCAGCCTATTTTTTTTTGTTTGAAGTGCTCAAGTGTACCAGTATAAGGTATTCTGGGCTGACCTGGAGGATCTGTGGGCTGTAGCGCAGCCACCTGCACCCAAGGAAACAGCGTTCTGTGTTTTCACAAGTGATTGGTTTCATGTTGGTGTTTTTTCCGGGGGCAAACCCCACCTTCACTGAGATGTGAACCGAGGCAGTTCTTGCTCTGAGGGGCAGCAGCTGGGGGGTGGTGAGCCTTTTATTCCCCCTACAACATGCATTGTAGTAGCCCTTGCCATCATATGTGGCTTGGAAGAATCACAGAATATCCTGAGTTGGAAGTGACCCACAAGAATCATCAAGTCCAACTCCTAGGCCTGTACAGGATATCTCCAAGAGCCACACCACGTCCCGAGTGCATTTTCCAAACATTTCTTGAGCTCTGTCAGGTTAGTGCTGTGACCACTCTCCTGGAGACCCTGTTCCAGCACCCAACCACCCTCTGGGTGAAGAACCTTAGCCTAATATGCAACCTAATTTTTTCAGTACCTAACTTAAGAAGATTTTAAGCTGATGAAATCCATCATGTCAGGCCATGTAGCAGGGGCCCTGGTTGATGTGGATGAAGGAAGTGTTCTCACAAGCAGGAGAATGAGTGTGGGACCTGTGCATGATGCCAGTGGTGTGGAATAATGAGTGGAACGTGTTGGCTTCAGCTGGGGTTATTTTTTTCAGTGTCTAGGGGCTAGTTGGGATTTGTGCTGAGCACAGGGCTCATAATACAGAGATGTCCATTCTGGGGAACAGGAGTTCAGTTTAGAAGGGGCAACCCAGGCNGCTGGCGGCGGCCGCTGCGGGCCCGCCCGCATGGAGCCCGCGCCGGGGGAGCCGGCGGCCGCCCGGATGGTGGCGTAGGGCCCGCACTGCCGGCCCCGCAGCATGGCGAGCTGCCTGCCGCCCTGCGTGATCGACGGCGGCACCGGGTGAGTGCGGGCAGGGGCGACCGGCTGCCGGTCCCCGTGCTGGGGACGGGGGGGATGTCTGCACGCCGCGCCCCTCCGCCGACCCCCGCTGCCGGCGAGCGCTCCTCGCGCGGGGCCGCGCTCCTGCCGTGTGTCCCGGTGCCCTCTCGGCTTGCTGAGGGGTTTTGTCCCCTCCGGCNTAATTTTTTCAGTACCTAACTTAAGAAGATTTTAAGCTGATGAAATCCATCATGTCAGGCCATGTAGCAGGGGCCCTGGTTGATGTGGATGAAGGAAGTGTTCTCACAAGCAGGAGAATGAGTGTGGGACCTGTGCATGATGCCAGTGGTGTGGAATAATGAGTGGAACGTGTTGGCTTCAGCTGGGGTTATTTTTTTCAGTGTCTAGGGGCTAGTTGGGATTTGTGCTGAGCACAGGGCTCATAATACAGAGATGTCCATTCTGGGGAACAGGAGTTCAGTTTAGAAGGGGCAACCCAGGCAGGTGGTGGAGTCACAATCCCTGGAGATGTTTTAGAAAGACTGGACATGGTCTGGTCGTGCTGGGTGGTAGGCTGGGCTCAAGGACGTCCGAGCTCTTTCCCAACCACACTGACTCGGCAGTGCCGAGTTCATCTCCCAGCCCCGAGCACGAATCTCCGCCACACAAACACACAGCCCCGCACCGTCCTCTCCCTCACGGCGGCCGCGGGCGGCCCTGACCCGACATGGCGGCCCGGGCGCGGGCGGCGGCGCANGCTGAGGGTTTTTGTCCCCTCCGGCCTTCAGCGGGCTGGTGCCCATCGCTCTCGTCCTCCTCTCCCCCTCCTGCCCTTCCATCCCGCTGGAGCGCGGAGCGGGGCAGCCCTGCCGTGTCCCCGCCGTGCGTGTTTCTGTGTGCCCTTCTCGCCTCTCGGGACCCGTTTTCGTCTGTGTCCTCTGGCTCTGAAGTATTCCATGATGCAAGTGCTAAAATAGGGGGCTGGTGTCGGAAGGGGAGAGGAGCCGGGAGCCCGCAGAGAGCGGTGCAGAGACGATAGCTGGGAAGGTTCACGGCGATGCTCCGGCCGGGTGCAGCCCTGTCGGTGCCGTGCACGGCCACAGAGCCCGGCGGGCACAGCTCCCCTGGTCCCGGGCCGCTCTCGGTGCGGCTCCTGCCTCCTCTCCCCGTCTGAAACCAGCCGTCCCCAATTTTAGCGTTTTCGGCTGAGGTGGGAGCGCTCTGCCTTGCTCCAGTGATGCGCTTGGTCATCCCTTCGCCTTTCTCGGATCGGTGTGAGATTTATTCCATACTTAACCAAACCACGAGTTTTGCAACTCAAGTCTTTGAGGGCAGGAGTGACTCTGAATTGCAGAGGTTGTGCTTGGGAGGCGTTTCAGGAGCGGGTCTGTCCTGCCTCTCTGTGCTAGAGAAGACCCATTCAGCATCCAGTCCTGCTTTGCGTTAGGGGGAAGATGTCCCAGGGAGCTGTAATGAAGATAATACTGAATCTGTGCTGTGCTTTTGCTAATTAATACCTTTGCTTTGGCTCAGCAGTTACAGACAGCTCTGAGGAGAGGAAGTGGAGCAGCGGTCCATGAGTAGCTTTACTTGTCAGACTCGGTATCACTGATTGCATTAATTTAGCCTTTCCTCTGCAGGGGACTTGCAACGCTATTTTAATTTCTTTAATACTTGGAAAGTTATCTTTAGAATTTCCTGAACTGAACAATCTTTAAAAAACCAAACCCCAAACTAATCCAACCAGATGAAGAAACCCCAATCCCTAGGTAACTGCAGGAAGCACTTTCCAGTGTTGTGGTGCCACATTGCCTTCTCCTGAAAAAGTGTGTCACATTTTGAAATATGTCTTTATTAAACTGTCATGAAAGTTTTAGGAATCTTTGCCTGTTTCTGCTTATACCTTAGCTTACCAGAAACCGGCACTGTTACTCGGTGGGGAATACTGGAGTTCACAGCTGGGGACTTTGAAAGTAGAATGGAGACCAAGTTCTACTTTGTGTGTAATTCTGCTTCCTCTTTAGATACATCTTGGTAGTTTCCCAGGTTTCTTCCGTATATTTGCTGAAGATATTGTAAGTATCCATCCTCCACAGATCTATTAATATTACAGGATTACTACTTGATAATTTTGAGAGAAATGGAAGGTCTAGGCAGATCCTTTAGAAAGGCTTCAGTAGAAGCTATAAAACCCAGAAAATACATTAAATGCCAAAGCTGCATTTTGCAGGAGACCCCCTTGGCTTTCAGTGTGTGGAGTAATTCCAGTGTTAAATTAGCAGTAGATATTGCTGGCTAACAGTTATACAAAATAAATAAGGGTAGGACATTGCTTATTGTGTCTTTTCAAAGAAATAATAATTGAAGTAGAATTTCTAAAATCTGTTTAGTGCTTGCATGGGTAAAGCTGATGGGTTTTGTGTGTGGGGGACATGTATGCTGTTTTGTTTCAGGAAGGGTCTGGATAGTCCCCAGATGATGCACATTTATTTTTCAATGCCTCCAAGTGATCTTGATTCACAGGAGACAGCATGATATCTCTGCTGGTGGGACTTGTGCTTGACTTTGCTGTAGGGCACTCAAAAATGGAAGACTTTTCAGCAAAGAGACTGCTGAATGTGAAATAAGTTATTTTGCAGAATTCAGGATGAAATGAGTCTGAACAAAAGCAGCCAGAAGAAATAGCTTGACTCATTGATACGCAGTCTCTGGAATTTTCCTCTGTGTGGGCTGAAAACCTTCTTATTGTTAGAATGAATCTACTTCGGGTTACAAGCTTCAAACAATTCATTCAAATTATTCATGAAAGAGCTTTCAGATGAAAAATTTGGAAGAGCATAGCAGAAAGGGAAAGGTGTATGCAGACATGCACTGTGGGACATTGTGTATGTAAAATATACTTTTCTGCTTAAATCTCTGGTCATGAATGAGGTCTTCTGTCCAGCCACTAATCCATCTTTTTTCATGTAAAGGGTTTTAAGAAGTTTGTTAAAAGAATGGTTTTGTTGTTGTTTTATGCATAAGGAGGCTGGTTAAATTACTGTTACTTGCAGCCACATGCCTCAGTCCTGTAAAATGCCAGAACTTCTCAAAAAAAATAACAGGTGTATAAAAAATAATTACAGACCTTCAGTGAGAAACATATTTTATAGCAGGACAGGATAAAGTTCCTTTAGTCTGTTGAATATAGATGACTTGAATTTCCTTATCCATAAACTGTTCACTATGTATTCACAAATCTTGCAGAAATAGTTAATAATTCGCTATAATCTTTTCCATGAGTATTTGCAAATGACTTGACATAGTGCAATTTTGATGCACTACATCTTGATTTTCTCTGCATGAGGTTCTCCTCGTGATCAGTTTACACACTGCTGTCACTCTTTGTGGAGAAGGGCATGCTATTTTTAGTTCCTTGGAACTACCAGGCCTTTTTGTGTTGCTGTTTTAAATAGCTTTAAACTTCATAACAGGTTTTATTAATTGGCATTTAGCTGTGGGACATCAGAACAGTAGTAGGTGGGTGGGCAAAACAAAGATATCTTAAAATACCTCTCTTTAGTCTATTTGCAGATGCTGAGGAGTGCTTCTGGTTTGGGTGTATTTTACTGAAGCCATTCCTTTTTAGTAAAGAAAAAGTACTTTGGCAAAGTCTTACAGATGAGTTTAGAGGCAAATACTTGATTTCTGGGAGAAGTGAGCTGGACTGGGTCTTAAAACTTGAAGCTTAATGTGTTTTTTTGATGATGTTGCTATTAAAGATAGCTGGAGCCTCAGGACATGCTATGTTTCCCCTCTCTTACTGTATTTCTGATGCCTAGTGAGTTGCTTTAGCCAAATATTACCTCTGCTCTTCTCATGTGAGGCATGTGAACAGGCATTATTGTAGTCGCTGTTCTGGGTCTAAGGAGCTTGAGTTAATTAGCTGTTGTTTATAATCACAGGCTTCAGTCCTGCAAAGTGCTAGACTTCCTCAAGAAACCCAATGGCTCTGCTGTACTCTTTATTCCTATAGTGCATGCTGGTGCTTTTGGGTAAATTGTGCAGACAAAATAGGTTCTTTTTCTATTTGATATTTTCTTCTTCGTGGCTTCTTCATTGCCATCTCTTGATTTCAGAAGTGCTTTTCCAAGTCTTCATTAGGAACTCGTGTTGCAAGTTCCTCAGACATACTTGTAATAATGATAATAGAGTCTGCTATGGCAGCCTGGCATCACAGGTGTTCTGGCAGCAGTAGCCTGGTTATTCAGCCTCTTAGCTGTCAGAGAAAGTGTTCTATTTACAGAGGCTATTTGTTTGTTTACAGGACTTTCTCAATGCATTCTGCTATTTTTAATCACATCATGTTTATCTTTTCAGAGGTTTTTTTCCTGTGAATGTAACACATTGTTTTAAAGATGTGGACCAAAAAAGCAATAGAAAGTGTCCAAATGCTAAAATAGTTGCATTTGGGCTTTGCTCTTCTGCATACTTGTGCAGAGAAAAAACTGGATGTCTTGTGTTTTCAGATGGATAAAGCAACTGCTTGAATTTTTTATTTGTTCTCATGTTTTGGGAAGAATTTTCCAAAACGTATCTTCTCTCTAAAGTGATTAAGGGTGCAGCATCTGCTTCCAAGTGCAGTCCATTTGTATATCTTTGGAGTCAAGTCTTGATGTGAGTTTTTCCATCTTTCTATGTTGTTGGGACCTCAGAAGAGAACAGTGTTAGGGTGACCAGTCCTCATGCAAAAGTTTGTGAAACTGGCTTATGTAGAAACTCCTCACCTAGTCAAAACAGTATGAAAGAGAACCACACTATTTTTAGAAATTGCTCGTTTCAACAATATGTAATTTCCAGAGATTTAAAAAAAATGAGTAGTCCTCCAAATCTCCTTGCGTGAATAGCCTTAGTTGATTGGATCAGTTTTCTGCTAATTTTTAGTGCAGTATCCTATATTTTGGCCAGTTTCCAGTAGGTTCCTATCTCACTGGCAACAAATTGCTGCTTTTAATGAAATTAAGTTGGAATACTGATTATCTACACGTTCTGCTACAGCTGTCTCTGTAATTTTACAGATCACAAGATGTTGCATTACCATTAGTCTGCTAGGCTGTAACCCAGGAGAAAGAAAACCGTGTTTTAGATGCTTAAATATTCATTGGAGAACAGGCTGGAGACCAGGTAACTTCTGTAACTGTTTAGGTGCAGAGCCTTTCCGGTCAGTGAATATTTAAATATCATGAAGGAAGGGGAGTATTTTCTGTAGGAGGTCCTGGAAATGGGTCACCCGAACACTTGAGTGTACCCTTGAGAGGTGGAATGAGTTTGGGTCCTGCTGGGCAGAACAGGGATCTGGGACCAAGTCTGCCATGTCCTGAGGCTGCTGGATAGCAAAGAGCAGCACAACTGCATAATCTATTTTCCTTCTCTTCCTGAATGGTCTTGGGAGAAATTGGAGTTGGTTTTGTCAAAAACACGTGAAATGTGGCTTCTTGTTCCACTCTGACTTGTTTGATCCTAAGTAGATTTCTTTTTTAAAAGATTTTGTTTTTCTGCTTATTTGCTTAACCACTGAACTGAGAATTTAGTTATTCTCTTAGTTTTAGTGATAATCTTACATGGATTAATGGCTTGCAAAAGAAATCTTTCCATATGTTACCTTCTGTGAGATGAATTCTTTGAAGATTTTTTTTTTCATTATGCTGAGAAAGAAACTTATTTGGTAGTTTTTTCACTAAGTGAATTAACCCGTCTGTAAAATACTGAGCTGTAGGGGTTTGGTAACTTTATGAGTTACTCTAGTAGGGGAGAGAAGGTAAAGCTCTTGCAGACTGGTAGCCCAAATTGACTTTTAGAGAGTGTTTTCTTTTTTTAATATTGTGAGTGGGTGTGAGTTTAGCATGTGTGTTGAGGGGGAAAAGATGGCAAACTAAACTCACCTCTTGGCCAGACTTTAGTTTAAGGAATGAGTTCTGGTTAGACTGCAGGAAGCTTTTAATTTATTCATGCACTCCGATATATAGAAACTGTGTGAAAAGTATATGTATATATTTACGTGTATGTGTATGTAGATACTGTCTTTGGTTTTTGTCTCTGAAGCTTGAAGGGTTTTTTTCATGATGTTTCTGCCTAATTGTAATTTCTAAGTCTTGAAACTAGGTCTTTTAAACAAAAAAGTGTTCCCCTTGGTTTTCATTATGTTCGTTTAGTCATGATTCATTTCAGAGAGAGAAATAAGAGGAAGTGGCCTGTACTGGTCTTAAATCCCAGAGGAACTCTTGTTATTGCTTGTTATGTTTTAACAATATTCCCTAGGTAGGCCTCATTCTAAAATGTGAAGAATCTATGCAATAATAATCATAAAAAGGATTTTTACTAGTAATGTCCTTCTTTACAGTCAGTCTAATTTAACATCCTGATTATGTTTTTCTGAGAGCCACAGCAAGTGTGCATAAACAATTCGGATTTGAAAGCATATGTCTGTAATGATGATTAAAAACCCAACAGACCCTTGCCTCCAAAACATAGTCCTTGTCTTTTTAGCCTTGGGGGGAACGGCTTTTTAACTATTGTTTGAAGTCTATTGAAGCTATAGCTTTGAAGAGAAGTTGAAATATAAATATTTAAGTTCCAAGGTCATTGATAATTCAATTTAGATTAATTCCTTTATCTAAGAAAACTGTGATTTTAATGAGTATTTTTATACCAAATACTCTGTAAAGAGGAGTCTACTTTTCAAGCTGCTAATGAAGATGCAAACCCTGTGCTTTGGCCATGGCATAATATTGTTTGCAAATATTAGGATGCAGACAAAGACTTTAAATTCACTTTAGGACCTAGGCTGGGATTGGTCTCATTTAAGAATGTCATGGCTTTAGGTTTTTTGTGTAAAAATGATGTGAACAATGCTGACTCCCTCAAATCATGCTGCTATTGTATTTCTGTTTCAAGCTAATGGCAATATTCAAGAATGACATCCGTCTCTGCAAGCATTCAACCAATTTGGTTGGGTTGGTTTTTCTTTTAACACTGTTTCTGATGTGGGTTTTGTTATTGTGGGGTTTTTTTCTATTTTTTTTGTCCCTAGGAAATAGAGCTGTTTTTCATAGTCTGGGATGTTAATTATTTCTAGTTGCTAAAGATCTGGAGTAGCTTGAAGCCACTAGCATCTGTAAAAATTTTTAAGTTTTATGTTAAAATTACTTTGTTTTTCTTCCCCCTTCTTTTTTCCTCTTGATCCTTTACTTGTTAAAATAGTAATTATATGTATATTGAAGGAAATGATTGATGCTTTGTACCATCTGCTGTCCATTTCTAAAGCATTTAATCAGTGCATGCTTGCTTTGGTGTAGTATTTGTCTTTTATCACACGCAGGTACTATACCTGTGACAAAGTGAGTGATTTGTTCAAGGCCTGTGAAAGGGAGTTGTATCAGGATTGTAAGAAGAGTTCTCAGCTGTGATTTATACTTGTGACTCTATTATTTCTTTTTTTCCCCTCTATTTGAGAGTATTAAACAAATATGTAAAGTCTAAGGCTCTCTTTGGTCATGGTAACTGAAGGGGAAAATCTGCACAGCCCTAATTTTTACCAAAGGGTACAATGTGACCTGCCTGTCCTTTGTCATAGCTGGTCAACACGATGGAAGAAGTTAGAGTTGAGTTCTCAGACTTGATAGTTCTGAATAACACTAGCAAAATCTGTAAGCTGAAGTTGAAAAATAAATTAACACCTAAAATATTTACCACTTGGAGTTTTCTTTTCAGCAGGATGATACTTGAAAGCATAACCCAGAAAATGTGGACATGGCATGTGATGCATGTTTCACCTTTACTTTTAAGAAGTAGAGTGAATTGAAAGTATTTTTTTCTTCATGTTTTTGCATCTAAGTGCATCTAATGACCCGGTGATTTTTTTGGTTTTTTTCCTAGGTATACAAAGCTTGGCTATGCAGGAAATACAGAACCTCAGTTCATTATCCCATCATGTGAGTTGATTTTGTTTCAAATTGTAATATACACTGCTGTCACTGAGCACTTTCAGGATTAAATGACGTGCTTCCAACTCCCAGCTCAGCCATCGTCGTCCCGTGTCCATCTGGGAAGTGATATTCATCGTGTTAGCATCTTTGGCTGGAGTGTAGCTAAACAGAGCTCCTTGTTTGCAGTTAGCTAGGACTGTTGCTCATTAAACCAGCTCTTGGTTGCTATGACAAAGATGAAGAGAACTCCAATCCAATTTCCTTTTTATCTCCATTATTTTTTTGCCAGGACTCTTGAGTAGACAGAATGCAATTTACCTCCTGTCTACCTGACACCATGGTTACAGCCTGGATAATCTGGGGAAGGCTCCCAATCAAATTAAGCACTAAAGTGCAGGTGGTGTCTGCCTTATTTACATTGTCTGGGACTGTAGACAGTTTAATATTCAAAAAAGTTGTTCTTATTAGAAAATGTTCCTTTTGGGTGTGTGTTTACCAATTAAAATGTTCTTGCACATTTAACATGCTTTTGTTGAACAGATTTACTCTTTAATTTTTTTATGTATTAAACTTGTTTAAAATGTTATACTTTTCTGTTGTTCTTGATTTTAATTGACATTTTATTAGTTTCTCTGAAATGCTGTATATATTTATTTATAAATAGTAGCACTGACTATGTATTTACATCTATAATGGCATCTGTTACCTCCATTTATGTTAAGCACTGCTTTTTAGTTTTTGTAAACTTTGCCAATTAACTACTTACTAATGCACCTAGACTACCTTGTAGCTAGTCATGGTAAGAAGTATAAAGATAAGGAAATTATAAAGGTAATTGGTGGCCCAAGAAGTGAAGGGGACACATGTTCTTCACCAGGTGTAGCTGCAGTACTGCTTACAGTCTCACTGTTTTAAGTATTGTAGAATTTGAAACCTAAACCACTGGTAAAGATTTAAATGTCTTACTTTAAAGAAGTGGGATAGCAGGGATTTCCTGTGAATTTGCTATAAATCCTGTTTTATACAACTATAAACCTGTTGGGGGGTAGATGTTTTTCCAAAAGAATCGTTTGTCTGTGAGTAATTTTTTGGTGCTAGTAGTATTTGGTGTGTTTGTGGATGATGCCTGCTTACTCTGCATTTTCTGCTGTATGTTATTTAGATCCTGATTATGACCTATTAAAAGAAAACTATATAAATAAGGTTATGTTTTAGCAGTCCTTCATTCCATTTTTATTTTTAGCTTGCCCCAGATTTGATTTTTGCTGTCTCATCTTCTTGCCTACAGCAGCCATCATCTAATAATTTTAGTGATAGTTGCAGGCTGCTAATGGGAAGCATAAATGTCTCCAAAGATTTCTCTGTAGCACTGCAAATTGATTTCTCCCCTCCCTCTTTCCTCTTTCTCACCAACCAGGATAATGACTCCAATACTTATTTTTGGATACACAGTTTATCTTCTTCTATGGTGCTTTTCCTCTTTATTCTAGTGTTAAAACTCAGAAAATCATGTTGCTTGCTGGAATGCTGCACTTGTACAGGTTTAGTGACCGCTGTAGTCTGTGACAAAATGCATTTTCAGTATTTTCTGTGAATTATTATGTACGATAATGAGGGATGGGTGACCAGAATCCTGCAGGATGCAGTGAGAATGACTCGGCTCTATTGGCTTGTCAGTAGATCACTTACATGATTTCTACGTTTTATATCCCAATTTTTATTTCTGGAAAAGAATCCTTAAGTAAATAAATATTCATCACTTGGTATTTAGCTGTTTTAATTTTGTTTTGATTTGTTTTTTGGGTTTATTTTAAGGTATTGCAATCCGAGAGTCGGCCAAAGTGGGGGACCAGGCTCAGAGGAGGGTAATGAAAGGTGTTGATGATCTGGACTTTTTCATAGGAGATGAAGCCATAGATAAACCTACCTATGCTACAAAGGTGAGCATTCAGGAGACCTAGACAGCCTTTCCCAAGTCTCACATTTTTATGATGAAATATTCTAGGACTTCTGGGTAGCCATTCAAAACACGTTTGCTTATTTTGTAAAGTATTTTTATTGCTTTTTAAAAACTGCATGATTTGGTTCATGGCTTTACCCATTTTTAGATATCTGTTTTACTAGTGCTGTCTTGTGTGGTTGGTATTTGTGTAAATATTCATTGATACAGTGCAGCTGTTCAGTTTTCAAAATTCTGAGCTATTAAAATAGTCATATACACTGAATATTTAAATTCTTGCTAAAAGTGTACCCTTTTAACATGGCATACGAACTAGGAAATGTGTTGGATACTTTTGCTTCAGGGAATGTCACAATTGTTTTGTGAAGGGCTGTCTTCAATCCAGCTTTTCTGTGAATCATATTTTCCATACCCTAGTAAAGGACTTCTTGTACTTAAAAAGTGTTACTGGCTTATGAACTATGTGGAAAAAAATCATATTTTATACATCCTTCTGTGTTACTTAAATGTCAGATGTGTTCTTAACGTTGAACAAAATGTAAACATCATTCCTGCCAGAAATTTTTGTTGAAAAATATATAGCCTATATGGTTTTTATTTATTTTTATAATATGGAAAGGCATATTGAAGCCAAGTATGATTCTCAACTTTTTAAGTGATAGAATTTATACAAAAAGAGGTTAAAACACAGTTCTGGAATAGACTAACAGGAATAGAGTTTGGATTCTGGCTGCTAGTCCTGCAAGGTAGAATTGGGCTTGGAAGTACCTGGGAGCAGGAGGTAACTTTGAACTGTGCCTCTGAATTAAAGTCAGGATGGAGGGTTTGATAAGATACCTGTGAGATGAGGTGTCAGACTGTTCCTGTTGTGGGTTTATTTGTCCTTGCATGATCCAGTGCTGACAAGCTTTGCTGTTGCAGTGGCCTATCCGACATGGAATTGTTGAAGACTGGGACCTCATGGAGAGGTTCATGGAGCAGGTTATTTTTAAGTACCTTCGAGCTGAGCCCGAGGATCACTATTTTTTAATGGTGAGTTAATGAGGCCTGATAAGGAAATTGCTTTGTAAGAGGAAAACCAAATACCATTCCAAGCACAAGTAGCTCTGCTGGAGGATTTTTCTCTGTATGTTTAATTTCTCTGGCAATGGCAGGGTTTGGGTTGGGAGGAGAAAACTAATCTTTAAAGCTGCATTATAACTATATTCTGTTAATTTTGTGATGCAGGCTACTGCAGGTCAGCTGTTGCTTTTGAAAGGCTTCAAACACGGTTTAAATTCTGTTTGAATTCTTTTATTTTGAGTGCACTGAGGATTTTCAAAGTTTGATTACCATACCAAGCTAATCAAGGCAGGATCCTATCGAGGTGGTTTTTCAAAACTCTTTGTTTTTGCAGACAGAACCTCCACTGAACACGCCAGAAAACAGAGAATACCTTGCAGAAATCATGTTTGAATCATTTAACATCCCAGGACTTTACATTGCTGTGCAGGTGAACAAAGTGAATGTGTTCTTCTAAAGTACGAAATAACTGCAGTGTTTTGGTCCTTCGTAGGCACCTGTCTAAAATGTTAGAAACAGTGTTTTTTGAGAGTGTAAATTAGAACACTCTGCCTGCTGCTAAATATAAACTCTCTGTGCTGTAGGCAGTGCTGGCCTTAGCTGCCTCCTGGACGTCACGGCAGGTTGGGGAGCGGACTCTGACTGGAATTGTCATCGACAGCGGTGATGGAGTGACCCACGTAATCCCCGTGGTGAGTAGCAGGGTGCACTTGGAAATCAGCAGTGCTTTGGACAGGCTTTGTTTACTGTAAATCTAAGTAAGCTTCAAATGAAACCTTATTTTTACATTTTTAGCGTTGTTTGGGACTTCTTTCCTTGCAAAAGTAGGTATTTCATTATGTGTTAATTTAGCTTGCAGACTACAGGAAGGTCACAGTAGGGAACCATCAGTCCAGCTTTTAAAAGGCTATTTCTTTGTAAAATCTTGCCTTCTGTTACTGTGATCCCTCAGTTCTCTTAAATATCAATGATTTCATGGTTTTATATCTCCTGCATGCCAACAATGTCTTATAAGAAATGTCCTAACCTTTTTTACGCCCTGCATATTTTGACTGTTTAATGTATCTCATAATATGTGCTTTTTATATGACTTACTGTATTTTGTTGTTTCCACTCTGCTTATGTGGAAACAACTACAAATTTATATAAGTACCTGTTCTTATATATGATCAATCTCATCAGTTTAGTTATATGAGGATGGTAAAAATACAGAGTTATCTGTGCATACTGACATCCATTGATGTCATTTTGTGTATTTTTGACTCATACTGTGTCCTTCAATGATCAGATATATTAGAAATGAAAATTTGATTCTCTTCAACTTCGTCTTACATTTTGGTGTTAACTTGATGATCTCAGTATTTTGACATATGGGCAATGCTGAGAACAAACAGCATTTATTGTGTGAAACTCTGAAAAGTGTAAAAAAAGCAAGTGAAGAACTAATGTGTAACAATACCAGTGTTCTCAGTAAATGCGTCCTAAAAGAATTCAGCAAGTAGATTTCTTATTTTTGTTGTGCTTATTGTAAGAGCCTACTACTGTTTGAGTTTTCTATTCCTATTCGTTTTTTCTTGTCAGAAATTTAATTTTATACTATTTTCTATTAATTTTTCACTCTTAAACAGAACACAGGTAGTTTATTTATATTGCCTTATGATGATGCCTTAAAGGAACCATCGGATCTGACTAATGTGTACAAGACTCTTTATCACTTGTGTATCTATTAGATAGTCAATATCTGTTTATATGTCGTAATCAAGGTCTTTAAATAAAAATTATACCCACTTTGCAGTGGGGTGCACATTTTTAGAGTGATTTTACAGTTTCAAGTTTTTAATTTTAATAGAAAATCAGAGTATTTTAAAAATGAATGTTATTTACTGATACACAGTAAGTTTTCCCCTAAATATGTCTTTTCTTCTCCTCCTACATAGGCAGAAGGCTATGTAATTGGAAGTTGCATCAAACATATTCCTATTGCAGGTAGAGATATTACTTACTTTATTCAACAGCTTCTAAGGGAAAGGGAGGTAGGAATTCCTCCTGAACAGTCTCTGGAGACAGCAAAAGCCATAAAGGTACACTCTTCTTTATCTCTTAATAAATACATAATAAATCTCCATGAGATAATCTTTTGGCTCTAGCAAGTTGCCAGTGGCTCCCTTAAAAATGAAAATGTAGGCAGTGTATTGTAATTACACCAGCTTCTCCTAGTTTATCCAATCGAATGTGGGGGAAGGAGAAAGAGGAGGAAAATATTCACGCTAGATTGTTAGGAGTGAGTATGTTCTACAGATTAAACCAGCATTTAAACTTTGGAGTTGTTTAAAATTTGCTTTGCAATAGAATTAAAAAAAACCAAAAAACAGTAGGGCGATTGTGTGGGTCTGCTCTTGCAGTGATAGCTTGCCCTTGAAATTCTTTATTGTCACAGACCTGCTGTTTGTTTGTTTGTTCTCGTTTTGAGAGGCAAATGTAGCTGAGTCAGTGTGTGCAGCCCTTTGGAAGCAAAAGGGCCTCGTGCCTTGTGGGGTTGAGGCTTCAGTAGTGGTTTGGGTGAGAAAGTCCCTTGGGCAGCTCCATCTGTAAAAAAGCTCACGTTTTTCTTTTCTGATTGTGTTGCACTTTAATTCAGTGTTGCATTAATTATTTCCGCTGTTTTCCATGCCTGGTGTTTGTTAACAGGAGAAATACTGTTACATCTGTCCTGACATCGTGAAGGAATTTGCCAAGTACGACGGAGACTCTCGCAAGTGGATCAAACAATACACGGGCATCAACGCCATCAACAAAACCAAGTTTGTTATAGATGTTGGCTACGAGAGGTTCCTCGGGCCCGAAATCTTCTTCCACCCCGAGGTAGGAACAGGGAATAGCTGGGTTAAATTGTGCCATTCCCGGTGGCTGGGCGCCATCCCGTGGCAGTAAGGGGCCAGTGAGTCTCCTGAACACTAGCCAGGTGCGCTCACAGGTAACCAGCACAGCAGAAATGTATTTTTTCTGATGTCCAGTCTAAGGTTTATAACACCTTGTTCTGTTCCTTTCTGACCTTGAGAAGTAATTGTTTGAATTCACAGTTTTTGTATAGCATTTCCCTCTTTCTTTCAGCATCACTTTAAGCAAGTCTGCCTTTATACTTTGTATTTGTATGCTGCCAATCCCTTTGGACACACTAAGCATGGTGTTGATGATACTCTAAATATTGGGTGCAGACTTTTGATACTGAGTCAATTTGTAAGGCATGGATGATAAATTTATCCTTGAAGGAAGTCTATTGAAATCTCTCTTTGTGTGGTCATAAGTAGTATGTGCAATTCTGGGAGAGATTATTGTATTTCATTTGTCTGATTTTTGGCAGTTCAGTTGGAGTGAGTTTCAGGATATTGTGAGAGGAAGGAGTCAGGTCCTCTCCATTCCTGCACACTTGAACTTATGCAGGCACCCATAGTCTATAATATTGTTAAAAACTTTTATTAAAATCCACATCAAGACTGGTGAATTTTCCCTTTTTCTACCCTCCTCCTTGGAAGAATATTGAAAAGATTCTCTCTGCCACCTTTTGTCTAAATTCCAGCTTTCATCTTCTGTAGTCAGTTTGTAGCCATCTGATCTTCTGCCAGTATTAAATCTCTGGGCTAAATAGTTTTTCTTCCCTGCTGTTTACCAATGTGATTTAACAGAGGAGCATTGAATTCCATGTCAGATATAATTTTAAGAGTTCCTCTTTCCATGGTCTCTGAAAACTGTTAGGAACGGGATGAAGGACTAATTTCCATTTTTTTCATTTCTTGGTAGTTTCTTGAGTCTGTATTGAAAAAACCACGTAAACCTGAACTGACTTTCTAGACAAGAAAAACATAATAGATGATGTGTTCTGCATCCAAAGAGAATTTCTTGTTGTGTTTCATTATCTCCTCACTTGAAAGGGTAGCAACTTAGCTAGGTAAAAGCTGCCTTTGGTAAAGCTGTCTTGTAATCTTTTCTTATTTTCAGTTTACAGAATTTGTTCTGAAGTCTTTAATACTCCTGAAGTTAGGTCTTGGGGTTTGTGGCTATCTAGGTTATCTCTCTACTTTTTAAATTAGATATTTTATTTGCCATTCTCCAACTGTATCATATTGGCTGGCAGACTGCAATTTTACATTTAGTTGTCTTGTCCCTGTTCTGAGATGATGTTATACCCTACCTCTCATTTCTACTTACTCCTTTTCCTTGCTGTTTTATCAATATCTTTATGGAGAGCTCAGGAGTTTTCAGGCTGTAGTTCATTCAGATGAAAACTCAGTGTGCAGCAGTTTCTCTTTTGATTTATGTGGCCTCATTTTTTTGCTTCTTGCATGATTAATTCTTACTGTGGAAGTCAGCTTGAATTCTTGGGGAGTGCCCCCCCATCTGTCTTAGGGCTCCTGAGCTCCAAGACTACTTCCTTTGCTAATTTTCTCTCAGTTCAGTGTATACTTATTATGTTTGACTGTTGTTATTTGTTCATCCATGTAGATACCTCATCTTATTTTGACTGTAAATCCCGCGTACTTCCACACAAAAGCTTTTTATGTATCTAGAATAATATTATGTATTGGTAATTAATTTAATTTTTCGGAGTTTAACCTCTGAAAGGAAAAAAACATGGGCTATTACCAGTTCTGTTCCTTAAAGCTTATGTTTTTAAGGGGAAAATTTCCACTAGACTGTTTTCTAGCATTAGCATCTCTTGACTCTCTAGTTTTATAAATGCAGAAATTTACATTAGCACTGTGTTCACTGATAGGGGTTTTCACTCAAAACATTAGACTATGCTTTTTAACCATTAGATACTTCCTGGACTTGGGAAAAAAAAATCTGACTTTTTGATGGGAATTTAACTGAAGTATTTTAGTAGCATTAAAATATTTTTGCAGGGAAACATTCTGGTTTGCACACTGGTGTTTTTAATCTCCCTTGAAAAAAAAGGCAGGAGCACAGTCAGTGGTAACAGCAGTGTGTTTAATATTGCAGGAGAACTCAAACTCACCTTGCAGGCAATAAAAGTGCATAGCACATAAATTGTAAACAGTGAATTTATGACCAAGGAAGAGATTCTGAGTTTCTCAGCAGAAAGAGAAATTATCATTTCCCTTGTAGAGAAGTGTTTGTTTTAATGTAGAATAAGTGGTCAGCAAGACTTGAAAGTCCTACTCATCCCCTATTGTAAAGTCTCTCCACAGTCTTATTTCTGCCTTTTTATTTTTCTGTTCTTTGGATGAAAACCCTCATGCCTGTTATGTTTCATTTCAGTTTGCTAACCCTGATTTCATGGAATCCATTTCGGATGTAGTTGATGAAGTTATACAGAACTGTCCCATTGATGTCCGGCGTCCATTATATAAGGTATGGCCTTTCTCTTGCAAGATTCATGTAATTTATCTGAGGACTAAATACCAGCATCATGGCTAGCACTTCCTCCACGATGAGAAGTGTGAACTTTGGATAGGAATTAGACAAAGTGCCACTTCTGAAGGCCACTAGATATTTGCTGCTTTTTAGTTTTGAAAGAAAAGTTTCCGTAAATGCTCGATACCAAGGTAAGTATTGTCCCTGAGGAACTGTGGCAGAGGGGTGTTGTTTGTATCTGACATTTGTAATGTGAATTCTTGTGCATGAAGGACTTTTGGTTTTGCCCATTTTAAGGGTTATAGTGGGGTCTTACCCCTCTCACTACCCTCTTTCACCTGCTTTGTTAAGTAGTGGTTTCCAATATTTTTTTATGGTCTTGTCTTGTACCTTCCCGTTGTCTGCAGATTAGTCAGTACCACATCACTTATAAAGTACATGAAAACTGAAAATATTTTAGGAGGGAGCAATTAGGCCGACTTAAACCTGCTTAAACCCAGGTGTAGTCCAGAGTGCACTTTCAGTTCCTGATTCTTTAAGGAGTGAAAAGTGACATGCATAGTCCATGGCAAGCTCTGTCTGTATTGACAGCACATCCCACATCCCATGGTTCCCTTTTTTCTGCTTGTGCAGGGGCAGTACAATTTTGGAAATAACAGCATAAAGCTATAGCACACAGAGATTTGTCTGCTTCTGTAAAAGGTGGTAGTGTTCCTCACCTGATAGAATTAGCATTAAGTTCCAACTAAGTCTTGTCTCAGGATAATTTGTAACTCTTAAAATTTTACAGTCTCTTCTCCTTGCCTGGTAAACACCCTCTGTAATCTAGAATAAGATGTAGCATTCCAGAGCAGATCTGTGCGGCAGGATAAAAGAGGAAGTTGAACTACTTAACAGGCTCATATGTCAGTTCTGCAGTAGGTATTTTCAATGACTTCAAGCTCAGGTAGCAGCAGGGTTTAGGAACCCCTTAGTGTGTGGTTGTGCTTAGGGTCTCTGCTTTTTATCCGAAAGACCAAAGCTTCCTCAGCAACGGATTCCTTGCTTTGGTAGAGTAGGGTTTGGTACTGATTAGAAAGTGATGTTTAAAATTTGAGGTTAAGTTACTTTTGTCTCATCATAATTAGTAGACGGATAACTTTCCCTTGGCTTGCCACTGATTGAGACTTTGTTTTCCCTTTTCCTGTTTTTCATTATACTTGCTTAATTAAAATAATGCTTCACAATTACCTGGTGAATGTACTGAGAGATGTCAGTAGTTATTAATGGTAATGGTTGCTGTCTTGTTTAAGCAAGGTCACTTCAAAGGGACGAGCATCTCTTGTTCTCATTGTGAAACTATGTATGGATGCAGAAATATTCCACTCATACTTTCTCTCTGAGGTTTATCAGTTTCACTTGCCCACAGTGTTGCATGGTGGCCAGCCAAGGCCCTGTGCTTGGAGCTGAATTTCCATCAAATGTATTTGGATTCTTCTTCAGTGTTACTGAATTTACATTAGCACTGTGTT
Source organism: Rhabdornis inornatus (assembly GCA_013397075.1). Lineage (NCBI taxonomy): Eukaryota > Metazoa > Chordata > Aves > Passeriformes > Rhabdornithidae > Rhabdornis > Rhabdornis inornatus. The sequence continues at coordinate 828,142 of VWZS01008178.1, read as the reverse complement.
CTTATTGCAGGTTTTATGTGGTATGTAGCCTTTGAATCATTGTTCCACAACCCATCTTTTGATGTCCTATGGTATTTCTGAGTTTTATTGGTGGTATCCTTGTTTCCTAATCTGATCACCATCTCTCTCACAAGGCCAGTTATCTTACCTTATGTTGATGTTTGGAGCAGCAGAACCTTGATAAGACTTCTTCAGCCAGATCTGTGACAACCCAGCCTAAAGGGAAGAAAGCATCTAAGATTTGTAAATGTTCATTGATCAAAAGAAGTGACAAAAATCAGTGGGGCTGAAAGTTTGATTAATAAATTACACACTTGGCATGGAAATTGATCTGTTAGTCTCTGACCTACTATCTAAGCACACAGCTGTAGGTTTTGGGTAAAGGCATAGGGTGGAAGGGAAGAGAGGAATTAAAGAGGGAGAGATGAATTAAAGAAAGAATGAGAGAAAAAGGGAGCACCAGTCCTGGTTTCAGTGTTCATCTAACTGTATCAGTGTGGCCAATGACATGTCCAGCGTCCTGGGGGCACACCTGGGCTTGGGGTCAGGGTACCTCTTTATGGAGAGGCTTCTCTGCCCCAAATGCAGGCTTCTTGCTTTCCGTGTAAATTAGTTACCGTGTGCAGTCTGTTCTTTCAGGCCTTCCTGGAAATGGGCTGGAGTGCTTTGGGGGCTTTTGGTGGTAGTAATCCCACCCCATAGTCCATGCCAACTTCATCCCCCTCGTTCCTTGTACTATGTTGCAGTTTTTTCTCATGGACAAATGCCCTATGTGTGCCTGGCCCTCTTCTCCAGCCAAATCCTGTTCTTCCTCACAGTGTGTTAGTACTAATAATCCCTAGTTATTACCAGCAATTCTTGTCTCCTATTACCAACAGTCCTTGGTTGGCTCCACAGTTATTAGTTGTTGGTGTTTGAGACGTACGCATGAGCCCCTTACTTTCTGGGAATTGATAGCTCAAAAGGATTTCACTTTGGACTGCTGTTTACAGGACCAGTAGAGAGTGGACTTTAATAATAGTATTTTTGCATCCTGGCCACAATTTGAGTTGGTAAGTTTCTTTGAAAGTTCAATCACAGAAATATTATTTCACTTGAGTTGTTATTTGGGCAAGAAAAAAGTTTCTAAGGCTGTTTGTTAAAAGACAGGTTACACTTAACACCTGTAAGTTCTGGGAACAGACAGTGTTTCTGTTAACCTCAAGAAGGGCTTAGTTCAAATGCAGATTGTCAGGGCTGAGGGCTAATGAGCATTTCTCAGATCCCATTGGGGCTTGGAGTGGGGGTGATGCACCCCTAGAAATCCATCCCACAATTGAAGTCAGCCTCCACAAGATCCCATAACCTTCAGCCATTCCATACTGAGCACAAACATCCTTTCGCACTTGATGAAGCTTTTTTTAATAGTATAATGATTGCCAGTAATGCACTCTCTAATTCCCATGATTACATCACCTTAATGTGATTGCTTGGAAAAACTGATTTGTACTCTCTAACACAGAGTTGAGACATCTGGATTGCTTGGGATTAATTGCTTTCTGCTAAAACAGAAAAAGATAGGTATGGGTTTGAAACCAGGGGACTTGCATTGAAATTTGAAGAAATGAAGTGGGTTTTGGTGGTTTGTTTTTTTTTGGTTTGGTTTTGTTTTGGGGTTTTTTGTTTGTTTTTTGGTTTTTGTTTGTTTTCTTTTTGCAAACCTAAAGCTTCAGAAAGCAAATGAAATTTAAAATGAGTGCTCAAATGAAATGAGAACTGACAGGGGAGATAATTTTTGGGTCGTACCACATGGATGAAACAATTTGGCATCCTGGCTAAGTTGATCATTACTATGTGTTGAATTCCACTGAAGAATGACCCATCCTGCATGCAGCTAAAAATTCTAAATTTGTGGGGCTCAGCGAGATGTTCCATCACTCTTGGTGTTCTCTGAGAAGAATGGCATATAGTTCATCTAGTTCTGTTTTTTGAGAATTTCTTAGCTTCCTCTTTTCTTGTTCCACAACCTTTCTTTGTACTTACATAATAATTATACGAAGACATAGTATAACTGATACCTCAGAAATGGAGAGAAATTACAGGGAGAGTGCAGTAGCAGTCTGGGGGCTGTGTTCTGCACAAAAATGAGACCCTTTCCCAGTTTTCAGGTTCCTCTGAGCACACTAGAGAACTCTGTGTAACTACTGCACACCCAGCTTGGATCAGTGATGAACATCTGCTCCTGTGGTACAGCCACAGCGGATGCTGGTGTGGAATGTTTTCAGCACTAGTTGGTATTTAAAAGTCTCTTTTCAACCTGAAAGTGCTCTGAAACTTGTCCTAACATTTGTTAGTTAGGACATGAGTTTTTGGCGCTTAATGTCAAAAAAGTCTCCTCCTGAATGTAGTTATAACAACTTCAGAGGTGGACAAAGGGCTTTGAAAAGTTTTTAAAACTGCTTGCTATCCTAATAAACAGTATTTTTTGTTAGTAACAGGTTCAGAAACTATCACTTTTATTCCAGGCTCTACTTCATCTTTCTTTTTCCTTATCCAGAGTCTTTCCCCAGGTACTTCGAGAGTTAGGATGAGAACAGTATTAACAGTTCTGAGGCCTTTGCCTTCTCCCAGTACAGAGGATAGAAGTGTAGGGTCACTGTCTGTCCCAGCAATTGATTTCTGTCAGCTTTTCTCTACTGTGTTTTTAGCACAAATATCTGAGTGAAAGAATATAAGATCAATGACATCTGAAGCCGGGTAAATTCTGTCAGAAATACCTCTGAAAGGTCCTAACCAAGCATGCTTAAGTATTCATGATTCAGATCATGCTGAATCAAATTACAACATCCTTGACCTCAAACTTCTAAGCCAACTTCTCAAGTTGAAAATTCTCCGTGAGGTGGGGGACTGTGGGATATTGGCAAGTGTGGTGTTCTATTTGAGATGAATTACCCAGGTTTTCCGTGGAAACACAGGTGCACAGTGAGAAGATTTTGACATATTGGCTCTTTTCCTTAGAGAAGGTGACTTCTTAGCTGGGTGTGCAGCTGTTGTGGAGTCACATTAGTCTCTCTCAAAGTGAAAACTTAGTGAAATAGTAAAGTCAAGCTCGTTGCTGCAGTTAAGACTCACACTGTGCTTGTTGTGTCAGTGTTAAACTCTGCAAGTTAAGCTGCTGAGCTCACAAGAGCCCATCCTCAAACACTGGAGAGGTCCCGGGTGCAGGAGTTAAGGGGGTGGTAAAAACCCCCTGACATGACTTTGAGTTCAGTTGCTGGTAAATAGAAACAGCTGGTGTGAGAGCAGCTCTAGCTGTACAGCATGGTGGGTAGATGGCACTGTTGGACTGGCTTTGCTGCTCTGTGCTCCAGCACCACAGAAATTCATTGTCACTGACCCAGAGCAGAGTGGGGAGGCTCTGGGGGTGAGGGAAGGGTGGAGAGACTGCCAGGCCATGGCATCTGCTGGCACCACGACAGGACATGGGAAAGGAACAGCATTCCTCCTGTATTTGAATGAGAGCCCCAAGAGATTAACTCTGTCATTGTACCACAGGAGTGCTGAGAAACCCTGCTTATTCCATAAGCTGTAGATAAATTTTTAAGATTACTCCTGCTATTTGGTTTAACGATAGCTCAGTGCATCTGCAGGATTTTCGGATACCTTTTGTGTCTGAGGCGTATTTCTGCAGAACGGCACCGCCATAAGTCATGCTGAAATCTCTTAGTATTACTTGAAATGTGAAATGCACGTTAAATTCATTATTTTAAGGAAAAATAAATGGTTTCTTTCATTATTAGAAGTAAATGTATTTTTAAAATAGTGTTTCTCACAATAAATTTACTTCTTTGTGCTATATTTATCGTTTCGTATGAACAATATTTATCCTTATACATTCCATACTGTGTTGGCAAATAGTGCCCTGTTTTAACCAAATGAAGAGAGACATGTAGCTTAACTGATTCACTTGCTGATGAAGTGCTTGGCTTCAGCTTATGAACCTTCCTGGTTTTCCCCATAATAATTTTTATTAACAGTCATACACTGATCTCATTACATGTCTCTGGTGGTCTGGTCACATCATGTTAATCTAGGGCATCAGTTGGAGAGAAGGGAAAATGGGATATGTTGTTCTTACTTGCCAGAAAAGCAGGGCATGCTTTTCAGTTTGGTGCTGCAGAGTCTGATGTGTCCAGCTGAGAGTGTGCTCACACCATGATGCAGTGTGAAGATGCACAAACCAGTTCAGCACCTTGTGTTTAGTAGTGCTGAGTTCTTCAGGAGCTAGTTTCACTCTTTGGAATTTTTATGTAAGCCTGACTTAGTCAGAGATTTCTGTTGCAGGAGCTGGGTTGCTTTGTTGGGTAATTTCATATCTCTGCAGCATTACACTGTACAGGCATAGTACCAGAAATGGTACAATGAGAAACTCAGTACCACAGAGTTCATAAGAGAAGCAAAAGGTACAAATGAGAAGGGAGAATTTTTTTGCCAGTCCTCTGAGGTGATCTTGGTGATCTTAGAGATCTTTTCCGCCCTTAATGATTCTGTGATTGGTATCCACTCCCCTGGTCTCCTTCCAGAAATAGCCTACTTCCATTTATTTGCTTGTTGTCGTTAACTTTTTCAGGTGTGTGGAAGGGTTTAGTTCCTCTCTGCCAAGGCAACACACTCTTTCAAAACAACTTAAATGTTCAGCCAGTTAGCTATAAAGGTAAAAACCAGCTGGAGGTTCTTTCCATCAGCAGGTATGATAATTGGTGTTAGCTGAGAAACACATGGGCTGCTTGGAGCTGTTAAACCAGCTGAAGTGTGTTTGAGCAGAGTAAGATCAGAAGAAATCTTCTTTAAAGGAATCAGCTGGAAATAGATACTTGAAGCCAAACTTCTTTCATGTCTTTTTCTGGGAGGCCAGAGGATTCCCTGGCAGGCTGAAAACCCAAACATCAATAGTAAGCTTTCTCCACAGGTGTATTTAGGATGCTTTATTTTTATGATTTTTGTTAAGTAGTTATTGGAATTATGCAGATTTATTTTAGAGAAGATATTTGAGAGGTCATGGTTCAGGGAGGTGGGTGGTACCCCCTTGGTTGTTTTCTGGGGTTTGTTTTTGGTTTTTTTTTTGATCTGATCATCTTTTCTCACCTTTATTGTGCCCTTTGTAAGTGGTAGGTGTGGTGTTTGAGGGGTTTAGAGTGGATATGGATTCTGCTTTCCTTTTAAGTGAGGAGTACCTGGCTTCTGACCTGACCTGCTGAGTTGAGAACTTGCTGAAGGCTGTAAGATAAATCTTCTAAAAGAAGAAGTCTACTAGAGAGTTAGCATGGATTTGGTCTGGCACTGGCAAGAAGTTCAGGGAGCAGGGGAGCTGTAAGTGTATAATTAACCATCTTTTAAATGCAGTTGGTGTCATCTAGTTACTTATATCTAGAAATTTGCTTAGCCTTGCTGGTCCAGGTGTGTGATAATGAGGTGACTTATCTTTTCAACATTTCTACCTTGGCGTTTCTCTTCTCCTTGGGCAGTGTTATTGTTGAGTTGATTTCAGTGTGTAGAAGTAATTGAATAATCATAATTTGAAGAAGATGTAACTTAGCCTCTAACCCTGGAATGATAACTAGGTAGAAAGATCCTCCCAATGACACTGCTAACTGTAGTTACATGAATTGGTCTTGGATGTATTAAAAAAAATATTCTTATGTTTCTTCTGGAGTCTATTTTTAGTGATAACATTGTCCACTTTATGGAGTATGCTTGAAGTTTAATTTGCTTTGAATAAAATTATTGCTTTGACACTCTTTGCCAGCTTCATTATCTCCAGGTAATATTTTCTGATGGCATCTTTTTAATTGCTATTTCATCACTCAGGTTGGTTGTTGTCTTTTTTTGCCCATTAGCAATTTCCTTTACCCAAGTGCAGTGATGACCACTTCAGTGCAGGGGAAGAGATGTTCTTGTGTACGGGGAGTCCTCCCTCCTGCTTTAACTTTAGGATCAGCTGTGATTTTTGGCTCCTTTCCTCTTCTCTGTCCTCCTCTTTTCCTTTTGGAAATGTTTCAGTAATGTTATGGGGACTTGTGCTTTTTTTCTTTAAAGCACATCTGCCTTGTTATGCATTCTTTTATACTGTAGATAATCTGAAGCTGTGAAGAAATTAGTTTTTCCTACTGTAATGGTTTTTATGATGTGCAGGAATTTTTTTCTCATGAAAAAACAAACAGCTTTCTTCTCACTTTACAAGGTACAAACAAGATTTCCCTGGTTATCTGTTGCTTAAAATCCAAGCACTTCTACACCCTGCAAGTGTGAACACTTACTATGCCTGTCTTTGACTCTTCAGATCCACCTGCAAGCTGAAAACAGTAGATCAGGGATTCTTTTGTTGTGTGCACAGTCTTGGTCTGCAGTGTCAGAAAATGTTACTGAGATAATCCTTGGACCTGTGTACAATGAACTCCTGGTCCAAGTTCCTTGTGGACATGTGCCAAAGGCATATGAGTGGTTTTAGCACTGTGCAAAGGCACATGTGCAGTTTTGTCATGTTGAGTTCTTTTTTCTGATCATGAGTTGCGTTTTTGCTGGCACTAATGTTTTGTTCTAGGGGTCCTGTTTTGAATCCTCTACCTTTGAATTGACGTCTGCGTTAGTCTGGGATGCTGCAACATTATCAGAATTAGGGATGGGAAATTCTAAAATGTCTGTTTAGAATCCAAGTACGAGTCCAGGCTGAAAGGCATTTATTTGGTTCTGCTCTGAAAACTGAGTAATACCAGACAGGCAAGGGAAGAGGCATCATACCTTCCTCTGTGCTGTAGTTCTCTGTGAAGGTGTGGTGCCTTTTTGAAGAACTCTGTAAATTAAAAAAAGAAAATAGAGTTCTAGATAATTTTGTAGCTATGTAATATGATGAGACTTGAACGTTATTTAGTGTCTGGGCTAAAACTGCTTGCTGTGAACATCCCCAGAGAAACTTCTTGATGGAGTGTCTTATTTCTGCTGCTCTGCATATGTAGGGTACGAGCTCATGGGTTTAATGGAATCCTCCTTTGTAATAACCCATTTTACAAAAATGTTTTAAAGGAGAAAAGTAGGGGAGCCATGAACTTCCTGTGAATTGGGGGGTGCTTAAGGTGTTCTACCTACCTTGTCAGCTTCCTAATGATGATGAGATTCAAATAGTTACCTCTGCAGTGCTGGCTGTTGGGAAACTTGCTTGAAGATGGATTTATAGAATGTGTCTTTAATTTCTGCACAGAATGTGGTCCTCTCAGGAGGGTCCACGATGTTCAGGGACTTTGGACGACGACTGCAAAGGGATTTGAAGAGAGTGGTGGATGCGAGATTGCGGCTCAGTGAGGAGCTCAGTGGTGGTCGGATAAAAGTAAGTGAGCATTTCAAGTACATTAATTACATGACTAGTGACAGCAATCAAGTTCAAAGTTTTCACCTCACTAGTGAAAATACACTGTAAAGTCAGTAGGATATGTTTATGTGTTAAAAGCACTGGTAGCCTTGCAGTTTATGACATCTCTTTATAGGAAACTTAAAATTACTGTGAGCAGTTCTGGTTTTCCTTCAAGGAGATGTGTGAGCAGTAGGCAAGAGGGATTTAACTTTGTGTCCTTCATCATAGTTATCATGAAGAGTTTTAGGACTTGTTCTCCTAGGGGAAGCATGTCTGAGTAATAAATGTGGTAGTGATGTGAATGGAGGGTTGAAGGTGTCTGGTTCTGAGTGTGTTAAGTTTGAAAACCATCTAAATGTGAACTGTTTTCCTTAGCCCAAACCAGTGGAAGTTCAAGTGATAACACATCACATGCAGCGTTATGCAGTTTGGTTTGGAGGTTCCATGCTGGCTTCAACAGTAAGTCTTCATTAAAGTTGTTTTTAACTTTTATTGCATGTTGAATTCTGAATGAGTTAGATCCGAGTACTAAGTTTTAAACTTTTTCATTGTGACAGCCTAAATTGTGTCACATTATGGAACCCTTACCCAATTTTTATCTCAGTAAAATTTGTACAGGGCAAATAGGAGCTTTGCTCAAGTAAGGATATCATGAGTTGACATAATTCTGAAGTAGTTTTGCTGTGATAGTTCCAATATAGTGCCTTTATTCTTTAAACCAGCACTAGAGATTAGTTAGGACTTCAGGAATATAGAATCCAAGTCAATGGTCTTAAATGCAGGAGAGAAGTAAATACAAGAAAATGGGAGCAATTGCTGTCTGCCAAATGGGATTTCTTACTGCTCTGTTTAAAAGCAGTCTTATGACCAAAATTCTCTTTATTAGTTGTATTCATATCGTAGTATTTCTCATTTTATTATATTTCAAAATATAATACAATGTCGTAAAGCTGCAATCTGCAGAAATGCCAAGATGTTATTTATTTGTTGTTTTTTTCTATTTATGTTCTTATGCTTTTGGGGGGGATTTGTTTTTTATTTTTATAGCCAGAGTTTTTCCAAGTATGTCACACCAAGAAGGACTATGAAGAGTATGGCCCTAGTATTTGTCGTCATAATCCTGTTTTTGGAGTCATGTCATAATGCTCGTCCAATGGAAATAAGATCTCTGATACTATGCTGGTGAAGAAACTCATGCAGTGCAGAGGAAGGCAGCAGATACTGTAAATACTGAAACAAGATGTGGTTAACTCTGAGGCATTTGGATCACCATTGTGCACTAAAGCACAGCTTACAGCCCCAAGTCATTTCAGTACAAGCCATTTCTCTGCTGACTACTCAGAGCCTTTCCTTCTTTCTTCCTAAATGTGAGGTAATTGAAAATAGGTAAGTCCTGGTTTAGGAGGTTGTGCAAATACTACTGAAGCTGAATCTAGAAGAATAAGGCAGTGTTTTACTGCTTATGGAAAGATCTAAACCTTTCCCACTTGTGTCCTGAGTTTGCAATCAAACCTTTAGCAATGGAGCACTAAATACCACATTGCCTTTAGGGGAGTTGAAATGGATACAGGTACCTACCCAAATGGAATAGATTGCAGGATTGGGACAGTACTTTGTAAATGTAGGTTTTCATATAATTTTGTATTTTATGATATTGGTAGGGTGAATTGATGACTAGTTCTAAGCACGAACAGCTGTCAATGTCATGGAGTGATGTTATGCATTTCCAGGTGTGCGGCATGTATTGGAATAGTGCTGGTATATTTTTTTGGGAAAAAATAAGCCATGTATGATAGAAGCTGATCTGTTCATGTTTGGATGATACAAAGTGATTTACAGTATTGTATGAAGTTTATTATAGCCACTGTTCCCTTTGTTTTGAATTTTCTGAAACTGTTTTTTAGGAGATGATGTTTTGTTTTGCTGTTGGTGAGTGGTGGATGACACACGGGCCTTGCACCAGTGAAATAAAAGCTGTTAACATCTTTATGAATGTTTGTGGTAGTCCTGATTTACTCCTCCACTTCATCTCATCAGGTTGGCTTTGCATTTGTGTGTCAGTCTGTGTGGCATCACATACACTGGATGTAAAGGGACCTCTGGAGATTTCTGGTCCAGAAATTCTGCACTCTTGTTTTGTGCAGGGCTCGCTTCAAAATCCTCTCTGTTTCTTCAGGGCCAGTCAAGTTTCTGTGAGTGGAGGCTCCTGAACACCTGGGCAGGTTGTTCCAGGGCTTAACTATTCTGTTATGGGTACATGTTCTTGTGTTATGGACAGAGCTTTTATTCTTCTGTGGTTTAAATCTAACAGAGTAGGAAATCTTGCTTGCCCAGTCCTTGCTGATATTTATCCTAACTGTCATCAGAGGTTTTGTACATTTTGTGTAGTCCAATAAGAATTTTGTAAGGCAAATCAGTTTGATTTTTAGCTTGCATGGGTGGATTGAGACCAAGCAATTATTTCTTCAACATAAATTAGAAATTAAACAAAATGAGACTGCAGGACTCAAGCCTGCTTTTCAATGCTTTTTGACTTCAAGCTCCGCACTCAGGGGAAAATCATTGAGGCATAATTTGCTCAATCCTCTCACTAAGAAAGAAATGGATATTCTGTTACAATGTTTACTGTTTCAGCTTGCTCCAATATCACATCAGCTTATCTGTGTTTAAATCTACATTTGAAGTTTGTCAGTGCACTGCTGCTTATTTAGGATTTTGGTCTGTACAGCAGAATCCAGAGCCATAAGCACAGCGTGGCTGCAGCCAGGCTTTAGAGGAAGAGTCACACATGATGCACTGAGAAAGTGGTTGCTGAGGCACCAGCACACTCACATGGTGCTACAAAATAGGGAATGCTGGGCAAGTAGCATGGGAAGTTACTTCATGGCTTGCAGACAGCTCTAGCCAGGCATTAAGGCATCTTGAAATTTGTAGGAGGTGGGTAATTTTTTTGATAAAAACTTCTGACACAAGGCATGGGCACCCATTTTGTCTTGAGGGAAAAAATAAAGAGCTTTCAGAAAGTAAGCAAGACTTGCATTGAAAACAAACCAGGAAATGTGCTCATGTTTCCTCTTCATGAAAAAATATAGACAGTAGGGATGTTTAGGATGTTTGAATGATCTGAAGCTGAATTTCCCTGTTCTTCAAGTTTTTGTGAGGCTGAGCTACCTGCTACACTACAGACCCTCTTGAGTCTAAAACAGTCACTGGGCTGAGAAAAATCCAAGGTGAGATTAGTCAGGGGACCAATGCAAATGTGAGTTCATTAACCCCTTCTGTTTTTCTGCTGTTGGGATAATTTGAGCTTCAGGGAAGGTAATCTGGCCATTTCAGTTACATTTTATGGATTTGATGCAAATAGTTAATGAATACTGAAAATTATCCCCTCACCTTGTGTTTTGAGTGCTAATCTAAGAAGGAGCACCTGGTTTGCCTTTGAATTCTATTGGACAGAGAAAGGAATTGAACCCAAGACTTGAAAACAAGAAGGACCAGCAGGTACCTAATCTAGTCCCAGGCACTTTCACACTGGTCTGGTTTCCTAAGGAGTGCTCTCTCTAAACATAATACATTTCTGGAGCTTGGTGAGGGTAAAGGTTTCCAGCTCTTACAGCTGTTGTCAAGGAGTTGTGATCCTGCTTTGTGCCTGGTGATCACAGGACACTTCTGTGAGATGATTTGAAGTGTTAGCCTTACAGGCCACTTCACCCCACCCGTTTTCCTGAACATAATGATCTGTTAGAGTGCTTCACCATGCATGTGGAAACTGCAAGTTTATGAATGGAACAATAAACCTGGACCTAAATTGGTCTTGAGCTTTGCTGCTGCTTTCTAAATGAGTCTTGTGAAGTTGGGTCCTCTGTTTTTCTTTGGGTTTGTTTGTTTGGTTTTTTAAATTGGTTTGTAAAATGCCTTGAAGCTCTTCAAAGATCTAGATCAGCATGACTTAGGCAGAGGGGCTGCATGGAAACAGAGCACAGGTAAGCTAAACTGTAGGAAGAAGTTCAGCCTGATCTGCATAGCTGTAACTGGGACTTCTGGCTTTGTTGAAGCTTTATGATACTGTGTGCCCATTAGAAAAAGAGATTACCTGCTCCCCATAGCCATTAGCAGATCATGTGTTCTACCTTTAATTAACTTTGACTTGAGTCAGTGCACTAGGACTGGAAGGTATTGTTTCCTGCTATGAATTTTCTGAGCCTTTCCCTTTTTTTTCAGTAGTATTTAAGAACACTTGAAGCTTTTATGGGCCTGAAGAGCACTGTGCATATGTTCAGTGTGGTACTTTCAATTAGCAACAGTTAATGAAGTCTTGACATGTACTGGAGCACTGATCTTTCTGTAAACAATTCATTCTTTATGATAGCTGGGTTCTCTCTCATCTGGAAAAATTGCTGTTGTGTCATACAAGTGTTGGAGATGGAACAAGCAAAAACCTTAAAAACCACCAGGGATACTGAGCAGAGATACACAGCCTCCAGCCTAATGGGAAAGTGTGTTGCATGATATTAGGAAGTGCTGTGTGGTGCCTTCAGATAGTTGCAGAAAATGAAAGCTCAGGTATAACTGTGAAATAACCACTTAGCTCACTTTCATATACTGGTCTCTAGCACGAGCATTTTTGCAAAAGGTAAAGAAAAACAAAGTAGTGAAGGGGAGTGTTTGTATAACTTTCCAGCTTCTTAGTTTTTTTTTCTGCAAGCAAAACATACGTGATGGAAGAAAGAATCAAAAGGGTATGTATTCATGTCTTGCTTTTGTGGTCACTTTTGTTCTTGCTGTTTCACCTCTGATGATTCCTCTGTCAGTATCCAGGGCCTGATCCAAAGTCAGTGGAAAAGATTTCTCTTTGGCATTATTGATCCTGTATTGATATGATACTATTCTTTATTCTTTTCCATTTATTACAGCCACTTGACATGTCAGTCTTGCCCATGCTGCATCACTTCAGGCAGGTCGCTTCATTACTGTGTGCTTTTTCCTGACCTTTCCTAGGGACTCTTAGACAATACCTTAGCACTCAGTGTGTGCTCTGACATAAGTGACAAATCCTTAGGTGCAGATGTCTGACATGGTCACTTGGGCTTCAGAAGTAGCATAGTTACATTCTGAGGACAAGTCATCTCATCCTAGCATGTGAGCATCCAAAAGAGGTTGGTTCGTTCATCCTTTGGCAGTGTTTTTCCATTCAGTTCATAAAATTCTATGATATGATGCACAGATGTTGCATCTAATTCTTAAAGGCTCAAAGTTGGAGAATAAAAAACCCACCCTGATTTTGGTCTCTGGGCACTGTTGGTGGAACACACTGAGGAAGTGTGGCTGAGGAGGGGCTGCTGCACTTTTCTGCACTGCACCAAAGAAAAATGCTGAAGGATGCTGCTCTATTTCTTTGGCTTCCAAACAACCTGAGATTTTTTACCTTGATGTTTAAATAAACCACCTGTGTGGTTGTGCTTGTGTTCACAGTTTGGATCTCACTGTGCCAACCTGTGCCAAACTGTGTTAAACTTCCTGCCTGTTTTTATGGAAGGGTAACTCCTGTGAGCTGCAGCTTTCTCTGGTGCAAGGTAAGGGCTACTGGCACAGCTATTCCTTTGTGCCTGGGGACACACAGAGCTGCCTTGGTGTCATCTCACTGCACAGAGCTCTCAGCAGCTTTCTCAGCTGTCCAGTGCTTCTCACATTGTTCAAGAAGGAGGTTTTGTCCACTCTAAGCACTGCTTGTAGAAGTGGCATTTGTGCCTTGCAGCTCTCTCCTGCTGGGCAGGTGAAAGGCTCTGGAGGAACCTGAGAACCCATCTGCTGCCTTCAACTATTGCTGAAGTAGAGGTCTAGCTAAATCAGGACATTTGGATTATTTTTCAACTTTCCATCAGATGAAATTGCAAAGAAGAAGAATTTGGTAACTCTTCTAGGTGTTTAAATGAGATTTTATATTTTTACAAATATATTACAATAAAAGCATGTCATACTGGGGAGAGGCATGGGGTTCTTATAAGTACCTATAAATAAACAAGCTTCCTGTCACCTTCTGCTTTCCTGGTGCTATTTCCCTTTGAGTCCTCTTGAGTTCAGCTGGTGAATATAACAAGGTCATATTATTAGTAATTGTTTCTTACTTAGGCTTAGTTTGAGGTTGGGTGCTGCTTTGCTTCTGATTCCAGGAACCTGTTGCATCTTCCCAATTGCTTAGACTATTCTAAAATTAAAGACTTTTATTTCTCAACAACCATGGTATCTTGTGTTATTAATGAATATGTGGAAAATCATAAAGGAATTTCTCCCTCATTTTCAATTCATCTTCCAGTTTAAGCCAGGCAAGGAAGTGGCGGTGGTGTTTCTCTACACAGGAAACAAAGTGAGTGGATGTGGATTTGAAAAGTCAGTAAATAGAGGGTATTTATGAGAATGATTGCCTCAATATATATTGAGTTCGTGATGCACTTAAATAAAAGTAGTGCCTTGTTATGTGTGTTGTTATCAGTAAGTAAAGGAGCAGAGTGGTTTAACTGGGAGACTGTGTTCCTCTCAAGCAATTTTTCAGCATTTTGCTGTGCTATCGTTTTTTCCAGCACCCTGGGGGGTAATGACAAGAGTTGCAGCCACCTTTACAAAGGGAAAACTGTTCACTGCCTTTGACAGGTGGTATGAAGGAGAAATATATTGTTAATGTAAACTTCTATTGCTTGTAATTCTATTGCTGCTGGTAAGCTGCAGTTGGGTGCAGGGTGTAGTTGGGTTAGTTGCAATAAGAATTAGTTAAAACACAATTGAAGATGTGTTACTGCGGTGGTGGGTGCCTCCCTGGCCCACAGAGGAGCACAGAACTGATGTGTGCTGGCTGATGTGTATGGTTTGTTGTGGTTTCACTCCATTTTGGACTGGGTCAGCATCTACTGCAGTGTAAGTCCTCATAACTTCTTCCAAAGAATTGCTGAAAATCTATTTCTGCCCTTTTCTGGTGGTCAAGTGACACAAGTGGCAATTTATGACAGATTTTTTTCAATAGTTCTGACTTGTGCTTCTAGTCAGGTGCTCTTGGACTCCAACCACGGATGGAACAAATCTGCAGAGTGAGAGTAGAAATCCTGGTGTTTCTGATGTTTATCAGTTGTTCCTTGTTTAACAGCCTGCATCCCTGGCTATGCTGTTGCTTTTGCTGTGGCTCTGGTACAACTTCTCAGCACATTTGCTCGTGTGGTTGTGTGCTATGTCTGTAATGCATTAGATGATATTGGCAATTAAAGGATTACAGCCAGGATCTAATTATGACCCTGTGGAATAAAGTTTTCAAATTATTCTGCTGCAGTTTGTAATTACACTGTGTGTGCCCTGATGCCAAGGATTAATAGGGGGATTACAGGCTGTTTTCCTGTAACTTGCAGTTCATAGATATGCTGTTCACAACTCACTGGCTTTAAGGAGCTGGTGACCTCTCATGGGGAATATTATTAAAGTATACACTCCAGGAGAATGTTTTGTGTTATGTTATGCTTATTTCCTTCCCTAACCCAGAGTTTATCATGCAGGGACTGGTCAGAGTAGCTCAGATCTTCAGTAGACAACCCTGAAACTGAAGTATTAAGGGAGTGAAAGCAGACAAGCTTCAGTAGCCAACCCTGTACTGTTAAACTCACTCCTCTTTTGCATTCTTCCTTCACACCTCAGCAAAAAGCTGTGGATTCCCCATTGCTGTGGGATGGAGAAGAGAGATTTCATGATGTATTGTTGCATATTACACAAGTAGTAGGATATAAGCATTTTATTTCTGTGTATCTGGAAATCATGTACTCCAAGAACCTCTGCAATCAACACTTCTCTGAAGAACTGCAGTTGTTTAGTTGTAATGAAGATAAATCAATGCTGGTGTTATTTGAAATGGATGAGAATGTAACCAAGGACTGTCTTTGGAGTAGCAGAAGAGTGTTAAACTGTTGTTTGGAAAGCCTAGGCTGTCTTCTGCTAAATTACAACACATAAACTAAATGCCATTTAACTTTGTGAACTTGGATGACTACTCAAGGGTAGTATCAAACCTTAGATTAATTTTGAAATGCATCATCTTGCTTCCCATGTCAGTTCTGAGTGGTTGAAGCAATGCTTGTAAACTGAATATGCTCAAAGCCCTTCTTTGGCACTGAGACCCACTTGCATGGAACAGCCTGATCTTACTCAGCTCCCCTGGCTGTGCCAATGAAGTGACCATGTCTGGGCGGCTTTATGGGCTGGTCTCTGCCCTGTGTTGATTCCTGAGTTGTGCTCTGCCATTACTTGGCTCACTGACAGCTGGCCATGGCCAAAATGCTGCTCTGGATCATGATTACAATTTAATGGTGTAGTTGATGGCACTCCAGCACCTGGGAACGTTCCTTGGCAGTGTTTAATTCACCAGTATAAATCAAACCAGTGTCTTTTGAGTAGCAGAGTGATGCTAAATATTTCAAACAGGATGTTTTATTTTCCTAAGACCCCATATCTTTGTCATGCTGGTTTTTACATGAATCTGATTTATGTTTTAGGAGAGTGCTTTTACTATAGTTGCCAAAGAAATGTGAACCTTGGGCTGTCAGATAACAATGATGAAAAAAGACACTCCAGTTTGTTCTAAAAAATCATAGTTTTTAAGACATTGTTACAGTTCTCAATGTCAGAATAGGATTTAAATGTTTAAGTTGTACATATGTAACAATACAGGTCAGCGTATACTCCTGACTTTTTATAGCTTTTGCAGTTTTTCATGGTTAACAGGATTTTTTCCTTTGTCGTTGCATTTCACTGTTTTGCATGAGTTACCATCGTGTAACCTCAGTAAAGCTGTCGTTACAGAGATGTATCTAGCATCTAATTTGTCTTTTAGAATCTTCCTTCCTGTTGGGAACATGTGAGAAGGGAAGAACCATCCTCCCCGACTTTCACATTTCTCCGGATGGCTTTACAGAACTATCAATCGAACAATTTGTTCTGCAGTATTGCTACAAATAAGGCCTGGCAGCTGGAGCCAGCCTGCTGTGTGCGTGGCATGAACATTAAAGCTCTTCTGTCTTCCTCTTCAAGCAGAAACTGCTTTGAAACTGTAGTAAAAATTCTCCTTTGTCCTTTTGTGTCTGTGTGGTATTCTCCCTGATCCCTCTGCCAAAGTTTTCTTCTGTCTCGGTGCTAAGAAGTTGGCATGGATGTTTTGATTAAATTAAATGATTAATCATTAAAATGAATAATTTAATGAAAAAGATTAGCTGTGACAAAATGTGACTTTTCAGTGGAAAGAGGAAAACTTTTGGGCAACTCTACTACAAATAGTAATTTTTGAGAACAGGGAATACAATTCTCAGTATTTAGCAGGATGCAGTCTTTTGAACCTATGCCTTCTCAAATAGGTCCAACTTAATGAAATAGTAAAGCAGAGTTAAATAACACTGCTAGATGCAGTTGCCATTGTGGTTTGCATAGCAGCAGAAGAGCAGTGAAAAATAAACTGTTAATATCAGCAGATGACAAGTTTAGGGTTGTCATTCTTTTCAAAGCTAAGCATTGCCTTCTTTTTCATAGGTTAGGCTGTATGCTCATAATTAAAGCCCAAGAAAGCAAATATTTCACAGAATAGTAATTTAAATCCATCCAGCGAGTTAGAGACTCTGGACCATGAGTACTCCAAAGTCTTAATAACTGAAGGTAACAGTGAAATTAATTCCCCTTTCCTCTCCTGGTGCTGGATTTAACTGGGCAGCAGCTCAGTAAAACCATCAGTTAAACTGCAAAGCTATAAACACCTGAAACATTAAATGAAGTAAACTGCAGCACAGCCAGCTCAGTTCTTTCTGAAGGGAAGGTCTGCTTGTTCCAATCGTGATTTGGGCCACAGGCTTTTATAGCAGCACTGCAAAAATCTTATAAAAATTGTATTAAAAATCAGTCACCCTTAAACATAGTAGGCTTCCAGCTGTGAGCAAATTTGTCACAGAAGCCCAATGAGTTTTGTGTGAGGTTCCTGATTTTATCTTTCTTTAATTGTGTATATTATAGTAATAAAGCTATTTCTTGCTCTTGGGTGTGTACAGAGCAACCAGCAACTTGCTATTAAATGCATGTTTGGGTCCTGGCTGTAGCACTTAGTGATTCATGAGGCATTGTGTCTTCAGAGACAAAAAGAAAATTTTCCTCTAGAGAACACACTTTAATTGTTCAAATAGGTACATTAAACTTTTACACTTGAATAATAAATTACATGGGAGAGGAGCTGCCTCTTTGCAGCCACTTTTTACCTGTTGCAGCCACCACCAGAAATCATCAGGCAGACCAGCAGCTCCCTGGCACCATTCAGATACTTTCTGACTTGGGGGTTGGTGTTCCTTGTTAGGGATTTTTCCTCCATCTGAGAGATGGTCTGTAGCTTCTGAAGGTAGCTGTCACTCTAACCAGACATCCAAAATTATTGACTAATATTTTTTTGGTTGTTTTTTGTTCGGTCAGTTGGGTCTTTTGGGTTTGGTTTGGGTTTTTTGTTTAAAGGAAGGATTCATGATGGGCTGCTCAGCATTTTCTCAGCCACAGCAGGTTAGTCCAAAACCAGTTTTGATAAAACACTTTTTCATGACAGGCTGTTTTTTTTAAATGAGATAAAGTATTTCAGTCCCCAAGCTGACACTGTTCTTTTCCAAATGATGCTAATAAAAGTATTACACATCAAATGATGATTAAGCTGAACTTCTGCTATGATTGGCTCTGGTTGGGATTTTCCTTTCCTTTTGGACTACAGGCAAGTGCTTTCAGGATTTCTCTACTTCTTTTTATTTTATTTTATTTTTTAAAATAAGTTTTCATTTCATTTGAATCCTCTCAGAAGTTTGGTCACAGTGCTGTTTTGTTTTTGTGAGCTCCAATAAGTCTAGTGTTTTGACCAATATTGTGTACTGCCAGAGATGCACTCAGCACTCTACCAGGCCCCCACTGTGGTAATTAACAACAGATACTAATTTTCTTCAATCCAGATGATCTCTGATACCATCATGGGAATGATGAGTGCTGACTAGGAAGGCAAACATGTGGCAACCTGGCACAACTGCTCAACATGAGCGTCTCTTGCTCTAGATCTCTCAGTTTCTTGGTCTTGTTGACCATTCTGTTGGGTTTTTCAGCTCTGTGAAGGGGCAGCAGAGTGGAGCTAGATGTGAGCAAATCCTCCTGGAAGCAGGAGGTATTATGAAACATTTACTTTATAATTTTTCCTCCTCCTGAAAATTTCAGTTCTTCTGTGAGGAAGGTATTCATCACATTTGATATTCCTGATTCCTAAGTGGATATTCAGGTAACTCACTGTTTTGTGCTGAGAAAACAGGGTTATAATCCTGAGATGATGTGCTGTGTTTTAGGACAGAGTTCATCTGCTCCACTTTAGGATTCTCAGATACCTGAACCTGAGCTCATCAGTTTTAGCTCTCTGTAATCCGAGGAGGGAGGTGTGCGCTGCTGAGTGCAATTCACACAGGTCTGAAATAGGTCAAAGGAACGACTCCATGGCGCTGTCTGTTTCTTTCCATGCCGTGAGATCAAGACATGAGGGAGAAGGGTTTTCTTCAACTCAAATCTCTGTCACAAGCTTGGGCTTAAATCTTCTGGTGGTATATCCAGTCTCTGACAAGGACAGACATTTATTTGCTAACCCTTCTTCAGAAACAGCAGGCTTTTTCTGAGTCCTGAGAAGATCAGGTTAGGACTAAAATCTCTGAAAGGCTGAGAAAAGCTGTTTGCTTCTAGAGGCAGGGAAAGAAACTGCCTTTCCTAATGAAATTTCTGGTGATGTTTTCATGCTGCCCTGAATTTTGAGTCAATTCAGACATCCATTTACCAATTACCAGCTGGTGGTAGCACTAAATTGAGCGTAACCGTCACGATCAGATAAACTGTGAGTGTTTATTCTTTCCATGCATCCTTTCTTCATTATTCAGTGGTACTTTTTGATGCTGTACTTTAGCTGCCCAATGTAATTTGTGTGAGTGTGAATATTACATCTTTTTAAAGGCGTGGGGTTGATGTGCATTGTCAGAGCTGAGAAGGTTCATTTCACGTTGTTGTTTGTGACAGTACTGCTTTTGTTTAAAGATCTTCTTTCGATGTCTTTGAGATCATTTTACTGCTGGACTGTAGCTATTCTTGGGTTCTTCTGTATTTGTGTTTCATGAATCTGTTTTTAATGTTATTTTGCTTCTTATCTTCACTGAGCTGTCAGCATCTCTTCCTTCTAACAAACAGGGCTACAGTGACTTGCTATATTATGATTTATCGAGGGCTGGCGACATCAAACAAGGCATTTATTATAGCTTTGGAGTTCAATAATAGGGAGTTCAGACACAGGGATTCAGCCTTCTTATTCTAAAGGCAGCTGTTAGTTCATCAGTGACTGTAATTCCTCTTTCTGGGTCTGCATTTCTTGCCACTCAAAGAGAAGAACAAACTCCTAAATAGTTTTATGAATTAATTTCATATCATTTGGGATGGCTTAAACCTTTTCCAAACCATGAAGTAGAGCTTCTAAGAAGAAGCAGACAGACGAGGAGGAGGAGGAGAAGATCAATATGTTATGCTGTGAGCACACTAAAAGAAGACTGGGACTAAATCCTGAGCACTCCTTGTGGGGAAGGAGGGGAGACAGTGGAGCGTGTTCCATCAGTATTTATTTGCTAAATGGATGTTAAGATAGGAGGTGCCAAAGGGATACTGTTACCCATTGAATCTGATTATTTGTTTTTATGATAATCTCAGTGGGAATTACAAGACCTGAGATAGCCACTCCATGGCTTTGCTGCATGCAGCCTTTTGAACAGCTGGCCTGCTCTTTTGGACATCTCTGGTTACCTATGGCATTGATGAGGAATGTGACAAGTATTGGCAGGGCTTTGAATGACAATACCCAGCTCAGTGGTCCTTCTCTTGTCTTTCCACAAAGGTGATTGGTGCTAAGGGTCATGGTAAAAAAGCTGTGCCTGTGGTTCATGAGGTGTGGGCTCAAGTCCCTGTGTGATCTGTTTGCCCTTGGTGTAGCAAGAGAAGTAAAGAACTTGGAAATCACAAGCATTACCTTCATATGAAGTTTAAACATATAAAGAGTGCCCAGTCCATTGGCCAGAAGTTCAAATAATCCTTTTTAGCAAGTCTGAAGCATTGCTGTTCAGGACATTTGGACAAGTCCAGCTTGATGGTGTTTTCATTGGTGCTGTAAAACAGAATGTGATGCTTCTGTTCCCTGCTCTCAGTTGCTGTGTGATGGCTGTTATTATACAGTGCCCATCTATCATTCCAGCCATTCAGCTGCGCAGTGTCCAGCTATTTGTCTTGCACACTGAAAATTGCTGTCAAGTGTTCCGTTGTATCAGCCAGGTTTGCTCCTCTGCAGTGAACAACAGCAATTGCCTTTGACATCAGACATTGTGTGTCAACTGCCTCAAAATTTTGAGGTGCACCCCAAGTCACTCAGATGTGATTCAATTGGTGAGGGTAAGTTAACCCAATAATAATGACTTCAAGAAGCAAAAGGCAGGTGCTGTTACCTACAATTATTTGTACTGTTCTACCTGCTCTTCAAGCCACATCATGAATTGTAAGGTTAAAAAAGGGCAGAATCATAGCAGAGAACAAATTCTGTGTCATAGGAATAACACCTTCCACTTACATGTGGGTTTTCTTTTTTACGTCAAGAATTGTGCAAGGTGACTAAATTTTGATGGCCTTGGGTGGGGAAGCAAAAGCAGAGGACAGTAAATGACTTGCTGTAGGAAGTACAAAGGGTCAGTGATGGTGGTAAAATATCAAAGTACCTTCTCCAGTCCCAGACTGGAGCATTTTCCCTGCTCACACACAGAGCTGTCAATATTCTCTTGCTCTGGGCTGCCGTTTTCCTAGGACATTACTCTGAGGATAGCCTTCTAATTAAATTGCTTACAGACAAGTGATTTGCTGGGCTACCTGCACTGTGTCTTTCTGCTGCACTGACTAGGAGTGCTGGGCACATCACAGGGCCTTTAGGTTCTCTGCAGGAAAATTTTCTCTGTGAACACACCAGGGAAAATGCACCAGCTCAGTCTGCGCTGACCTTCCCTGAATCAACAGAAGCAACATGAGCAGCTCAGCTGTTGGTCCTTTTGACTGTATAGGGTTGCTTTTCAGGACAGCACCGTTTTCTATGTCTGGAAATCCATCACATGGATTTCCCATGTGCTCTAACAATGTCTTTTGAATGTGTACAGTGGCTGTGGGACGTCAGTGGCTGAAGCAGACCAATACTTCATGGATGACTGCTCCTGAATAATGTTCATTTATTTGTTTGTTTGTTGGCAGCTTTAGAGCAAAGTTTGTGAGACACCAGCCTGCATGCAGAGGCAAATGTCTCTTACCCTTGGCTGGGAAGAATCCTGACAATAGATGTTCTGACAGCAAGGCCTGGGATGTTTGGGAAGGAGTCACCTATGGAAAGCATGCACTGCGGAGAAGGCAGCAGCCAGGATCAAGCAATTTGTTTTCTCTAACCTAAAAATAGAAGAGCAACAACAGTGGCTGAAAACAGGATGTCCTGTCCCTCACTGGTGCTGGGGAGGGTGTTTCATTTGATCCTCTTGCTTGGGAGCACAGCACAATCCTTTTAGTCACGCTGTTATAATAGTCAGGTGTAACTGCAAGGGCTTTCTTAGGGAGTCAAAATCAGTGTTAATTCACTCCAAATTGCTGCATTAGTCTGGATTGTGCTGACTTTTGAACACAAGGGGTTGTGGGGCACAGAGGGATGGGGAGGAGGGCTGTACTGACATTTAATCTAAAGCCCATGGCATCTGATGCTGTTTTGGTTGCATGCCTTTGCTCCACAGGTCCATGTGCCTGCTGTGCCCAATTCAGTGCCCATCTTCTTTTAGAGATTGCTAGGTTTATCATAGCACTACCTTGTGTCCTGCTGATTACTGCAGTACTTCTGGTGGTCCTCAGCAAAGAACCTGAGCTGCTGTGCAGGTTCATAATGTGGGAGAACATACACTGATTTATCCTGTGGGATCCGTAGAAAAAGTATGTTTATTGCTCTGTAATTTTCTCTAAAGAAGTTGCTAAATGTTCAAATGTTTTTAAAAAGCTGATTTACTCATTACTGTGATTAAGTTGGATAAGAATGTGAAAACATTTGGTTTTACTAATTTTGGTGAAAAAAAATTTATATGAATAATTTCCCAACAGCCATCCACCACTACCGTCATGAACAGTCTGCATTAACCTGTTGTCATGAACAGTCTGCATTAACCTGTTGGCTGCTCCTTTCTAGCCAGTTTTAAATCCTACTTGTAGTGTTAGGATCCTGTCATTACACTTGATAATTTTTAAAAATTCCAAGCTTTTGGCCAGTTCATTGCATGAAGTTTTAACTGATGCAAATTTATTGTTCCTTGCCTAACATTTGTATAAGCAAATGGAATTGCACCACTGCAGTCTGCCTACAAGGTGCTAAGTCAGATACTGAACAGCAATTTCCTTCATTACTCTGATTTTTGTGTAATTAGAGTTCTTCTGGTATATTGCCAACCATATTTTTACCAAGATCATTTCTATTTAATGTATCATAGTGCTTAATTCTGCTACACCTCTGCCTGAGTTGAATTACGAATCCTTATATGCTATAACAATTTCTTTTGGAAGAATACCGTAGTAATACTTCTCAGAAGAGTGAAATGTCCAGGTATTAATAGGTACACTTTTTCAGGGATTTTGAAGATGGTGAAAAAAAGCTGTCATACACCTCAGTGATCTTTGCTGAAATTTTACTGGGGCACTTGATGGAAGTGTGGAGGCAGACCAAAGTCCTGGACTTGGTTTGCTGTGTCCATTACAGAAATGAGTGGAAATCAGCAGAGTAGAGCTTTCAGGAAATGTCACTAATTGGGATGGACAGATGTTGCCATTTTTATGTGCCTTTATACAGTGAAAATATGTCTCTCATCAGTCCTAGCAGGATCTCCAACTCTCAGTAATGGTTCCACCTGTCACTGTCCAGTGCTCCCTGTCCCATTAGAGATCAAATACAGAATATAATGTTCAGTAGTGATTTAAACTGGGTCTGAGAGGGCTGCTTGGTCCTCATCTTCTAATTTTGTCATCTTCAGAAGAGCAGGGTTTAGGAGCAATGATGGGATAAAAGGATTCAGTATCCTGGGATACTTGCAGGTTGTCTGGAACAGAGTGGTCTCAGTTCTCTGCTGCCTGTGTAGAATCCTGAACCTGGCAGGTGTTAATCAGCAGGTTGTTGCCAGTGCAATCAGGAAGAGCTGGAACACAACCCAGTGTTTGATGCATAACTACAGTTCACATCCCATTTAGGTCACATATACAATAACACTCTATGTATAGAAATGCTATAGAGCACATAGCCCACTGCCCCTTTTCCCAGACACAGCAATGACTGCATAGCTGTTGTCTTCTATAATTAACATTTATGTCTTTGGTTAGGACACATCTAGTAAAAAAAAACCCCTTCAGTAAATGGTTAGAGGTAGCAGAGCAGCATGTTGTACTTTTTTTCAGAAAACTGTATTTAGAAAAATGCAACATTCCAAGGCCAAGACATTTTGCAGTGAGCAGCACCAAATGAACAGGGAGAAATAGCCCAGTACACCTGTAGAACAACATGTTTTAGTTCTGCCAGCATGTACCAGCCAACAGCTCTTATTTATACCTGCCCTGGAATCTGTCAGTTTTGCCACAGACAGAACACACTGTCCCCTGTGTTGAACAGTCTCTCTGTTGTTGTGGGCTCACAGTCACCTTGTGCTACTTGCCACCCCACAAACCATATTCACCTAACACTTCAACAGCATCCAGGTCCCAGGCCGAGGGGCCTTCTGTCCCAAAAAAAGATCTCCATTACCATCAGAATTGTGCTGCCCCTTCAAGGATCCCCTCTGGCTTTCAATAAAACCAGTTAACTTAGGGAAAGATGCAAGAGTTTCCCATTTGCTTTGCTGGGCTGTGCAGTGAAGGAGTGGGAGGAAAGGAAAACAACAGTGAATGTGAATTTGTGTAAGATAGTTTCTAATTTCTTGCTTTTTTATAAGTTTGACTTTTTCATAATTGGGTACTCAGGAAGGACACCTGACCATAACGTCATAGAATGGTTTTGGTTGGCACTTTTAAAGGTCATTTAGCCCAAGCCCCCTGCAATGGGTAGGGACATCTTCCATAGATGAGTTTGCCCTCCTGAGGTGCTTGACTTGACAGCATCCTGTGTGGATTTGATGCAGTAAAAGGAGGCTATACTAAATAATCAGATCCAGCCCAGATTTCCAGAAGACCCTGTGAGTAAAGCAGAGATATTCATGAAAGCCTTCTCATGTATTTGAATGTCTTACAACAGCCATATTGTTTTCAAAATATTTTTGCTATTTTTTACGTACTTCTTTTCTCCTCTAAAAGTACTGTCCTAGATGACAATTGTAATGGGTTTAATTTCGTAATAGAAATATTCCATGTAGCAATGTTTGGCTATCACTGCAACACAGTGGTTTACCCAGTTGCCCAGATGCTCAGTGGTAGATCTCTGACTGTGTGAATTAAAATAAACTATCAGCCAGCCCTGGTTTGTTAGTTATGGAAAGGGAATTAAGGTACTAATTGGAAATGGAGTGCATAAATTTGACTGGCATGAGTAGGAAATGCCTGAGGAAGCTGAAAATCCGTCTCCACAATGTTGCTCCTCAGAAATTCTAATTAGAGATAGCAATTGGGTCCTTTGAAATTTTTTCCATGTGCACTCTAAGCAACATGAAACCAATTAACTTCCTCATTGCATTGATACATTACTTTATGTACAGAACATAGTGATAGAAGACATTTCCATTTGAATTCTTGCCTTTTGGCCTTTAACAGAAAATCAGATAGTTGCAATTTATTGGACAATTATAGATTATATAGGAACGCCATTTTTTATCTTTTTTCTACCAGAAAGGAAACCCTAGACTTTTCTACTTCTATAAACTTTTTTTGCACAGAGCTTGTGATTTCTCAGCAAATTTTTCAAACCTGATAAGGATGCACATTAATTAAGTTTAGATGAAGGAAACTTCTTTGCAGTTAATCTTTAAGTATGACTGCTATTCTGTACAAAAAGCTCTCCTTGGCTGGGAGTAGGTATTTAACCAGGATTTTGTTCGGAGGGAAGGCCTGAATGTGGGCACTGTGCATGTTCACACACAGGATGAGCTATTAACTAAAAATAAGTGTCTTGATCCAGCTTGGATTAGTAAATTCAGATTTTCCTGTTGTGGCTTTCTTCTGTTTAGGTAGGACTTATTTCTGAGGGAAAGTTCTGTAAAGTTAAAATGAAAGTTTTATGGTGATTCCAATTACCTTGCTCTAGCAAAGTGAAATACTGAATTCAGGCTGGTGGGGCGTTGGGAGGAGGCAGGAACTAATCTGTCTCAAGACATTTATTTCAAGCATTACTTCCATTTACTTTCTTTATCAGTCCTTCATTCAAGGCTCATAAATCAAGAGCAATCATGATGATTTCTGTGAAACAGTGTCTGTTTGGGGAAACTCAACAAAGGGTAAAAAACTGGCAGAGACTGAAGTACCTGGCACTGTCTAAATGTGGATTTATGGTGTTAGAGACCCTCAGTCACTCCCATCATGGCCTCACATGGTGCTGCCTGTGCTCCATGATGCAGAAAAGGAGGAAGAGGCTTCCTGCTGCCGCTCCTGGAAACTTCCCAGTTATTATCACAGCTCTGTCCAGCTCTGACAGATATCCAGACCCAGCTCTGTTCAGACATCACCCCCAGGCAGATGCAGCTGACTGAGAAACCAGTTTCTCTATTGCTCAATAAAGCAGTGCAGGGCAGCTGTACTTTATTTTCTGCATAGGCTGTGCTGAGGTCCTTGGCAGTGAGTTAAAGCCCAGCATGAGCCTTCAGCATTTGCAGCAGCGTGGTCCAAGCTTTGCAAGTGCTGGGTGTGGGGAGTGTGGCCCCATCCCTGTGATCTCCAGGGGTGTGACCTGCTTTGCCCTCTGGAAAATAAATTGTTTTCATCTCCTCCTGGTGAACCTGCAGAGCAAAATCAGCTGCATCACATAGATTGGCAAAACAGTATCGAGAGCTGAGATTTTTTTTTTGTAAAATTCTGAGAGAGGTGCAAGAAGGGGCAAAAAGTCTTTTAAAGACAGGTTGGATTTAACATTAAGGAAAATAAAAAGTCTCGGGAAACTGAACTTGGTGTCTTACTGGTTTGTATTTATTGTTCTCAATCCTATGGGAGTGACAAGAAGTGGATTTTCATACTGCATGCAGTCTGTACTGCAGTACTTTTCTGTAAATCCAACTTGCATATGTGCAGCATTGCTCTGTGGTGCAAGAAATAGTTCTGTGGTACTGAACACTCTTTGATGTGCTAGAGGGAGCTCTTAGACAAAAATATGTGCTATTTCAGCCTTGCTTTTTCTCTTCAAAACAGTAATTTTAATATCACCAACCTGTCATAACTATTGTTTTCCAAACTTATGACAACACTTAAAGACTTGGAATAGGTTTTCTGCATAAGAAATTGGGTTTTGTTGAGCTTCTTTGCCTGTCTGACCTCCAGGAAAAACTTGGACGTCCTGATAGACGAATATTTCAGCTTCCCTAACAATGATTTCCCGCTACAGTGGAAAGGCAAATATCTGCTCAAAAA
This sequence comes from Rhabdornis inornatus, assembly GCA_013397075.1. Lineage (NCBI taxonomy): Eukaryota > Metazoa > Chordata > Aves > Passeriformes > Rhabdornithidae > Rhabdornis > Rhabdornis inornatus. Next base: position 801,060 of record VWZS01008178.1, on the reverse strand, counting down.
AAAAACCAACTAATTTTTAATTCTGAAGTCAGTAGAGCTATATGAGCTATAAGAGGTGTTTTCCAGTGAGTAGCACATTTGGTCATGGGATGATCCTGTGCTCAATGTCTGCTCCTTAACAGCCTAACCCAAAGCTCTTTGCTCTCTGTGGGATGACTCTTATTGACTTCAACAGTTTGACCCCAATTATTTCCTGCTGGAGCTGTGGTTTCATACAGGAAGAATTCTGTTGTCTTGAAAAGTTTGTGAAGACTCTGTAGGTTTTCTCTTATCAGAACCTCTCCCTTCTCTCATGTCTGGGTTTGGTAAAAAGGTTTTGGTACTTCATTAGTCTTAGAACTATCACTTTCCCATGTTCAGACTGCCTTTCAGTACTTAGTGAAATAAACCCTGCAGGATCTCACAAGCCCATCAGTGCTGCTTTTCTCTGTTTACAGGTGGCAGAACTGAAATGCGCTGTGAACCAGCTGTGTCCATGGAAACATGCAGGATTTCTGTGGCAAAGCCACTGAGCCCCTAAACCTTCCTGCCTTTGCTGTGTAGCTTGGATTATAGGGTTTGCAGGCTTTTAGGTGTTCACACATGTGTCAGGACTGAACTGCCAACCCTTTTCCCCCCAGTCAAGAATTTTGCTGTTTTATTTCTGAATATCAGTACTTCCATGAAATTCAAACTCCCTGACTGCCCCATACCTCAATATCCAGTTTCTGGAACCAGAGCTGTAGTGAGATGTCTCAGCTGGGTGTGATGGATTCATACCTGTACATCTTTTACAGTGAGCTGCTACCTGGGCACAAAAATGTTATCTCTTAAACCTGGACTATTGGCATTTGTAATTCAAGACAGGATACATTTTTATGTGTGGAGATAATGGAGAACAAGTCTCAAAGATTCCTGCACAAAAGCAGCACTAAAATCAAGTGGAGCATGGAGTCCTTTTCAGTACAGATGAAATCAATGGCTCTTTCAGCTCCAGCTGCCACATGTGATGTCCCAGCCAGGTCTGTCTGTTCAGGAAGCTGGTGTTGCTGGGAAGACTTTCACAGACAGAGGGTCAGGTCAAGTATCTGGTTTTGTACCTGGAGGGTCAGGAAGAACTGCCTGTGGAACTTCAGTATTGCCATGACCTTTCTTTCCCAGGGAACAATTTGTTCTGGGCAGAACAAAACACCATCTCTAAGCTTCCATTTCAAAATAAATACATTCAGGGTGAAAAGTAAGGAGAAAAAACCCCACAATAAATAATTTTAAAAATACTTTGGTAGCCTTGAAAACTGTCTTACTTTTCCATTTCAGGACGTGTCCATTCAACACCACTCCCTGGGCCTGGCCTTCCGGAGAGGTTTTTACCCAGTGAACAGAACACCCATCCACACCATGGGAAGCCAGTTTCTCCAGGAGAATGCTGTGGGAGACAGTGTCAATAGTCTTTAGTCTATAGTCCGGGCAGATATCCACAGCCTGTCCCTCTCCCACTAAGTGGGTCACCTTGTCACTGAAGGAGATAAGGTTGGCCAGGCAGGACTTGCCTTTCCTAAACCCCTGCTGGCTGAGTCTGATCCCTATTTCTCCTTGTGTGCTGTGTGATGGCACTCAAGCTGATCTTCTCCATGACCTTCCTTGGCACTGAATCTGTAATTCCCTGGATTCTCCTTCTGGACCTTCTTGTAGATGAGCATCACATTTTCTGACTTCAAGTCAACTGAGACTTCCCCAGTTAGCCAGGACTGCTGGTAAATGATGGAAAGTGTCTCAGTGAGAACTTCCTGCATCTCCCTCAGTATCTGTGGATGGATCCCATCTGGCCCCATAGAGCTGTGTGTGTCTTTAGTGATGTACCAGGTCCCTGAGCTTTTCCCCTTGGATTATGGGGACTTCATTCTGCTCCCCATCTCGGTCTTCAGGGGAACTTCAGCTTGAAACAGGGGATGCTGAACCTCAGCTCTGAGAATTGAAATCACAGTTTGAAATATTTGCTCTGAAGAGCCTGGAGAGGCAAGGTGTGGTTTGCCCTTTCCTGTTCCACAGGTGACTGTAGCAGGACCTGCTTTTTAGGTGCTCTTTAGGAACGTCAATCAGGTGCTTTGGTCTGTAGGGGAGCACAGATGAAAATGAAATTTTCTTATCTGCATTCAAGGATGCTTCAGTTGGCAGCTGTTGCTGAAGTCACTTCCAATCTCATCTTGCAGAAATATGCCAGTTAACATGCACTGGCTTGCTCCTCTTCCCATTGCAGATGCAGCTGCCAGGAGTTGGGACCAGTCCTGGTGGGTAAACTGGCCCTGGAGCCTGTGAGGTAATGTGTGTATAGAACAGGAAAGGGAGAGTGAGGAGATGCAGGAATGTTTTTTTACATGTGCATCTCAGCCCAGCCTGGGGACCCTGGACCTGGCAAGGTTTTTCTCTGTTTGTTTGTTGCTGCTGAGTCTGTTTTGCCTGTAATGCCTGCCCAGGGTCTGCCCCTCAGTGTGTATTTGTGCAGGGCTCGGCATTTCTGCAGCACAGAAAGTGATGGCAGCACAGAAAGTGATGGCAGCACTTCTGGAGGCTACTCAGGTTGTGTGGGTGACAGCATCCACATAAAATCCTTCCACAGGAGAGAGAGGGTGTTATGGCATTCCTCAGAGCTTCATCTGGGGATAAGATTTACAGGGGACAGGCTAAGATCCATCTGGATCAGCACCAGATGCTGAAGCATATTCCCACATTCTCTGATAAGGACACAGCTCTGTAGCTGTATGGTCCTCCTGCTTGTATCACAGTGCATCTGGTCCCATGGAAAGGTCAGGAGGATTGCCAGTATCACTGTAATTGTTTTCAGGCTGGTGGAGCATTGAAACTGCTCCCCAGCCCCAGATTTAATCTTTTTAAAAATTCCTAGGCTGGGGATATGTGCCATTAAAAAATCCATGGCTGAAAAGTTCCTGCTAATTTAGTGTTTTCAGGTCAGGACAGGAATCTTCTGAATTGTTTTTCTGAGCTATAAATAACTTATTATACAACTATAAGGTGTAAATAACTAATTTTGGGGAAAACTCTTAGAATGCAGTCGTTGAGAGATAAAAGCCAAGTGGTGAGGGCTTGAAACTGCCCCAGAGGTTTGAGTCCACCAGTTCAGTGGAAAACAATTAAAATTATATGGGAATCATTTGATATCTGGTTTAGATTCCTAAGATTTTGTGGCTACAGTGTGAACATCTGCAGGCAAAGCAGATGTCTAAGGTCTTATAGCTAATGAAGATGAAGAGAAAACAGTCGCTGGAGAGATCTGCTTTAAGCTGAATAAAATAGTTCTCTAAATTCTTGTTTATTGACTGTTAACTATATTGGGATCTTAGACACCTGGATTTCATGTATAGAGCTATAGGTAGGGACTTATATAGAGGTTCATTCTCTGGAGCTGAATTCTACTGTAAATTAACAGAAAATATAACCTGGAGAGATTGAAATCAACACTTGCTCAGCCTAAATATGAAAAGAATGAGAAGGAGTAGTTCTAATCTTCAAATACACAGAGGACTGCTACCAAGAATAACTTGTTTTTCAAGTTCCTGCAGAATGTGATGAGAAATTATGGATTTTGGCAACAAGGAGGATTTAAAATCGACATTGCAAAAAACTTGGTAATGAAACACTGAAGAGAGATTCACTGAGAAGGATGTAGAGCTGTCAACACTTGAGGTATTTGTCAACAAATATCTGGCAGAGGAAGTTGGTTTGGATTCCTTACAGTTCCATAAGTGAAAAATAAGATCTCTTTACTATTGCAGTATAATTGAAAGACAATGTGTAATAAACTACATAAATCATGGCTTCATTTACTGAAACATTTCCTGCCCTGGAATTGAGGGTGTCACCAGACTGGGATGTTCCCCATGTGGAGGTTATTGACTGTGCTTACATTTTCCTGAGGAGTCACTAATCTGGCAGCAAGAACAAAAGTCTTACTGGAGCAATTCAAAAGCAGTTTTGTTTTCAAAGGCTGAAGCTAGTTGTAAAACAAGTGGTATGAGCATTTCTGCAAGCATTTTGCCTGTTAAAGGTATGCCACCCACCGTTTTGAACCTCTCAAAATCAAAATCAACCTTCTGCATGTCCTGCAGAAGCAGCTTCTGAAGGTGCAAGAGTCCTGTAGCAAAACCTGTGTGCTCTAGATCACATGGCACCTTTTCTGCTCTGTATTAAGGCTGAGAAATTGCAATAGACACATTATAAATGCTTGGGTACTGGATTTTTCTGGCAAAAAATGGGGAGAAATGAAATCTTCAAAGGCATTTGACATAAAGTAGTTTAAGCCTTGTGAACTGCTGAAACAGCATGTTTGGGTGGAGCTATCTACTGTAGCTATTATAAATATCAAGCACTACATTACTGTGGCTGTGTTATCTCTGACAAGATTAAGTGCATTCTTGTCAGAGAGAATTTTCCGATAAAGATTTCATTGCCTCTTCCTCACATACAAAATGATAAGTGACCCTGATATTTCTCTGCTCCACTTTATCAATAAAAATTGTTCTGCTTGGATTATTTCTGTTTGTCTCCTAATGAAGTGACATTTTGTGATGTGTCAGTCAATCCTGGACTTGAGAGAGACATATGAACTCAAACCCACATCCTAGAAGCTGTAACTATGCACCACACCCTGAAATATGCTGTGCTAGGCTTTTAATCTGCTTTGCTCATAAAACCATAAATCACTAATTAAAAATAATTACTGAGGTGAGGGAATAGAGTATTTGATGCACCAGATTGCTGACTGTGAATCATTGCATCTCTTGCTGAAACAGACATACAATGACATGGACTTGGAGACACCGAAGCTGATTTAGGAATAGACACCAGCAATGTTAAATCAAAGTTACTGCTTATAGAACAGAATTTATAGTTTGCTGGGTAGACATCCTGAGGACCACATGGAGTCCCATGAATATTAAATATTCCATGCTGCACGTGAAAAGTGCAACACAATGGTCTAAAATGTGCACAGGGACCTGAATTGATGACAATGCTACCATGTCCTTTTCTTCACTCCCTCATCCTAATGCATCCATTTCCAGGGAATCTCAGCTGTGCTGGGGTGAGCCCTCCACACTCAGCTGGGCCCTGCACAACGAAGGAGTTGGGATTCCCATGTTGGCTCAGGTGAGCTAACCCTGAATAAAAGTTATCCTTTGGCACTGTGTCAAATGGGGAAGGTCATGATGGCTGAGGCAGCTTTCTAGAGCTTCCTGGGAAGTGTGAATGCCATTTAAAAAATATTTTTATCAATAGAGGTATCTCTGGGGATGATAGAAAGAGTCCGTGGCCAAATAGGAGCTCAGAATACCTGCCCATTCCTGTCTTGGAGTGTTATGGAAGTGCTGCAGGTGGTGTCTGGTGGAGATTGAAACCAGTTCCTCCTACACTGGGAACAGACCAAGGGACATGTTAGTCCCCAGGCATGAGCAAAGAAAGGGGAAGAGCATTTAGGAAAGGCTGAGATTGCATTGGATTTAGAGTGTGGAATTTGCTATCTAAACTGAGGCAAAGAGCCAAGCGAAGAGCCAGGAAAATGGAGAAAGGAGCTGTGTCTAGAGAACTGACACCCTGGCATGGGTGGATCATTGATTCTCTCCATCCCAACAAAGAACCACTGGGTCTTCTTACAGCCATGGCTGTTCTGGTGGCAGAACAGCTGAGTAGCAAGACCAGACACTGGGCAAGCTGATGTGAATCTGCAGCAGTCTGTGCCACTGGTTGTAAAGGATCTGCAGCTGTTTTCATAGGTGACATAGTTTTCATTGCCCATTATGATGTCAAGTATGTTAAATTTATGAGGCAGTGTGTTTATTTTAATGCACAGTGTCTGCATCTCACCAGCCACATATATTTCAATCTTTAATGCAGCCATCTCTTTGGATTATAACAGTCTTGCATATTTACTCACAGTCTCTCTGAATGGAGAATTGAACAGTATCTCATGACATTTTACTAATTAAATAGATTGTGTGTTTTGCTGGCAGTGTGTTGTGAACATTAACTTCTGAAAGCTTTTTCATTTGTCATTGTCTCATTCCTTGGCATTATGATTACTGCAATTTTATATGTGATAAGACTGTACAGCAAGTTAGACTGTACATCAGAAATTCCTGCTTGCAGCAATCTGCTCTGTGAGATAGAAGTGTAATGGGACTCGTAATGTTCACTCATACTCTCTTCATCAGCATTTCCTCCCTCCTCTTGGCTGGGTGTTTTATTTGTGTCTCTCCCTGTTCCATTTGGACTGTGGGGAGGGGGGAAGTGTTCTTTTTTGATTTTCTGCTTTAACCTTGACCGTGAAACACATTCTTATCAGGAAGCTGTTAGAGGGGTTTCACAAAGGCCAGGATGCTGGAGAAGCATATGGCTGTGAATAGGATATGTGTTCTCACAGGTACTATCAGCTCCCCTGGCTCTTAGGGTGTGGAAGAAGCTGCTCCATCCCTAAACCTCCAGCTCAGTGGCACTACTCTGGCAGGGTGTGAAGTGTAAAACCCCATTGTTGAGCACTGGCTTGCTCCTGGCACTGAATGAGGTTTACAAATCCCTATATTGCCTTTAGGTTTGGAGTTGCTGTTACAGCACAGTGGTGTCTGTATCTCTTTGGGGTCATTTTCTACTGTAGAAAATCCACGATCATCAGTGTGAATGATGTTTTTATCCCCTAATTTAGGATGTCTCCAGTAATTTTTCCAGTAAATAGTTTATCTTTGGAGAAAGAGATGCATTCTAGTCCTGATTTCAGAAACTGCTGGTGAGATGCAGATTTAAATTTAGGGACTGGTAAACTCTCAGACTGAGATGCCTGTGTGTGAGCCATGTGCTCACATTTTATTCCACGAAGAACTTGTTGATGGAGAGAGCAGATTGCAGAGTTGTTCAGCTCTGCATAAATGTAGGATGAGTTTAATACTTCCTAGATTTCACTAAGTGGACAGGGTGGATCTCTTCAAGATATAATGTGAAGTCACCTGCAGATGTCTTTGTGTAGACACTGGCAAGATGTGCCAGGAGGTGGCAGTGCTGGATGTCAAAGCTTCTGTGATGTTTGTCCCAAGGGGTGGCAGGGATCTTGAAAATTGCCTTCTCCAAACTCCTCATCTGAAAGAGACCCCTTCTTAGAAATGCTGTTGGAGTGATCCCAAGCTTGGAAATCCTTCTTTCTTTCTTTCTTGTTGATGCTTCCAACAGCCACAGGTGCCTCCCACCTCAGCAGTGAATTGCACACAGCAGTGCAAGTGCTGTGCTGCTGCTTCTGCAGGATTATTGTGCTTGATGCCTCTTCTCAGCTGCATCTCCAGGAGCCATCAGTCTGCTCCAATCTGATGAAGTACATCCACCTTCCTCCATCTCCTGGTGGCCTCATCTCCTGATGACAACACCTGTTCTTGTGTGGATGTGTTTTGGAGCTCCTCTAAACACACTGGTCTCAAGACTTTTTTAAGAGCTTGTTAGGCTCTTCTATTTCTTTAAGGTAGGGAGCTGCTCTTGTGAGTTATACCTTTTGAATTGATCTTTTTGCTCAGGCAAAATAAGATCAATCAAATCATATGGCTAATAAAATTGATAAAGAACCAATAAAAGCCCAATGACACACCATCTGGCACGCTGAAGATGAATGAGAAAACCAAGCCACTGCTCAAATCTTAACCTTCCCAATCACATTAGAAGCTCATTCACACTTCATAATAGCCCAATATTTCATTTCAGCTACTGAGATTAACGCCAAAGAATACATAATCAGACAATAATTCTCAGTATCTTTCCATCCAGATGTGTTGAGTGGAGTCATCAAAATAAACAGATCAACTGTTTATTCCTTCCCACCATATTCACTAGCACTGTAACAGCAGCAACCAAAACAGAACCTCTGCAGGAACTGGGGATCCTGCTGTTAAACAAAAGGCAGCTGGAAATAACAGCTTTTCCAAAGCATCAAAATTATTTAGGAGGAGAGTCCCTGTTAAAGTCCACAAAATTTCAGGTTGTAACTCATGGAGCCTCCTGCTGTAGAGCCATCAATGGGCTTTCGAAATTTTTACCTGACCCTGCCAATAAAGGTGTTACCACAGAATATAAAGTAGAATCTCAGGTGGAGAGCTGAGGTGAGAGCACCACAGTGCAGTCAATGGAATTGTATCTTACCAAGGGCTTTCAAACCTCAGAAAGAAACTGAAATGCCAGATAAGGGTTATTGGGGGTCATAGCATTGAACAGCCGCATCTATAACATTGAGTGACCTTTTAGAAACTGAACATACCCTTAACATGGATTGTGATCCTGATGCACCCTGAAAATATGGGATATTTTAACAAATATTGACAAATTGTCAGTGTAATCATACCAGACAGGGCTGGAGATTTAGCTGCATATTTGGAGTACAGATTGCTGAAAGCTCCTGAGCTCCTCCTGCCCCACTGCTGACCATCCCTCTTGTAATTCAGGGTATCTTGTACACGTCTGCTGCAGCACTGTGAGCTGTTCACAGTCCCAGTGGCAGGCTTTGGTCGTCTTTCACCTCAAGTCCTAATCAGAGTGCTGCTCTGCCTGTGATATGTTGGTGCAATACATCTGCCCAGAGACAGGGCTGGATATTGCAGACCCACACATCTGGCAAAGGCACACGCCTCGTGTGTTTATGGATGTGTGTGGAGGGGTTATGGGCACACACACAGAGCCTTTGCTCTCTTTGCTGTTAGATTAAAACTATATTGATGTTTACAGGGTAGCTGAGGGCTCCCAAAAGAGAGATGTGCATCTCTCAAAATGCCTGTGGGCCAGAGTAATCCTGGTGTATCTGCCCCTGAGGGATGACATGAATCAGGAACATTGGCTTTAGTGGGAGGATTACAGCAATTGTGCTTGGTGATATTAAATGACCATTAAACCATCTATTAAGCCCCACAATAAAAGGCATACTGAATCATCTGAACCATGCAAAATATCTTAAAGAGCTGACTTACCAGGAGAACTCAGTGAGTAGTTATGCACAGGGTGTAGCTCAATACAATACATTTATTAATGACACAAAGGAAAAGATAGGCTCATTTCTATCAACGTTTGTGGTTTGGAGCAGCAGCTGGCAGTGGTGAATAATGGTGAGGGAAGGACAGTTATACAGGGTTCTGTGATGTGGAATGATTTAAAGAACCAGCACTTTTAATGCACCCAGATGCCAACATGTGCCTCTGGGAAGTGGAGTTGTGCCTGTAGCTGGCAGGATGTGGGGCTGCCTCCTGGAAGTCATGGGCTTGGGGAGGGGATGGGAGGTCATGGTCAATAAACACTGTGCAATGGTTGTGTGATATAACTGTGTGACTCAGAGGGAGCCTCTGAATTAAATCCAGGGGAAAATGGGACAAAAGAAAGAAAGTGATGTTACTGCTGTTTGCTGCTGTAGTGTGTTCAGTGGTCATAAATTATCTTGGAGTCTGAATGAAGATCCGACGGAGTCCTTACTACTTACTTACTAAGAATAGGCCACTTACATTAAAAAAAATTATCTGAGTTTAGGCAAAAAGCCTAATTATAAGAGGAAGGTTACTCAGAAATAAATACATGTCTTGCTCATAGACTGTAAGCTCCTATGTGGGACAGAAAATTACTGAAGGCAGAGGGCTGGGGAAATGAGCAGGCAAAGATATGGTTCTGTGCCAGAACTTCAAGCTGGATATATCCAGGGTAACGACACAAAACTTTTTACAAGCTAGCAGCCCTGGTAATACTCCATCTAATGATTTTGTGGATTCTGCATCTCTGCTGGATTTCTCCTGGTAAGCTTTACTCAGTTCAAGCAGAAATTATGCAGGAATTACCAGGTGAAATGTTATGCCCTGTATTACGGTGCTGTCATACTCACTGATCCTAATGTTCCCTCCTGGCATTACAAATCTGTGAACCTAAGAAACACACGACTGAAGGGCAACCATGGTGCAGCTGCTGCATTCTTAAGTGGAGAAAGCTATCTGGGTCATATCTTGGGGAGAGAGATTGTGCTGTGCTGGGGAGACAGGCAGAGGTGAGGACTGACCTTTGGCTTGTTCTCAGTGACAGGAATTGCAAATGCACATTCTTTGCAAAAATACACTTTCCCCTGCCAGTCCTAGGCAGCTTTGCTTCTGCAAAGGTCTGCTACAGACAGAGCCTGGCTGGCTCTGCACAAAGCTTTGGGTGGGGTAAGAGGGGAATATTTTTGCAGAGGGGTAAACTTAGGGCTTGTTTGTGTGGCCACAGAGTGAGCAGGTATGGTTCTCCCCATTCCAGCAACAATTCCAACCAGTATTACCCATGTTTAGCACTGTGCCATCCCCTGCTGTCAATGCTTCTCACAACGCAACCCAGGATACCATTTTCCTTCTTGCCTACAGGGACACATTGCCATTGAAATTACTTGTGCTCATTTTTGGTGTTCACCAGGAACTCCAGGGCCTCCTCTGCCAAGCTGCTTTCCAGTCAGTCAGCCCCCAGCTTATCCTGGTGCCTGGGGATGCTCCTCCGCAGCTGCAGGACTTGGCGCTTGCCTTTGCTGAGCTGCACGACATTCCTGTTGGCCATTTCTCCAGTCTGCTGAGGTCCCTCTGGATGGCATCACATCCTCTGGTGCATCAACCACTCCTCCCAGTTCTGCATTGTCTGCAAAATTTGCTTGCCAGTCAGTTGGCTTCAGTAGCCAAGCTGCCGCTGGACATTCTGCCACATGAAGCTTCTATCGGGGTTTTCACCAACACAAGGGAGGCATCGTGCCCAGGCAGCCCAGTGTGCCCAGGGCTGGGAGCTGAGTGCCACATTTGGGACACCTCTATACAGAGCAGGTTTGTGTGACAGCACCCCTTCACTTACACCAGGAAGTGACAATCAGGGGCACAGATATCTAGGTTAGGTTTCTAGTAGAGGACTGATGTCCCCTATGCTTAATTTTTCTGTCAAAACTGTCTCCTTATCCCCATGGGCTCCCAGCTAGTGCACAGCTACACTGGGAGACCATCACTTGATCTATCCTGCCTCTAGACACAGCTGCACCTTACAGCTGATTTCACTGCAAGCATCAGTGAGTTAATGTGGAGTTTTCTGAGGGAGACACAGATCATGTGAGCTATTGAGTCATGCTAGATACTAGATCAGACCCCAATAGCTCTTTGTCACTCTTAGCACAGCAATAAACCCACGCTGGTAATCTCTGTCTCTTAGCAAAACTGATGCCGTCAGGGGTGAGGGCTGGGCTGCTCTGGAGCCTGGGTGGCCATCACTTGCTCTGGCATTTCTGCTCTGTTCATCGTGGTGGGGCATAATCACACTCTCAGATACTTTTCAGACTCACTAAATCATGGCAGTTTCCAGGAACTGATTGGGAAGTTGTATTCTCAGCTCCCTGGAAAATTATTGCTATTACATTGTCACATCAAGAGACAGACAGGCATTTTTAGAGGCAAATAATACCAGATCAAGTGGGGAGATTAAAAGGTGTAACCAATAAAAAAGACAAAGCAACAGGGATGAAAAATTATTGCAGTGCAGATTAATTGCAAAGCACTTACAGATGTAAAGTGTAAGTCATATAACTCAGGAAGGGAAGAGAGCTTGATAGACAAGGAATAAAATGCAAAGTACAGGAACAAATGCAATTTCAACAGAAAGTTTATGAGGAATTATTGCTCTGAGGTAAAGAATCTGAGGCTGGGAGAAATAGCTAATAAAGCAGAAGGAAAGTAATTTATTATTTGAAGAGGTTAAGGTTTAGGAGCAAAATCTGTGACAGTCCTTTAATATCAGCAGAGATCTGAATGCCATTATTCCCTTGGATAACCTTGACACCTCTGGAGCTTCTGCAAACTACAGAATGAGACCAGCAATAGCCTGTCCTGTTCATGAAATAATTGTGGGCTCTTTCTCCATTTATCAGAGGAAAACTCACAGGTAGCAAATGTGAACCTGAAAGCTGAATTAATTTAGTGAACACTTAACTTGTGAAATGCGTTGCCCTGGGCTGTCGTGGAGCTCCCCACATTGAGACAATTCATTGAAATAATGGTCACAAGGACAAGGCTGCATTGTGGTGACAATTTGGCACCACAGCTGAGCCAGTCTGGCCAGGTGAGCTGGGAGAGGCAGCACACACCAGTTTTTTCAGCTAACAAGCAGGTGGTGCAGCCATCCTCTGTTCAGTGCGGGCAGCAGCTCCTGCAGCATCCACAGGTGACACTTCTGCCACTGAGGCTGCTTGACAAGTCCCACTACAAAACTGTCATGTTAGGCTGGCATAATTTTGCTGGACATTAACAGTTAGGGAGAAACTTTCTTGTATGGACAGTTCAAAGAGGAAGGGATTGATGATTTTTGTCTTCCTCAGCTTCTCTCTCAGCCATGGCCAGCTCGAGGCTGGGAATGTGACAATAGGCTGGCTCTGGGGTCCCCTTGGAGCAGCCAAGGCCAGTTGTTTTCAGCCATTGGCATTGCCTTCAGCTTTCTTACTAATGTGCTAATTTTCCTCATTGGTGCAAAGGGTTCCAGCACACAGCTCCAGAGGCTGTGTGTGGAGTATTTGTGTTTCTAGGGAAAGAAGAACTTGATGTCTTTTCCCCTGGTAATTAATGCAGAAATTTGAAACCTTTCACTAATTAAACCTTTCACTTATATTGATGCCGATCCAAACTTCAGTCTTTTGATGAAAGGTGTTTTAAGGGAAGGTGTTTGAAAAACCTCTGAAAGATTGTCAGTGTCTTGCAGACTTCATGCTGTCCTATACTAGGTGAAGGTCCCTGGAGAGTTTACCCAACAAGTCCATCATTTCCTGTGTAAATGTCTGCCTTATGTACAGAAGGGCTTTCTGGGGAAAAAAATAATTTATAGCTTTCTGGTTTGTTGACTTGATCATGTAGTAGGAGGAAAACCACTCTATCAGTCTGAAGGGGGATGAAATAGTTTCTAGTGAATGAACAATTCATAAGAGCATAAGAATGACCATACAAGATCAAATCAAATTCCATCCAAGCCTGTGTTTGGCACAGGCAACAACGTGTCAGAGGGAAAATGTAGAACAGAAGAGCAAGCAGACAATATACCCTCCTTACCACCAGCACTCTATGGTTTCCTTTTACATATACCTTTTTTAAATTTTTTTTTTTTTTTTTTTTTTTTTTTTTTTTTTTTGGTGATTTATTCTTCTGCCTTCATAAACACAGATCATAATCCTGAAGTTAGTAGCCATGCTATAGATTTGTGTAAATGCCTGGTGCTTTCGTCAGGCTGAGGTCAGTAATGGAAGTTATGGCAAAGCTGCTGATCCAAAGCCCTTTCTGCTGGAAGTGCCCAGGATTGGAGATCTTGGTGGTTTAAAGACCAGATAGGATTGATTTGCTTTATGGAAGCTGAGATTCTGATCTGACATTCTGTAAGAGTAAAGATAGTCCTGGGATTGTATTTCACTAATAAATAAACCTTGGTAGTGAATTCCCTCAAATAACTGTTGAAGATTCACATTGGTATTTCAGCAAAAATCAGAAGCCTTGATGGCACAACAAATCTGATGTACTGAAGCAAATGAAATTTTTACCGATGAATGCTTGAAGCTCAATTAATCAGTTCTTTAAAGTCAAGAACATCTATACTTTTCATTACTGAACTTAGTCATATTATAGCAGTAAATACAAAAATACTTGCTATAAATTTTACTGGCCATGTATGGTCAGATTATTTGTGGGAATAATTGCTACATGGGCTAGAATTGCATTACCTCAGGTTATTGGATTACATATCATGTCCTGCTGAATTGTAATATCATTTTGTTTAAATGCAAATGCTAAAATAAATGATAGCTTCTGCTTTAGGGCTGTGGATTAGTTATTCAAGATCATCTTACTATTAACTCTGCAAGGAAGATAAATTGGTTAAAGGAAAAACTTGACATCTTATCAATTTTTTCTATATAGAGGTTTTAGTGGAAAAAATGCTTGTTGCAGCAGTTTCATTTTAGTTCCTTAATCATGTGTTAAGTAAGCCTCTACTAGGAATTTATTATGGAATTTTAAAGTCCTTGGACCTAATGAAACCAGGCACTGACACTGTGGCAGCAGCAGGATAAGGTGTCTTAGAGTAGTGATAACCCAAACAAGTCATGTTGATGTTCCTTCTTCCCATAAAGAGTTTGCCAAAGTTGCCAAAGGCAACAAATTTGGGTACCAGAGATTCACAAGTGAGGCAGGTCAGTGCTCTGTGCTCCTGGGACCCCTTTCACTGGCATTTCAGTACTTAAAGGAGACCTATAAGAAAGACAGGGGCAAACTATTTAGGAAGCCTCTTGTGGTAGGATGAGGGGGAATTGCTTTGAAGTGAAGGAGGGTGGATTCAGACTAGGTATAAGAAATAAATGTTTTTACAATGAGGGTGGTGAAACACTGGCACAGATTGACCAGAGAGGTGGTAGATCCCCCAATCCTGGAAACATTCAAGGCTAGGTCGGGTGAGGCTCTGAGACACCTGGTCTAGTGGGAGTTGTCCCTACCTGTGGCAGGCAGGTTGGACTAGATGACCTTTAAAGGTCTCTTCCAAACTAAACTGTTCTATGATTCTATAACTCTGTACAAAAATTTTGAGACAGAAAACTGGGGAGATGATTGGAAAAAAATAGATGAAAGGCAATTTAAAGAAGAAACTCTGCACAAACTCCAGATTCAGAGGAAGGACCAAGCACATGAGGAGCAGTAGGAAGGGCTGGGAGAGCAATCATGGGTAGTGTGGTTTGGAGCAATGGGATGAGGAGGCAGTGACTTCACTGTCTAAGCTGTGGGCCTTTAATCTTCTGGTCTTCCTGGGCAGGTCATAACTGGGACACACTGATGGACAGGATAGAATTGAAGCACAGATAATAATAAGGCTGTAGAGCAGGATTTATGAAGAAAAGTTAAGCACCAAATGTGCACAGTTTGTCTCTGTGACAGCCTGACATTAGAGCAGTGTAAATACAGATAAAAAGGAAGAGGTGTCATTTAACATAATAGAAGGATGCTGTGAGCAAGGGTTTTATACACATCCTCACTTCAAGGAAGCCTGCACATTAATGAAGGCAAAACTCAACCCCTTCTGCATGCTTGGCTGCTGAGATTCTCACCCCCTGCAACTCCTCAGCCTGTGCCTTATCCCTCCTCCCTGGAGGGAAATCAATCACTCCCAGCCACAGCCAGATGTGATGAAGAGGGATTCACTCTCCTGGGAGTCAGAAAAACTCCCTTCCCTTTCTCCAGGGGCTCAGAATAAATCCCCTCAGCTGATGATGTGCTGCACATGGTCCCTGCTCTGCTGACACCCAGACCTCAGGTTAGGTTTGAGGTGCAGCTGCTGAGGTTCCCTGAGAGCTCTAATCCAACACTGCTCACTGGGCCACTGGCACACCAACACTTGGCCCCGAGGAACCACTTAGCCAGTGAAATGGGTTACAAAGCTCCCAAACCTCAGGAAAACTTTGGAGACCATCAGGTTGAAAGAAAAATCTGTCCAGAGGAGCTGTCTGCAGCTCTTTTCTAATTCCTCACTCAAGGATAGCAGCTGTCTGAAAGCTCCTACAGCCCAGCACAAGGCAACTGGTTCTCAGCTATCAGAAAAGCATCCAGAAGTAGTAATTTCCCATTATTTCTTAGATTGCATTTTAATTATTGGCAGGCAGGCAGCCAGCATTGGATGGCTATGGCTGCCAAGAGCCCAAAGGCCCTCTGTATAAGGGATTAAATTTTGTTAATGATCTGCTTTTCTGCCAAACTCACTGCCACATATCAGGAGTGACACTAAGTAGACTTGGAGGCTGTTTCGGTAAAGTGCTTGCACTTTATTTACATGAGCCATTTCATATACTGCTGCTCAGAAAATACAGAAGGGTGCAGAGAAGAAATGAGGATGTGTGAGTACCTCTGGATAGCTGACCAATTTCCTTCTCCACATTGTTCAGTTATTTTTCTGCAGCTGGGGAAGAAATTGGCCCTTATACTGCCATACTGATTTAAGAAAACTACTTCTTTCCAGTCCTACCTGCCCTTCTGCCTCTCATTCCAGGAAAGAATTTTACTAGGGAGTTTGGAAATTTTTGTACAAGAGGAATGTTGTGATTTTTGGGTTCCTTTCTGAAGTGCTAATGTGTCTGTTTTATTTTTCTTAGTGCTCCAGCTCAAGTAGTCACACAGAGAGTTTAGATTCATTACCTTCGTTGAAAAAAGTCTTTCATGACCTTCAGCTTCCCTCCTGGCTACCAAATCTGCATGCCCCCATCTTCCCCCTGATTTTCCTTAAGGTTGCAGATCAGCTCATCTATATTTCACTTTTGTCCTTACCCCTGGTGTATTAAATTCAGAGACTCATCTACCCATTTCAAATTAATTTTCATCCTTCCATGTTCCACTTTCTAAAAACCATCTCTCATGCACTACCCAGGGGTTTCCAGGAATCCCTTATGCTATCCCCTCTTCCAAGAACTCTTGTGGCTCCCATGCCAAAGAGGATGGTGCTGTTGCCATCAGGGGATTTCACTGCTACTACCAATTTCTTGGCCATGTGTCCTGGGGTGACGTTGTGGTGCTTGTATCCCCAGTCGTGTGTTCTGTTTGTGCTTGGTGTTGTGTTCTGTGCTTTCAGGACTGGCTCTGAAGGTGAAGGTTTGTTTTGTCTTGTTATCAGCTGGCTCACCTCCCCCATGGTCTGTGTTTAGGAGAGTCTAGGCTTTGCTTGCTTGCGGGCTTGCTCCTACTTTTTGCTTTTGCTCTTGCTTTTGCCTTTGCTTGTTGGTTAGTTTAGCTAGGCAGTCCAGTTTTTTTCCCTGGACTGTTTTTTTTTCCCTCTTTCCTTTTCCTGAATACCATCTGGACCTGTTCCAGACAGGGACCTGGGAAACACCAAGAAACACCGGGAGTCTGCATTTTGTTATCTGCAGCAGTCATCCCCAGCGCCGGAGACCGATAACTGGGCTTCCCTTCCCTTCCCTTCCCTCTTTTCTGTTTCCATGTCTTCTATAAATAAAATTCCAAGTGGAATGCATCTGATTAGTGATTACATTTCATATTAATTTAGGTTCACCAGGAGAGGACGTTGTATAAAGCACTCAATGGAGCAATAGGCTGAGAACCAGCATGTTGGATAAGGAGGAAAACAAATTCCCAGAAGGTACAGTGCTTTGTGTTTAGCTCGCTTCCTTGCCCAGTTCTTTGTCCTGGTAATGGACTCCCAGTAATGTAAAATGCTTAATAAAACTTACACTTGAAAAAGTAATTTGCTTGGGCTATTGATTTAATTAGATTGAGTCCATTTGTTTGAGCACTGTTTGTGTTTTAAATGCACAGCACAGAACCCACAGAAGAATGTTCCTCACTGCAGTCAAGTACTCTATTCCCTCCTGCAGTGAGGTAAGGAATGGCAAAGGAGCTCCCCTTGGCATGTGCCCTGTTGAAAATCTAAATGTGGAGGGTTAATAATCTATCAGTGACCTGGTGCTGATATCTGTGGACTGGGAGCCCTTTGTGTCCTTGGTGCAAGGGGGTAGGGAGTTACATCACTGGGGATTTCGTCCGTGATTGGTTTTCCTTGTTCTTCAACAACAAAAAGGCCTTAAAATACCTTAAAACTTGTTAGGCTTTGTAAACCTGATGTCTGTTCTAGCAACTGCCTCTCTTTTTTTTTTGTAAATTTACTCATCTCTATTATTTTGTAATGCCAATATCCCTCCATTATCCATGGATCACAGTCTTTGTCAGATCTGAGGAAGCGTGTTCTGGAAGGCCTCACCTGTGAAAGATCTTGGTGAAAGTTGGAAAGGTCCCTCCATTTTGGCATTTGTAAAGTGCAGTTCTGCTTTTCTACTTGGTTTAGTGCTGGGCAACAGTCTGCATGTGGAAGAAACAGCAATGAACCAGTAATATTAGGAAACAACTCTTTTGTGTAAGAGTATATAGATAAATTGCCTTGGGTCTATGATTGCTAATAAGGCATGAGAAAATGTCAGGAATTTAATTTCTTTTGTGTATTTTTTTAAGGCTGAGATGTGGAAAGTGCCACTTTCCACTTACTGAACGGGAGCCAGTAGTGTTCTGCAGAAGTGTCTCTAAGAACTCTAGAACTGATTAAGAATAAGATTTTGAAATATTTGAATTTTTTTGCTTGTACAGAATAAAAATGTTGGATTACAACTGCCTGTTGAATTCTGTGCATTGCTTTTGTGGGCATGAGAATAAGGAATTACCATTACCCTAAATTACTAAACTTTCTTTGTATAGAGAGCAAAAAGTCAGGAATATCCTCTTCTTCAAGCATTAAAGAACAGGGTATGGCAATTTTCTCATCTGGGGACCCTGACAAGGCCCCAAGGAATGGCCACATCACTGAAGTTTTGCCTGGAAGCCTCATCAGCCCTAATTTTCACAAAATCACTTTTCAGGTTCACACAGATTTTGAGGAATATGGGTGGTATGAGAAGCTGAATGGTATGGAATAGAAAAAAGAAATCTCTTTATTGTTTCATGTTTAGTGCACCATATACTTCACAAAGTTCAGAAGATGTGTTTGATTTTCTTCTAGCTTGATGTAATTGTGTATTTTGTCCTGACACTTCATTTCCCTCTTCAGCCATGGAGCTGCCATTTTACACCATCAACTAACTGTTCATTATTGCTGAAAAGGGGAGAGGAATTTGACACTCCAGAGAAATCCAGAAGTCACTGGGTGACTCTGATTGGAAACCAGTAGCCAAGTGTAACCTCTGCTCCTCTGGTAGTCAAAGGACACATTCTCCATCAAGCCAAGGAAGTACAAGTAAATAACACCCTCACTAGGTTTTGCAGTGAGGGCCTCATCACTTAAGTTACTGATATTTCAATTAATTTGGAGAGCTCTTAGGATCCTTGCTGATGTTCATGGTCAGTGATGCTCATGCTCAGTTAATTATGAACAGGTTAATGCCCAGTTAGTTATAAGCAGGATCATGCTCTTTAAAAAATGCTAATGTGTTTGCTATCTGAGAAATGATTTAACAGTCAGCAAAGAAGAGCTATTGGTGTTATTCCTCTTCTTCATTTAGTTTCTCCTGGGTTTTTAAAGTGTTTTTATTAGTTTATTTATCTCCCATTATTAAATATCTCTGTGCCTAAAGAGAAGAAAAGCAGCAAGAAGACATTGTGATTTTTTGTATCTATTTGCTAGCATGAAAGATGTGTCAGAAATTTTTAAGACTGCAAATCCAAATCAGAGCCATAGCTCTCCCTCCTTGTGCATCATTTAGACAGGCATATATGCGAAAAAAATGAAGGTACAGTTAGAGAATCATAAAACTATAGAATAGTTTTTGGAAGTAACCTTTAAAAGTCATCCAGTCCAGCCTCCCTGCAATGTGCAGGGTTGTCTTCAACTAGACCAGGTTGCTCAGAGCTCTACCCAGCCTGACTTTGAATGATTCCAGGGCTAAATCCTGATGCATAGAAATCTGCTTGCTTTCTGTGGAATTTCACAGGGCTTTCTGATCATAAAGCTCCCTGTACAACCACTGGCATGACATCCATTCTTGCTTCCTCCTGAGCACCTCCCTGTCTTCCTCTGGACCTTGGACATCCTAGCAGGTGCAGATACTGGGGTTTTGTAGCAGCAAAGCAAATATAATGTATGTGCTGTAATATAAGAGCTGTGTGAGCTGCAACATAACATTACAAATTCCCTCAGCCATTCCATGCTCTGTGATTCACTCTGTTCCTCACCAGCTCAGCTGTGAAAGCACCATTCACAATGCTGTTCTGGGAAGCATCTGTCTTGAAACTGTACCAGTGGGTAATTAAAAAAGGAGCTGGGGGACTGTTGGAACCGCATTGATTGTGTGAAAATCCTTCTCACTGCTTCTCAATTCTCACTATTGAGAATAAAGGAAAGCAACAGCTTTTCAAAAATTATTATTCATTAATATTTATATTAACTAAAATAATATTTACATTCATTAAATAATATTAAAACTAATGATAGCTATTTTGTTTTCTTTTTATTATTTATTAATTTTTAAACAGAGCTTATGATCCAGCCATGCAGGATTTTTATGGCCTTAGCGAAAGCAATAATAAAATCCACAATGTGCCCCTTTCTTTCCCATCATCTCCTTGTTGAGCTGCCCAAGAAACACTTGTCCACCTGCTGCAACAGGCTGATGCTTTTAAATCCAGGCCATCCATCTTGCAATTGGTTGCAATCAGTGATGTCAAGAAAGTTCTGCAGAATCAGCTTTTTTAGGCTCAATAGAGGTAAAAAAAATTAAAAGCCTGTAGTTTTTAGCTGAAGAATTCCTTCAGTATATTCTTCATTTAATCACAATCAAACCAAATTTCTGTTAAAACTCACCATGCACTTGACTGCCCCTGTAATAGGAACCACAGCAAACAATGAGGTATTAGTTGTCTTTTTTCCTTTCCTTTTCCTTTGACCTTTGAATCTGTACGATATCCGTGGAGTGCAACTAACTACAATCTCCATATTTAATCTTAAAACGTAATTAAAACAAAGAAGTGTGAAATGAAAAGCAATCAGACAGAAAATGCAGACTCCAGTCAGAACACTTCTGTCTGTTTTAGGAATATAAATTGGACTGATTGCATATTTGGATCAGTCTAATCAAAGTAGTACTAGAAACCCAAACCAGTTTTTGAGGAGAAAAAACAGATACAATAGTTAGGTTTTCCAGTCTACAGTATATACATAGTATATTTTTTATATACAAAAACCAACCAAGATTACAAAAGTCTTGTCCAGCATTGGGTCAGGTTGGGAGTACAGGGATGAGCCTGTGCTGGGACTCCATGGAAATGCTGTGGTGGTGAGGTCCCAGGGGAAGTAACAAGTGCCAGCCCTGCTAGTTTTGGTCATCACTCCGCAGTTGCTGAGCCAAAAATGGTAACAGTGGCCATGCACTCCTGGCCAAATGAGCAGCAGCAATGCCTGCTTTGGTTCAGCATCTTACTCAGGGCTGTTCTTAGCCTGATCCTCTTTTGTGTTTCTACCTTTTCTGATTGTCACTGAGGAAGCTTTGCTGCCATTGAACAAATAGTTTAGTGCTTAATCCTGTCTGTGTCAGCATTCCCAGCTTGCAAAACAGAAA
The DNA here is from genome assembly GCA_013397075.1 of Rhabdornis inornatus. NCBI lineage: Eukaryota > Metazoa > Chordata > Aves > Passeriformes > Rhabdornithidae > Rhabdornis > Rhabdornis inornatus. Next base: position 779,945 of record VWZS01008178.1, on the reverse strand, counting down.
AAGAAGGAAAAAAGTGGGGGGGGGAAAGAGAAAATAATTCCTGGGTTTGGGAACTCTCTGGGCAAGATTTATCTTCTATATATGCACAGAGCTTCATCCCACCTCGACTATTTTTATGTCACCAGGATCCATGTAATGAACAGTTTGTGGCCATGTTGTAGATCAGCCCATTTGACCCAAAAATTAAATAATATTAGTATGAATATCAGGTACCAACAGTGAAGATCTTAATCAGTTTATCCACGGGTACTTTATGATGGTGGCCAGATACAGCAGTAACCAGTCTGCTCTCTTTCTCAAAATGACACCCACTGGTGTCCATTTATCCTCATCTCTGTCCTTATTATGAATTGGCTGAGATATAAACTGTTCAAGTGGCAAATTATTTTTTCATCAGAGTTACCTACTGTTCCACAGTGGGAAAGTATCTCATAATCCTACATAAGTGGTTTTAAAACAAACCTACTCTGTGTCTTCTCAAGAACTTACAATGAAAGGATCTTCATCAGCTTTGTCAGGTTTTGTTCTATTCACTCTGCATTTGGCTCATATCCACCATCGGTCTTTGGCTGAATTAGGATTAGTTCAATTTGCTGTACCTCTTGGGTGGACAGTGCAGGAGAACTATCTTTCTCAGGGGATATTTTATCTCTATTTTAATCAGGATTGTGAAAAATCTCACCACTGTGTTGTCTTTCCAGGCTGCAAATCTAATTAACATGAGCCCAAGAATCTTGGATATTAATCCTACATTTAGCTATTTTTAGGTGTTGAAGGTAAAGTACAGAGAGCTGTGCAGCAGTAGGGAGAAGGAAAACTTCCTCATCTTTTTCATGAACCTTGGTTCAGAGAGGACCCTGGGAGGGACAACTGCTCCTTCCCAGCCAGTACCAGACCTGACTTAACTGGGAAAACCTGCATGAACTGGCAGACTGTAGGAGAGGAGGTGACCAGGAAGTTCTGAAGGGAGTGGAAGGAAAGAAGGAAGGAAGGAAGGAAGGAAAGAAGGAGACATTTTCTATTAACCTTGAGGGATTCAGAGTCCATTGATCTCCAGAACTCACTGAAGATTGCTGGACTAAGAACCAGTTGGGAAAAATGGATCCAACAAGTGAGGACTGGGACAGATCTTTTTACACCTCCTTATTCTCAGTCATTGCACCTGTAAAACCCAAGTTTCATCCACCTAAAAGTTACCTCCTTCTAGAGCGTGCTTTGAAAAGTGCAGAACTCGAGTTTTTGATGGGGAAGATTGAGGCAGAGGCCTCCCTAAGCCTGACAGCTCACACAGCACTGGAGAGCCTGGCCAGGCTCGTGTTGGGGCTCAAGCCACACTGCCCAGCAGTGATCCCACCCTCAATCTCCCCTGCACCAACCCAAGAGCCTCCCTGGCACCAGGCGGTGGAGGATTGGCACCCTGCATCTCTTTTTTTGAGAACACCACGTGCCTGAAAAAGATTGGGAAATGGTTTGGTGCAGACAAAGTTCTGACCACAAAGACGGACTTTTCCCCAGGAACATTGAGTAGAGACAGGGAAGCCCTGAAAATTATTAGTGGTGCTTTCCTGTTATAATTTCCACAGTTTAGCAGGAAGATCACTCTGTCTTTCTTCATGGTTTCAGCATGAAGGGAGGAGAAAAGCAGGTGAAATCTTGTGTTTAATGGAGCACTGCTCACCAGCAGGGCGTGAGCCACTGATAAGAGTGTTTGGTGAGGTCTGTGACTACCCACCACCCCAGTCTGGCAACAAGACAATAACACAGATGTTATGTTCCTCATTCTTCCTGCTTCTGATAGTGCTCTTCTTTCCACTCTTCCGTTTTCCCCCTCTTTGATACTCTTCTCAAAGTTTAATTCTCTCAGTGTTTTCCTCCCTGCACTGCCAGTGCTCTCTCCTAATTTCTCCTTTCGTGGCACTTCCCTCTTATCTTCTTTTGAGCCCAAATTACTTTTGTTTTGTACCACCCAGTTTTCTTTCACCAGCTCTATTATTCCTTTGCACAACCCAAACTCTGTTTTCCCAGGAGGTCTGGCTTATCCCAGCTCTTTGAATTCAATTAATTGATCTTCATCAGCCAGATTGCCATTGGCAAAGAAAACCAGCACGCTGACTGTCTTTGTGCTTTAACTTCTGTTTTATCCTCATTTAATTTGTGCCCTTTGCAGCTTACTGAGCCCTAATTACCTCTGCTGCCACCTCACTGTATTCAATTATAGCCTTCATCTCACTGACCTGACATCTCTGTCCTCATCAAATCTCACCTTTCTGACTTTGCCCATTATTTTTGTACGAAGTCAGTACCCTCCATGGGGAGCTTAGTTCTTCCAATCTCACTTCATTTTCTTGACTGCTCCCAAGCACTTTTGCTGCATTTCCCTGCCTTCTCTTCTCTAAGCTATTATGGGATTCACCAGAGCACAGACAGACCAGCACTCAGGCAGTGGCTTCAACCAGGGCATCTTGACCTGGCTTGAGGAAAATTGATCTATACACCAGCATCTCACTGTAAGCATAAAACAAATCTCCACACCCACTGCACAAGCCCTCAGATGCCCATACAAGGCTATTTAATACATTCTTGCTAACACTTTTCTGGTGAAAACGATCCCTCTGGTGCCTGGGTAGCTCCTCTTGTGCTCCTTTCATTTCTCTTCCTATTATCTCTCTCCCACCATCCCATCCCACCACCAGGTCATGATCCTCAGATATGCCTCTTTCAAACAGCCTAAATTTCCCATGTCCTTCACTCCCTGACCTACTTTTGTGCAGCTCCTGCTCTTTTCCTTCTTACAAGTCTGACCATAGTGTGGTGTTGACCACAGCAGTCATACCTTCACTCTTCCTTCACTCTCTCTTCAATCTGCTTTGTTTCTTTATGCCTGATTTTGTTAACTTCTCTGGAAAGGCTGTTGTTTTCCTCGTAGCTAACATCCTTTCACTTTGCCCTATTCTAATTTTTACCTTTATTTTCCTATTTTCTCTCTCCCATGATGGTGATTTCTGAGTCATATATGGGCTGTTGTTTGGAAGTGGGGATGGTTCACCACTTGAAAAACTCTTAGCCACAACACAGAAATGCCCCTGAAAGTTCATTTCTCACTGAGTTGCTCCTTCGAAGTGCCAGAGTTTGACCTTTCCAGCCTCTTGCTGTGAAGTCCTTTCATAGGGCTAAGTTGGGCTCTGAGTGATGTCTGTGATTCTGTCCTTGTCCCCCAGCAGGTTTATGGTGAGTGCTTGTATTCCTGTGGCTCACCTGCATCAAACTCCATGTACTAATGGCAATATACCATGGTCCATGATGCCTCTGATATCTCCTAATTTCATTCACCTCACTAGTGCTTCTTTAAAAAAAGAAATTCTGGCAGCTGCTGCCACAGTGCCTGTGTCAGGAGTGTCATGCAAGAAGGTTCTGGGCATGAGGACTTGCTGCAGGAGCCCCAGCCTATTAAAAAATACCCATTTGTGTGATTTCCTTCTGGTTTTGTAATCCATCTCATAGGTGAGGAGGATTTGGTCAATTGCCCTTTCTGGGCTGTATGAGTCCCAAACTCATCAGTCAGGGTTCTGATTCCTCCCAATGTTCTGATTCTCATTTCAGCTTTTCTCAGTTGGATGTTTGACCTCATCATTGATCCCAGAAGCTGCACTGCTCTGGTTTGGCTGAAGTTTTCACTGTTTCTCACAGTGCTGGTACTGAGATGTGGCCTTGAGGAAACTTGCAGACCATGGGCATTGAGCTGTACATAAAATACCCCTGCCCCAATCCTTTGTTGTTCACAGAGAGCCAAGGCCCCCTGTCCTGCAGCTGAGCCCCCCTCAGGGAAAGTCTCCAAAAATAACCTTAATCTTTCCTGTCCCACAGTGAGATCTATTGCTCTGGGTTAGGAGGGTGGCTCCTGAAATTATATGTAAATTCCCCATCCCTAGTGTGGCCTCAGATGAATATTTCCCTGTGAGAGAACAGGCTGTGAGACTTTCCCTGAGTTTTTTTCTCACCTGAGGCTTGCTCCAGAGGCAATGAGCAGAGTTACTGCTCGATCTCTCACTCACAAAGGAGTGAAGCATGGCATGCCAGGTTCCTCCTCTGACCTTATGTTAGAAGAGAACGTGCTTTTTTCTACTTTTTCTTTTTGACATGACTATATTCCTTTATCTTCTTCCTTCACTATCCCCTTCCTAACCACAAAATTCCTTTTTTCCTCCCTGTTTTACTCTGTTATGTTACTAGAGAGATGCATGAGAATAAAACAAAAGAAAGTATAAATTTGGAAAACCCAGAGCTGTTTTGATTATCTGGTTGCTTTTCTGCCATCTTTGAAAATTCTATTTCTGTGTAAGAAACACTTTTAAATCAGAGAAGAGTTTTCTGCCTTTATTGCTCATTAAGATTTTTTGTGGTACACACAGGTACAATACGACAGCAGAACTTCAGGTATGCTGAATGATTCCCATTTATCCCAAAGCTTTGCATGAAAGCAAATTATTATGAAATCATTGAAGTCTCTTTCTAAGGCTCCCAGAGCAGGCAGTCTGAACCCAATCTCTTCCCAAGGTACAATGAAATGAGATCTTCAGCCCTATTTCAATATTTATCCCAAGGCATCAGATGGAACAACAGAGCTTAATACTGCAAGGAATTACAGTAGCATTTTTTATCATGTCCAGCTTACATCTCAGCCTTGCTTTCATTTACTTACCTTTAAATTCAGTGTATTTACTCTTCAAATGTGCACTGTGGCTATTTCTGCCTGGTAAAAAAAGATAATATTTGTGCCTACAGCTTGTTGTAAATGTGTACAGAAGCACATTATGGGGGTCAGATTTCCAGGAGACACAAACCAACACTATTTCTTTAATGTGTTTGTAATATCAGCCAACTTTCACTACTTAGAACTGTTTACAGCTGTTTTCCCCTTTACACAATGCATGGGTTTCAAGGTCACAGTTACCAATAAAACAGAAGAATTGTGTCAGACTGGAGTGTCTGCACCTACTGTAAGACAAATGAACTGCTTAAAATTGGTGGTGGTGCTACAGGCCCTGGCTGACATATAAATTGGTGAGTGTTAAGTGTGTGGGGTTGGGAGCTTGGTGTCTGGAAGGAGGAATTCAGAGTTTTACTACCTTGTGGGTGGGCTGTAAGTGAAGCAGAATGATGTGATGATGACAGCACTGGGTGGGTTACCCAAAGTGTTGTGTGATTTGGGGCACATCCTTCACCTGGACACACTCTCTCTGCTCACTGGGGTGGAATAAAGGTGCTGCTCCTCTCCTCTGTACTGAGAGTCTTAGAGCAGAGCAGCTTTAATTCTCTGACATACAGCCCTTGTTGAGAAAGACAGGTTGTATCTATAGGGATGCATTGCCTCTGGAGCTGAGCACTAGAGCTCCTCTGATTTGATGATGGATCATAAACACTCCCATCATTTTTTGGGTTCCCAGGGCAAGCAGGTAGAGGCAGATTATGACTTCCAGAAATACTGGGTTTTTTGTGAAATCTGTTCCTTCCCTAGCCTGGCTAAGGGAGGCTCTGCCTTGCTGTCATGAGAGACACTTTTATGTGAAAGTGCCTTTTCCTTCCATACTCCTGTCAGTTTTCTTTCAAAGATATCTCAGAGTGGTAATTTGGGAAATCAAGCTAAAAGTTTCCAATTCCTCTGTTGACAGACCTCTTTCAGAGTCCAGGGCACTTTAGTGGTGATTCACTTTTTGCACCTTGAGCAGTAGGTTTCCTATTTCAGAAATTTAAACTTGTCTCAGAATGAGACCTGTCCTGATATGGTGGTAGAGCTACAGCAGTGAACACAGCAGCAAACTCCAGCCTATCTCCTCTCATTTAGGGTCCCTGCCATCCTTTGGAGCAGGTGGAAAAGTGTTCCTTACGTTTTTTTTGGACATATCTTCTGCATTTTAGGCATCTGTCATGCTTTTGGACAATATTCTCTCCTGTTTCCTTTTAGGGTGGATGCATGGGAGGGGAGTGCAGGTGTGCTGAGCATGGGGTTTTACTGCTGGCATTGAGCTGGGAGCAGAAGCTGCTTGTTTCTCTGGAGCTCAGGCTGGAGTGGAGGCAAGATGGGGAAAGTGAGTGTTTGGAGATGCTGAGGATGAAATGGTAAGGAAGGGAAGGGGTTGTTAATCAAGAAATGTGGTCCCCCATGTGGAGCTTCTCATGAAGAGCATTGCACAGGGAAACAGACTGTAGGAAATGTGAAAAAAATAGCTTTATTTTTGAACAGAAGACTTACGGAGGATATGAAAGCCACTGATGAGTGAGAAGAAAACACTTCAGTCCATTTTTTGTTATTTGTATTAATTTTCTGTGCCTTATGTCTGCCTAAGGCAAGGATTCTGCCTTGCTTTTGTGCTTGGAAGGCTGCAAGAACCTGAGAGCCAAGACCTCATTACTCAAGATTCCCTGTGGCTGAAGGACAGCTTCATCCATGCAGGCAAGACCTGGGATGAGATTTTTGAGTATCTCATGTTCTGTGTCCAGCTGAGAGGAGTTTGGATGGCATCACCATACACAGGTGAGTTCAAGGTGCCTACTCTGGTCTCCCTCCCTGGCTTCTCTTTGCAGGTGGCTCAGAACAAAGGGGTTACTGAGTCAGTTCAGAGCTTGTTCATGCTTTTTCTGTGCTATTACCAATAATAATTGTACAAATTTAAAGGCTAACATGCAATGGAAGAAGCTCTTCCTGGGAGCTTTGTTCCAGGACCAGAGGTAATTTGTCCGAGGCTGATAATGTTGAAAATTAATAATTCCCCATTTGAATTAATTAATGTATTTCGATTGTCTTAGTATTAGGAATGTAATGAAGAAAAAGTGGATGTGGGGGAGGTGAACCCAATTAAAATGTAATAGTTTCATTCAATTCACAATCTTGCACTAGTGAATCTGTGAAAAGAAGATTTTATAATTAAAAAGAAAAGTAGGTTTGATGATGTCCGTCACCACATTTGGAGTCCGTCTATATACAACAAAAAGAAATTCAAGATGTTTGTGTCTGGAAAGAGCATCTGGTATGTATCCCTCCTTTCTAACTTGCTAAGAGTTTATTAATCATTTACATGAGAATAGAAAAAGCCATTCAAAAGAAGGAAATATGGAATGATCTTTTACTTCCACTTCTAATACTGGAAATATGAAACATATCATAGTGGGGACCCTCCTCCAGCATGGTAAGGTTTATAAGCTTGATTAAATGCCTACCTACTAACTAAATTCCATCTGTTCCAGATACTCCATGAAGCACTGTGTTGCACTAGATTTTGTCAAACTGTTATATGAGGTTCAGCCCCATATTAGCATTTTAATTGCTGCCTGATTGCTTTTATGTTGCAAAACTCAGTTCGCAACAGTGTGTAAGTTGCAATTAGTTTTTACTGTGTGATTCATTAGTTGCTATAAAGCACATCGTGCTGCAACATTTGGAAGGTAATTTGCTAGAAACATTAGCACTGGCATTCAAGGGTGGGGAGTGGCCTGGAAATAGAGCAGTCCTGCCTTTCACAAACAGAGTCCAGGTTTGATGGCAGGACATCTCTCAAGTGAGATTGAGCTAACAGCTGCTGATGAAATTGTCTCACAGTGGCAGGTTTTCCATGCAAACAGCATCTTGGTCCTGCAGCCTGCTCCGTGTGGGTTGACATCTGCCTGGGGTCTAGACAGAGTTGGTAGAATGGACACAGTGGGAGAGTTCCCTTTCTGGAGGGTTTGGCTGCTGGGATCAGCCTGGTTTGTGATATTCCTCTGGGGGAGTTCCTGACGTCTTCTTCATGCCTCGAGAATCTCACACTGCTTTTGGAGATGCTGTCATGTTCACATTGCTTGTGACGGGGAGGATGTGTGTGTTTGAGTTACATTAATCAGCTTTGCCTCGAGGAAGAGGAAGAAATTCAGCAGCATCTTTAAAGTTCTTCTGCCTCTATCATTCCTTAGATAAAAAAAAGTGGGTATTTTGACTGGGTTTAAAACCAGCCAAGACTTCTTAGACCCATCCTGTTAAGAACAGTGGTTCATTTTGCCTTCTTCCATCTCTTTTAGAAATTGTTGTCACTGGCAGAAAAAAAATCAACAAATAGTGCATGAGGACACAATCAATGAATTTTCTACTGGTACATGCATGGTGTGGCAACTTTTTTGACTATCCATGTCAGTCAGGTTATTTTATCTTCCCTGACTAGATGAAACTACCCTGGAAAGGTTATTCTGCATGTGGCTGCTGGTGGTCCAAATTCTAAACCCTGGCTATGAATGGCCTGTCTGGGATGCACCACACGATACATCACACTTCAGCACTCACTGCTAGCACCTCTGAAGGTACAAAGCTCAAAATGTAGCCTATGGTTTTAAGGAGGAATTTGAATTTTTCTTGACTGATGAATAAGAAATGGATGCAGAAAACAATAGCTAAAACATCTCCCCTCTGAGCATTTTCCCATAGGATGTTCTAGGTTTCCTTTCTTCTGTTTTCACAAGCTCTGAAGATTAGAAGTCAAACTTTTGTGCATCTTGGCTGTCAGAAATTTTGCATTGGGAGCATTTAACAAGTGAAGAAAAACACTGCTCATTCCTGCAGAAATACACTTAAGTCAAATTAAACTGGCACTAAATTTGTAATTATAAAACAAATTAGGTAAAATACAAACTTTCAGCACTTCAGCTCAGACTGTAACAACTCACTCAATTTTCTAGCATATGCTTTACACCTGCAGAGTCAGAAACACTGCAGCTGTTTAGTCTTCCCCTTTGGTTTGGTATAAGTGGCAGCTGCCTCCCAGCCTTGATTTTCACCTCTCACTTGAGGCGTCTTGCTGCTCACACCAAATTGTAATGCAGAGCGTGGGCTGTGCTGGGAGATTTGAGATGCATGCTCTGGTTGTCTGGTGATAGCTCTGGTTATGGAATAAGAATTTATTCATTTCTTTCAGCTCAAGTTGGACAGCATGTTCTCTGCTGTGCCAGGACAGACTGACTGCTGAGAGCATGAGTGCAGAGGTCAGCTGCCAGGTAAAGGTGTATGACTCCGAAGATTTTATGTTAGATGTGAGCCAGAAATGTAGGATTTATGCCTCTTTTTTTTGTTTCTGCTGTCTGGGAAGAGAAAGCCATGGGAGGTTTACTGACAGCAGCAGAGGTAATGTCAAAGTGGAAAAGATGGAAATCTTTCTCCTGCTGTCTTTTCCTATTTATACAGTTCGAAGTGCATGGAGCCCAGCCAGCCAAAATCTTCCCTGAAGGCTTAGTTGGTAGTCACTGTTGGGCTGCTGTGCCAGCACTGCCTGTGAATAATTTCTTTGTTTGAATTCTGCAGAGTGGGAGCAGGTGGAATCTCCTAAATAGGAGTTTGCCTTGCTCAGGTTTGAGGATTAAGTCCCACTGACAGGCATTAAGCAGCTGCTCTGACTGCAGTGAAATATGAATGACCTTCCTGTGTGCATTGGAAGTCTTGCTCCAAATATAACAAATATCACCAATTCCTTCTGTGAAGGAAGGGCCAGGGAAATCAGGAACACCATTTGCTCTGCTCGTCCACTGCTGGTCCCCAGAGGTGGGCGGTGTAGGGAAGGGAAAGTGATGGGCTGAGCTCTGAATGGTGCAAATGTTTGTCTGGTGTCTGACATGCAGGAAAGTGGGCACTGAGTCTCTTGAACTCTACCCAGTCTGTCCAGTTGCCTTGGCTTTAGCCCTGTAGTGTTACCCAGACTCTCCTGGGGATGGTGATTATTCAGCTCCCATCAGAGCTGATCTCCAGGAGTGTGGCTAAGACTTGGGTATTGTGAGAATGTAACCATGAAAATATAACTCCTCTGTTGCAGTGGAAATATTTTTCTTCAGCCCAACTTAAACTGGTTGAAATGATAAGCTGAGCTGGAAAAAAGTCCAAAAGTCTGTGTTGCACTTGAGTAGGACTGTCTGTGTGGTGTGTGTGTGTAGCTGGAAGTAACTGAGAATTACATGGGGCACTGTAATGATCAAAATTTACTGTACAGGCAAATCCTTACCCGGAGTCAGTAACATCTTTGTTGAACAGTATGGCTGGAAAGAGTTTTTTTTCCCACAGGCATTTTTTTTCTGTATAAGCTTTAAATGAAAAGGGTGACTTTTATACATTTATATTCAAGAAATAAGCTAGTAAATTAAGACTTTTCTCTAAATGCAGAATTATTGGTTTCTTTTTTTTTTCACCTTCCCCAAATATTTCTTTGGTGAGAAAGGGTGGGATGATAGGGTTGTCAAAATTTTTTCATCCCGGCACTTTCAGTGTGTAGTATTTAATTTCAGAAGTTTTTTCCTTCTCTATCTGCTGTTAGAGCTGACCTCAGAGACTTCCTTTGTCTCTGCCAAAAAAAAAAAGAGGAAGACTTTTGGAGATAAAGCATTTTCTTTGTGCCTCCAATGGGTAAAAAAGAGGGAATAAGAGCTGATGACAATATAGGTCTTGGTACATACTTAAAATAAATATATATATATATGGCCGCCTAGTGCTGCTCAGATTTCCAGCTTTCTTCTCTTATTCACTTTTCTTTTACAAGCATAAGCTGTAGGTGGGAGAAGTTTGAAAGAAGTTGGCAGAGGCATTTTGTGTGAGACTGTGCTGCTTTTAACATCCCCCATGTACCACTGGCAGCATTAGCCAGCACTGCTGCTTCTGTGAGACTTTTGATGGTGCCATTGTGGTTTGCTGAAAAGGCTCTGAAATCCTGTGGAGAGACAGATTTTCTGTTTCACTGTGTTTTATAGATTGTCTTTTGCAAATGTGTTTTACTCTGGTGGACAAATGAAAAACTTCTTCTTGAGTCAATATTTCAATCACATGGCATTGTGAGGGGTGAGGGTAAGTGTTCCTAGCCCAGCTTTTCAAAAGGAAAGTGGATGCAAAATGTGTATGGGAGAAGATTTGATCCTTGTTTGGATGGCTGTGGGCTGGAGGAGAGGAGACGAAGGCAAGCCTGGAATCAGGCTGGCATGTGTGTAAGAGAGTGCTTGGTGTCTGTTTTCCTCTGCAGGGCCATGCCAGGTGCAAGGAGTGGAGACATCTTCACTATTGCAGCATAATGGAAAAATTCAGTGTAACAGCCAGCCTGATGTTCACCAGCAGGAATCTCCTGCTCTCCCAGAGGAAATGGGAGCAAAGGAAATTGTACCTTAAAGGAGAGTTTTTCTGCAGGAGTGACAGATCAGAGATGGCATCAAGCAAATGTGTAAGAACCACCCCCGCCCCCCCCATGCATCTGGCTTTGGAGTGAAACCAGCCCTTTTCTTTGAGATGCCACACCAGTGCCTAGTGATGGCAAAAGCTGATGGTAAGACAAAAATAAAAATATGGCAGTCACTTTCAACCCATCAAGCTAGCTGACATCAATGCTGCAGCAGATCAATCAATGGCTGATTTATTTATCCATGTATTTCTCTGGCACACCCAGCCCCTGTTTCTGAGAATAGGAAAACGTTTGTGTGTTTCCGTATTGTAGGAGTTAATTTGTCAGTGCAGCTGCTTAGGATGTTGGTTAAGTGAAAAATAATTTTGAGTGTTTTAGTAAATGCAATTTATCAGAAGCTGTGCAGATTAACTGGGTAGAGCTGCACTGAACACAATGGCATCTGCAGATAAAAAAAGATAAATTATGATATTACTCCTGCTCTATGATTCATTAGGAAGAATGCAGAAGCCAAGAATTTCCTTCAAAGAAATTATTCAATGAAGACTGAACAGTGACTATAAAACAACAAAACACCTCCTTTGCAATGGTTTTAAATATTGTTGTACATAAAATCTAATTTATATGGTATTAAAGGCTTTTCTTCGGACTACAAATCATCTTTGAAAAATGCATCTTGTAAATGGTTCATCAGATGCATCTCAAATACTTTTATGATTATTAGTAAATGGAATTAGAGCACCTTGTAGTAGTTTTATTACATTTTGCACAGCTGTAATGGATTACAGAGAGGCTCTCACTGCTGTAGCTCAGACTGCATAGCAGCTTCTAAGTCAATACACGTTTTTCATAGGTTCTTTGTTTTTTGGGTAGATACACCACTTTGCTCTGAAATGATCCATGCCTGATGCCAGCTGAAAGTGGGAGCAGTCAAATGGAGCTGCCTCAGTTCATTAAGGGAGCCCATGATGTGTAAATGACTGGCCCTTACCACCTGTTTTTGTTTATTGCTTTGTCTGGCAGGTGGAAGGAGATGTGCTGCACCCTAAGGAGGGGCGAGAGAGGGAGGGGCTCACCTTGGGTCATGTTGGTGTTAATTGTGGGGTGTTCAGGGTGCCACCAAGCTCCCATGGCACACAGTAGTACTGAGGGAGTCACTCCAGACCAGTGTCATTCTGGGATGGCGTTTGGGGGCCATCTGTGATATCGCACAGTGCCCAAAACTGAGCTTGGCCCTGATGTTTACAGGGTTGGATGCAGCCCCCTCTCTGCAGCTGAGCTAGTCAGTGTGGGCTGTGCTGGAAAGAAATGAGGGTGTTTAGGGCACGAGTTATTTCAGCTTGGATGCCTAGCTTGTGTCTACTTAGTGTGCAACATCAGTATCTTCATTAGTACAGAGAGGTAGCTTGGGTAGACACTTGAATTCGGGCAGATGAAACTCATGTGTTTAATCTAAATTACTTGTGGGTTTTTCCCAACAGAAACAACAGAGAAACACAGCTTGATTCATCCTACCCTTATTGAAAACCTCCATGTCAGATGGATTCATAGAATCAGTAAGGCTGGAAAAGACCCTACTGCTAACCCAGCACCGCCATATTCACCACTAAGCCACCTCCAGGTGTCACATTCATGCATTTTATGAACACTTCCAGTGATGATGATTCAGCCTGGTCCAATGCTTGGCAACCCTTACAGTGAAGACATTTTCCCCAATATCCAATCCAAACCTCCTCTGGTGCAGCTTGAGGACATTTCCTCTCATCCTTGGCATCTACACATGCTCTCCACTGACTGCAGATAAATCCTGGGTGAGTTGTTTGGGCAGCATAGCTTACCTGGGGCCAGCTCAGGTCAAATAGGATAAGTAAGCTTTACAGGACTGTAAGAAGATTTCTGCTGCCTAAAGTCTGCAAGTTTTGTCCAACTGTATACCATATAGTAAAGAATACTAATTCCTCCAAAACTTGTGTAATTTTGTCCTTAACTTGCCTTAGTTACATCTCTGTTCCAAGGTCCATCTAGAAACTGGTCTTGGCTTCTGATTTATAAAGATTCTTTGGAAATATAAGCAATTATCCAAATAATACAGTGTCTTATCCCAGTAGTGCCTGGTCCAGTAGCACTGGTGAAGTTCTTACTGCTCCCACGTTTTCCTTGTTCACAAAAGGACCCATGTGCTTTGCCAGATGAGTGTTGAAGTAAAGCACCAGCACATAAGTGCTTTGCTGAACAGGGGTTGATTAAAATACATACTTTGGGGCCTTACTTAATTATGTGTTGGGGACTGTGTAATTGGCACTGTACTGAAGAGATTTAATAGCTTTCTTCTGATAAATCTGTACATGCACAACAGTCCTGAACTGTAATTTAGCATGATAATGCCAGCTTCATCAGGGCCTCTGGAAAAAAGCAGAAAGATGTTTGGCTCTCTGTGTCCTTGTGAGAGGGCTGAATTAGTGATTGCCGTCTCTCATCTGACAAAAAGCAGCTTCAGTGTATTTTTCCACTGAAATAGCTTCTTACTTGAGCAGAATGAGGGAGGCCCTGCACAGATGGCAGAGACTCAGCTTCCTAAGGTAGTAAGGAAGATTTTCAGCCACTAGTTAGAGTCAGGCTGACAAACAGTGGCACAAGATAAATTCGCTACCGGACTTGAAGAGATTATAATGCCCTCAGTAAGTTTTAAATAGTAGTCCAGTGTCTGGGAGATGCTAAAGCTTGATGTGGTAAAAGTCTAAGCCCTCTGCTCTGTATTTTCAGGGTTAATAGAAAGCTACACTACCATAACCTTCGCAAAATTGCATATTTAGTAAGTATCTCTCTTTGTGACCTTGTGATTGTTTGCTGCTTCTCTTTGTTGGAATACTGAGAGAAAAAGACGAATTCTTGTGCTGTCAGAGTGCACACTGCACACAAGCAGAGGCAGGAGAGAGACCCTTGAGGAAGGTGCAAGCTGTGATCTAAAGCCTGCTTGGGTCGCTCTCCAAATCCAGTCCTGGCTGGGGCTGCTGGCTTGTCCCTCCCAGCCATGGACAGCGCTCACAACTTCTCTTCCCTGCAGTGCCTTTCTTCTCAGTCATCCTGCAGGGCAGCTCCCCTGTGTCTGTGCTGGTGAGATCCTTGCTGAAAAAAGCTTGTCAGATGTGTTCTACTGGGAAGAAATATGTTTTTCTTTGCAGCAGTGAAGGAATTGAATTTTATGTTTGAGTTTCCCCATGTGTTTCTGGAGCTCAGGGTGTGCTGTGCTGTGTAGTGCAGGGAAATAAACCTGTGCAATATTGATACCCTGTGTACAGGACATCCAGGGTGGGTGCAGGGTTCTCTCTACCTCAAAGAGGCTCCAAGAAGGAGACAGCTGAAGCAAAAAGTCATGAGATGTTTAAATTTGGTAAGAAAATTGGCAATTTGACCAGCAAAGCTTTTGAAGATGCGTCATAAGAGCATGAAACTTTTGCTCTGAAGGGAAAGTTTCCACCAGGCAGTGCTTCACAGCTCATGAGAGGGTGGGGGTCTGCTTGCCCTGAGGCCCAGCTGTGGATATTTGTCATGGGGTTCATCCCACCAGCCCACATCCAAGGCCTTGTTAAAAATGATTTTTCCATTGGGGAGAGCTGATACCTTCAGCAGGTATTTCTTTACTATTCATTTACCAGAAATGTTAAAAAAAGCCAAGTTCTGCCCCCCTAAAGATTATAGAATCATGCAGTGTAGGGTTTTACTACAGGCATTTTATTATTCTGCAGCAGTCTTCTCACAAAATGGTCTCTTCCCTCTCATATTTGACTTATTTTCAATAAATCTGAAGGCCATTAAGTAGTGAGGTATTTGGTTTATTTTTCTGGTGGCTTCTCCAGTGTTATTCTTGTATTGGGTTTGTACATTGGTAGGACTAATGCATTAGAAGAGGTTAAATAGCTTTTATTTATTAACATGCTGCTGACATAAACGTTTTGATATCATTAAGTGGCTGCTGCTCTTCACAAGAGTGCTAAATATCCTGCAATACTGAAATAAATGTTACATTGGAGAACTCGAGGGAGCAGTAAGAAAAATAGTTTTTAAAACAGGAGAACAGTAATTTATTTAAACTGATTCTGTTTCCCATGAAATTATCTGGTTTTGTAGTCTAAAAAGAGTGATTGTGTCCAAAGGAGAGACATATTTTACTAAATTTTGTCTTACCTTAAATCAGGCCTTAGAACAGCCTAAAAGAAAAAAATCTCTGGCAGTCCCCTGAAGTTAAGCAAATGGCAAGCAATTGTTTAATGGAATGTAAGAAATGGGAAATACTTTTCAAGAGTGGCTTCTTTAGGGGTAACCCCCCCAACAACAAATAAAAAACCTCAAGAACAATTTCAGAAGGTTTGGGAAAGGTGAAAGCTACAATCCAAAGAGCTGTAGTTGTTTTAAGAGTCCTTCTGTGACTCCTTCATAGCCAAGAGAAACTCAGCAGCACAGACTCAATCACCATCACAGAGTATCTACAACAAGAAAGACAGATCGTGTTTGTAAGGTCCTTCCATGGGGAGGAAAGGGATTTTAGACTAATGGCTCAGCTCCAGCAAGTTCCATCTGTGGATAGATGGGAAGTTTTTGGGCTCTTGAGAGAGTTCTTGGGTTCTTGGAACAGGAATTGCATGAAGGTATGTAGGGAGGGCCCAGGGATGTCTCCACATCCTCCTCATCCTACAAAATTTCCCAGGTCCCAGCATTCTGCATTATTGCATCTCTCAGCAGGAGCACACAAGATGAATGGCAGGCATCTAAATTTAATGAAGGGTGTACTGCAAACAAAGTACAAGGCATATTAATTTGTTGAGAGCTAAGGAGCTATTAGAGAATCACAAAACTCCTGGGAATAGACAGATGAGGATTAAAGAGTTGTGAATTATTAGCTTACTGCCATGAGATGAGAGAGGCATGATCCTCTCCACTGCTCCTTCCCTGCTATGTGTGACTTACATCCACCTCAGATTATAAAATCTGCCATAAATTTAAATCATGCTGCTAGGAGCATTCCAAGGGCAAAGAAAAAACATTGAAGGATGCTCCTACCCCTGCAGATTCTGGTGCTCCACATATTGACTCAGCAGCTCAGATTTGCACCTGCTGCAGGTGGTGACAATCCCATTGTTCCTTTGGTCCCTGCATCTCACTTGCACAGTGTCCCTTCTGATGCGTTCCTGTGAGGACAAAAGTCTGTGTAAATGAGCACAGCTCCACCAGTCTGATGCCTTCAGCTGTAGCCAGCCCATGTGAGATATTCACAGCTCTCACACAACCCTTTGGCTGTGTGTCCCCAACTGTCCCTCTTCAAGTACCTGGGTGATGCTTCCTTCTTGCCAGCCAGATGAGGTGGTGCACAGCTTGGCCATGAGAAGGGATCAGGTGCTGTTGAAGAGATTCATCCCCTGCCTTAGCTGCAAGAATTTAGGGTACAAGAGAAAAACCACCCAGACCTGTCTCTTCCCTGCATCCCAGCTACGTGTTGTGCTTGTCAGAAGGTGAGCTGAAGCCATGAATGACGTATGACCATTTTATTGCCAGATGAATTTTCAGCTGTCAGTACATCCTGCTGTAGCCTGGCTTGCTGCTCCCAGCCTGGCACTGAAATGCCCAGACAGGTGCTGCAACCCAGGACTCACTTATGGGGCATGAGTTTGAGCTTGCATGACTTTGATTTTCCCCTGCCTCCTGTGCAATACATTCTCTTTCATGCTGCTGTTACCGAAAAACAGAGTCAGGGATTGCTCTTGCAGCAGATTTCAGGCTGAAAACAGCCCATTGACAAACGGTGCAGAGTCTCACAGAGCTCGTCTGTGTTCTGCTTTGCTCAGCTGTGCTATCAGCTATCAGTTGTTTCTGGTTTCCTCATTATCAGGCTGCTACAGAGACCTTAGCATAAGGGGCAATGCAAATTAAAGACAAAGAGGTGTACCCAATAATTCATTGCCTTTCTCACTTCTAATTTGGCATTGAGAGAATATCACTTCCTGATACAACATTTGGCGCCTGGCCAAACACTAAATTTAGGTGTTTGTTGTCCTCTGTTTACCATTTGCATGAGGAGATAAATATTGCTCATTGAGTCACTGTTATTACCTTAGAAGTAGCTCAGCTGCCCTAAAAGCTTACCCCTTAATTGAAATGGGTAAAAGGTGTGTCAAGTACAGAAAGCAAAGCAGCTACCAGAGGCGATGCCATGCCCTTTCCTTGCATAAAACTTGATTAATTCTTGTTGTTTAATGCCTGGAGGAAGCTGTTGCAGATCACTTCTAGGTAAATATTGTAGGGCATAACTTAATTTTTTAATACTGGAGGCTATGACACTGCATTTATTATCACTTTCTTAGCTATTGCAATTTGTTTTTCCTGACAGGCACAAATCCCAGGGTAGTTTATCTCACAAGAACATTGATAACAGGGAAGTGCTTCCTTGGGAATGGGAACTCTTTGTGGGAAGATGAACAAAAGAGCTTCTCCTTAACACTGCTCCCTTCCCTCACTGACTCTGATAAGCCAAAAGCAGGGGTGGATCACAGTTTGTCCACAAGATGTTGTCTGCAAGGTTCCAGGGAACTGTGGGGCCAACAGGAGCCTAGTTATGGCTGTAACACAGCCAGCTTGACACGAATATTTTTCTCTGGTGCTTCATTCTGAATATCTTCGTGTGTTGGATCCCAGAAACCTGTTTTTTTGAGCTTTCTGTGTGTTTTGAAACTGACCCCCATTAGAACACTGCTTTTGACCTGAGGCCTTGGAGAAGGCTTCCAAATTTGAGTGATGAAGTTAAAATCATGGGTGTGTGGTTAAATAGAAGTGTGTGCTTTCACATGGTGAAGGGTTTTAAATTTGAGGTTTTTATAATACAGTAATAGATATGGGACAAGATGGAGGATTTTGGGTGGTGTCTCTTTTCAGTGTCCTTCCTCCTCCTTCTTCATGGTTTCAGGCAGTAGTTTCTGGTTGGACAGTTAGTGCTGCACTGCGGGTCACAGGAGTTTGGTTATTGGGTTAATATAGGTGTTATTTAACTATTGGACTGTTTAGCTTTAAGAGACCTTGTAGCAGCTGGTTCTCTCCATTTTGCTGGCTTCTAGCTGGGGGCTAGAAGTGTTGCTGAACCCTCTGTACTTTGGATAAGATTTAATAAACAACCAAGCCCAAACATGGGAAAATCTGTTTCCTTAGTGTATTTTTTTTTAATCCTGGCTCTGAGCGAAGACAGAAGAAACTTCAGACAAACCACTAATTAGGTGGTGCAAGAAACACCACACCATTACATTCATGCACTAATACAGATGTCCCCAGCTTATGACTGACACTGCAGTATTTATGTAATGAGGAAATCATGGATTGGCCCAAGAAGTCAGAGTTGTGAGTGAGGTCCATAATGAGCAACCACTGCCAGTCTTGCTGAATCACTTTGGCTCACTTCTACCTTGTAGTCCTGCATCCTTACGTACCATCCTAACTCCACACAGCACACTCATCCTTTGGAAAAGACTCCTGTACCCCATTGCAAGGGCAGTGTTTTGGTTGTCTCCTTGGTTTTCCTTCAACATTTTTGCCTGCTTCTGTGCCTCACACTAGCTGCCAGACAGGCATTCTTCCAGCAAACAACAGGTCGCTTCCCTCAGCACCCTTATTCACAAGACGTACCTCCTGAATTCCTGTTCAAAGCTTTGGGTTTGTGTTTTTTCCTCGTTGTAAGGATTATCTTTGTTCCGTGTTTTTGTAGAGCCACAGACAAAGAAGGTTGGTTTGACAGCGATTCTGGGCTCTTCTGCATGTGGGTGAGCCACGAGTGGTCCCCCCTGGAGCCAGAGGAGGTGTCAAAGCCATGAGCTGGTGATAAATTCACAGCTGAGGCTGTGGCTGTATCCCTGCCAGTTCCTTCCCTTGCTGCTATTGTGCAGGAACTCTGCTAGGAAGATAATGCACCTTTCATATGGGGTTCAGTTTTTCAGTGGTTTGTGCTGCTCAGAGCTGTTGAGAAGCTGAAAAGTGAATTTTGTTTGCAAACCACGTGAGCCTCTTGCTTATTTTTCTGGCAGGTGCAGGGAAGACACGGGCCACTTGTTTGCTTCCTCGTTTCCATGCAAGAGCATGGTGACATCCGCTCTGCTTGACATTGTCTGTGCTGTGTGCAGGATGCTGAAACATGGATTTTATGACTGCTGTCTCTCCGGGAGCTCCAAGAAAATTAGATATTTGTCTCATGAGGTTCATCTGGTGGGGAAAAACATTTAAATAACTGCACGAGGCAGCAGTGATGCTGTTCTTATCATTTAAAATGAGAAAGCAGATTGCTTTGCTTTTGTGCCTGGATTTTGTCTCATATCCAGGCTGATGCTTAGCACTGACAAAAAGAGGACAGGCTGATTTCCACAGAGCTCTGAGCAGCATTTATACCAATACATATGTACCAGTGTGAATACCCAATAAAAGCACTAGATACAGATACTTAAATTTATATGAGCACCAAGGCTCTTTCTGCACACACCTGTGCTGCTGCACATAGGCCTGAAAATTATTTGCCTGAATTTGACAGAGTTGGCTGTGTTTATGTTAGGAAAGACCCTTTAGAGAAGCTGATGTTGAGTACCCCCTTTAGCCTCGTACTATGATAGATTTTATTTCAAACCAAACTTAACTTGTTGCTCTGGAGTGAGTTTTTCCACTTTATGAGTAGCTTGAAGGTGCTGCAAGGAGCAGCCCTTGGTTGGTAACCCTACATCCCATTTGGGAGTGGGATTTGTACTGCTTTTGGTGAACACCTGGGGAAGAGCTTCTGTTGTAGTTTTCTCCAGGGGAGATTTATTTCAGACGTGCCATCACTGTGCTGCAGACCAAAATAATGGGGATTCACTTGAGAATTTCCTTGCTGCTTTGAACAAAACAGAATACCCTAATGTAGATCCAACCAGCATGAGTTAGACATGACTGGAAGTTTTTCCACATGTGCCCTGCCCATACTAACTACAACAAATCCACCTCCTCCCACCTTCCCTGTTCTTTGGCTGCAAGTGGGAAAAAGTAAATTAAGAAAGCTGTGGCACTTAGGAATTATACTGGAGGTGAGTTGTAAACACTTTGTGACTGGGCTGGGTGAGCTGGTGTGCTTGAGCTGAGTCACCTTGAAGATGTAGGGGAAGAAGTTTGGGATCTGAGCCAAGTACCAGAACAGAAAAAAACAGCACCAAAATCTGCACTAGAAATTGCTGAACCACATTAGAACCTGCATTTCTGGGCAGATTTTATAATATTTCTTTCTCTCTCTCTTTCTTCCGACCCTCATCCCGCTTTTAATTCATAGTGGCTTAGGCTTTTCATTTTAAGTTTGAAATTATCCTAAGAGAATGCTTTGAATGAATACCATTTTCCAGTAGAAGGCCTTTATTAAACATTTTTGATTAGCCTTTTCGATTGTTGAATTTTAAAAGACTTCCTCTTGGCATGGCAATTCAGGTTTTAAGAAGGAAATTTCTTATGAAAAGACTCAGTGGTTGGTTATAAAAAAATGCAAACAGATGTGGTTAGCAATAAAATCGCACCATGATGTCTTTTAATTCCATATTAATATGTAATTGAGTAATAAAATAGTGGCCTAATGTTTTGCATGCTGCAGTTTTACATACCCAGAATTTATCCTGTAATGTTACCTGACTTTCTTAATCTCATCACAGTATAAAATTGGAATTTCATTATTGAAATTAAATTCTATTTCTGCTATACTTTATATCTGAGTCTGACAGGCAGCAATGAAAACCTTCAGGACAATTTACTAGAAGCGAAAATTGCTGTTTTTCTTTCAGCATAAGACACAAATTAGACAAAACTGCATCTTCTAGTAATGTGGATAATATACAGAAGCTGAGCTCTATTTAAAAAAAAAAAAATGTTTTATTTGTAATTAGAGTAGGATAACCACTAAGCCTATAAAGCCATCATCCAGAGTTGATAGTGGGACTTTTATGCCACAGATATTCTGTGTCTTTTAGGAATCTGTAATCACTTGAAAGTCTTACAAAGCCCTGGAGGCTCTCTAGGAGAATTTGCTTACCAACCTATTTTGAATGCATCTGAAACATATTTAATTTACAGTGATCTTTCAGCAAAGGTTCTCTAGATTCAGTTCCCTCTGGCTTGCTTTTATATCTAAATCTATCTTAGAGAGCAATCTTCCTGGCCATAATGATACCCAAAATAAATACATAATTATGCTTGTTCCTGTAAGTCACAACCATTTCCATAGGATGAAACAACACACGGGGGATTTGTTTGGATTTGATGTTAACACAGTCACTGTTGCACCTCCAAGTGCTCTGCAGACAGAATACTTTTGACTTCAGCAAAAAAATTAAATTAAACCCACAAAATAGAGAGCATCAGATGATTCCAAGGCTGTTTTGTTATCTCTGAGCTGGGCTTTTTTGGAGATGCCTCAGCGGGGCACAGGTTTTCTGAACTGCAGATTTTATCCATTTTCAACAGCACATTGAGAAAAAAACACAGAGCAAATGTAATATGGATACTTAATTTGTGGATCTAGCAAAGCACAAATGTTGCATTTAAGAGCAGAGGTAGATTAGCTTTTTAGCAGGAGCTGGTGTTATCTGAAAAGTTTTACTGGAGAATGAGGTTTTCTTTTGGAAATGCTCTGTCAGCAAAGCTGTGCTGGCAGAGGCAAAGGCTTTGTGGAGCACTGTGGGCTCTGTGTGTAGCACCAGGGGATGGATCCTGGTCTGATGTGTCCTCCAGAATGTAACCTGTGACCTTAGGGGCCTCACTGGCCTTTTGCCAACGGAGCATAATGAACAGGATCATGAGAAAAGGCCTTAATTTAGACATTCTCCCAGGAAAACAGCATTTCCCTTGGTAAATCATGTGTATTTTATCTCAAATGTATATTTCTGCTGCTTTGAAATGTACTGTCAGTCACCACAGGCCTCAATTTATTGGTGAAAATGCTGCATGTTATCAGTTTTTATATATTTCAGTATATTTTGTTTTTGTAAACCTAGTCATAAAAATCCATACCTCTTCCACTGACAGTTTTAATGGAAGTTCAGCCTTAGCAGAATCCATATTCAGCAAGATGCTACATCTGCCCAAATCCTTTCACAGAGAAAAATATTCTTTCTGTGGCTGCATTAGAGATAGGAAAGGATGTAATACATTCCACATGTTTTTAAAAAAGGTGGAGGAAACTGATGTTGGAGGTTCTGGAAGATTATGTGTACTAACTGTACTGAGACAGTAGGTGTAAAAAAAAAAAACCAACATATTCAGATCCAGCCTTGTATTGAGGTTTGGCCTCTCAGTGTTCAGGACCTTAAAAGTAAAATTTTTTTTCTTCCCAGAAAAAAAATTCAGGATAAGTTTATCTTATTTGCTATGAGACTGGATGTTCAGGAGCCAGCTTATGCCGTAGAATGAAATAATTTTTGAGATTTCTTTTTTTTTGCCCTGAGATGTTTTTAAATAAGTTGCACATCTGACTAAAGAATTTATTCTGTGATTTTGGTTTGGGTTTTTTTTGTCATAATTTGCTCTTCACCGAATCCTTTGTGCCACAGACTTGAGCACATCCCAGATGAGACTATTCTACTCCTAAGACAGCACCTTGAAATTTTTAGCATGCAATTCTAGCACATAATTACTATTCAGTCAAAAGTGTCTTTCCGCTGTGTTCATCTCTGCCACTGAGAAGAAAATGTAACCCTCACCTTGTCTCTATAGAAAGAGGTAATCTTGGAAAATATTTGAGATCCTTTCAATATATATGTAATATCTGTGTGGATGTGCCTGAATATTTTGCTGTGTTGAAGGCTGACAAATGGATTTCCCGTAATTTTGAAATTCCCCTGGCACATGACAAGTGACTGGAAAGTGAAGTTACATAAACTTCCAGATCAAAGGATGCTTCTCTCAGGGTGCTCAGCTGTGTGACACTGTATGAGAGTGAAGCACCTGACTGGAAGCCAATATTTATTCTTGTTCTCCTGTGAACATTAGACATATTAAAAATAGCAGCTCCAAATGAAGCTGTGTTCTTCAAGCCTCAGCTATTTATTTGACTGCAGTAACCTTTTTACACCTGCAACTATTCTAAATGAAGTTTCACTGCTGCCTGGCAGATCACCAGACAATGGATTGTTTCCCCTTGAAGCACAAAGAAACAAGCAGTTTTGGGAGACATTTTTGGATATCCATGATTTCAAGGATTGGTGGCAGCAGAGAAAGAATAAGCTCTTTTCAGCCATTTCATGTATTGTTTTTTGGGTTTTTTTTTTGATTGGAAATGGTTTATATACATGTGTAAGGCATATGGAGGAAGAGCTGATAGATTTTGGCACAAAACTGTGAAGATGCATCCTGTTTCCTTTAAGTTGTCTTCTCCAAGATTCAAATTCCACCTTTGCTGCTGTTCTTGGGGTATCCATATGAGTGACTGTGGGTAATCCAAAGGACACTTCTATCCCTTCTATAGCGCTGTAATTTTCTGTCTCCTCCAGGGACCTTTGCAAAATAATGTTTCAACTGTTTTGCTGTCAAAAACTGTAGAAATTTTAAACATCTGCCCCATTTGCATGCTGCCTTTTGATGATCCACCACGAGCACCTGAGAAACTGCCTGCCTGAACTGCAATAAGCCTTAAGGCAATTATTGCTTTCCTCAGTGATCCATGGAAAATCATATCTCTGTTCATTTAAGAAAATGCAAAGCTTTTCCTTCTTTCAGGGCTTATGTCTTGCTTTGCTGATGGGATGTTAACACCTTTGGTGTTGTTCATAAGCCCTTTAAGGCTCTAATGCAACCAAGTGTAAATACATAAATAATCCACTGATTTGGCTTCATCTGCCTGTGCTCCCTCTGTGTCAGCTTAGAGCTTCCCAGGCACTCTGGACTGGTGCTCACCATGGGCAGTCAGTCCATGGCTGAAATAATTTTTGTAAAGTAAAAGAGCATATGCATATGATAATGTTTATGCACTGATCTTCTTTTCTGGCCAGGCTGAGGCTACTCTAAAAAATTGTCTCACAGTTGATTATTATTATTTTTTTTAACATGTCAGTAGTGGCTGAAATTTCATCAGTTTGAAGTTTCTAGTGAAGTTTATGATCCATTGTTCTTTAAAGTGTTGCATGAATGAATGATTTTGCTTAGAATCTAAAATGGTGAACTTGATATTTGAGCACTAAAGTGTCTTAGGGGTATATTTCAGTCTTCCTTGAAGTCCAACTTTCTATATGTGATAAAATTGTCAGATGAGTAACTCCTTCCTGATAGTCACCTATGGTGTATCCTTTGTTGTTTATAAATCTTTTATTTTTAGGGCTTTTTTTTTAAAGTATCAGTAAGCTTGTTTTGTTGCCTACAATGTATTGAATAATTCTAGGGCACATGCCGGAGTCATCTGGAGAGGTGGACACTAAAGAAGGAATCAACAGTGTTCCCTTCCTGGCAAGACACAATTGCTACTTCAGGAATGTTAACTGCAAATTGAATGTCAGCAATGGATGCAATCTAATGGGATATTCTCCTCAGCTCCCCAGATCCACAGACGTTTCCATCTCCTGATGCCACCAAAGGTTTGTCAAGAAGGAAATGCCACAGGTGAAAAATTCTCAGAACTACTGAAGTGGTTTCTTGCTAAAAATACATTTGAATGTAATAAAAAACCTGGGCATTAGGAGTCTAATGAGGGAAACATCATGGAAATTGAGATGAGCTGCAAGCTGGTCACCAGCAGGTAAGCTGCAGTACTTCTTTCAGAAATAAAATGAGTACTTGTAAAGACAAGCACTAACGGACTGTTGGGTTAGTGCAATAGATGAGATGAGGATGGACAAGTGAAAAATAACTTGGTGAAGTTGATGGGTGGAAGGATTCCTGCTGTTCCCCATATAAATACTGCAGAAATTTTCTGTCCCAGTAGTTATTAAAATTGTACATTAAATCAAGAAAAATAAAACCAGAATACTGTTAATATCAGCAATATATACACTGCAACAGAAAATGTTACATTCCTCAGAAATGAGCCTTTTGCTAATGCCTTCCTAACCCCACATCTCCCAGAAGGATGAGTTGAAGCTTCACAGGTGAGAAATGACATCTAAGATGATCTTGCTTTGAAACATATGACAATTATATCTTTTTTTGCTAAATTCTCAAGAGACACAAAGTAAAATAGTTCATCAACCATACTAGAAGTACTAATAAATTATTTGATTGATACCATATGTAAGTGCAGGTGAAAAAAAAAAATCTACTGAAAGAACATTCTGCTTTCATTTACTCTGGTCACTAGTATAGTTTTTCTAAAAACAGTGGAGCCATCATTCTCTTAGTAAATTAATGAATTAACTGTACTGTTCCACAGGATTTAGCTATTGAAACTCAGGATTTGTTTCATAACAAGATATTGTGTTTACAAGAAACATTAATCTTGTGTATTTGCTACTCCAGCTCTGAGCAACTTAAGTAGAACAGAGAGGTGGGTGTGTGTGGGTGTTTATTTTACACTGAGCTGGATAACTCTGTTGGTTTACTTCTTTACCTGGCTGTCGATGCTGGAAAGAGTAAACAGAGAAAAGTCAACATCACAGCACTGTATCTGCAGAACAGCATTTAGAGAAATATTTTTGCGTTTCTGCTTTAGAGATACCAGAAAAGATTGCAAAAGCTGAGAAGGAGCAAAGGATCTGCATGCTCACATGTACTGTTTGATGGTTATGGGTCTGTCCCACTTATTGAACAAGTGTTGTTGAAACAAGTGCTGTCAACAAGGCATTAGGAGAATGGGATGTTTCTGATCATTAGAGCTCCATGAAGACACAGAAAGTCATAGAATTAATGTGGTGCTCAGTATTTACAAGGAACTATCAATTAGAGATGCTGAGAAATGAAGAAGGGGATAAACACAAACATTTATTTCAAGAACACAGGTGCAGGTTACAAATCTCAACAGCAAGTCAAGACCTGTCATGTTGTAGCTAGAAAAATGGCAGGGGGGGAATGGTTAGAAAGATGTGGTGTGAACATCCTCTATGGTACTTGTGAGCCCTTCTGATTCCAGTTAAGGGGGAGCACTGGAAAGAAGGAGAACTTCTACCTTGTGGCCTGAGGACTCATGCTCCAGTGGTGTTCTCCACATGCTGTTAACATGTGGACAGGGATACAGGACAGACAGTCAGCGCTGGAGAAACAGGCAGGCTCAGGCTCTCTGCCTGGTGTTCAGCCATGGTAACCACTGCCTCGTGTAGTCAAAGTGGGAAGAGACTTGGACAGATTTATTGATGTTAAAGAATTCCCATTCTATTTTTTTTCAACATGGAAAATCCTGTTTTTCCTGCTTGGCTTTTCAGGGGACTTAAATAAATGGGACCTTAGCATAGATTTTGATGGTGAGAGAGCAGGTAAACTGTATTTTTTTTTTGCAATGCCAGTGTCAGTGACTGCCTTTAACAACCGTCCTGTGCCAAATGGTGAATGTGACACTGATCACTCTGCTCCTGCCTGTGGGGTGTGCAGACCCAGGCTGTTCCTGACTGGGGTGGGCATGACACCTGCACTGCGGATGCCAATGGAAATTGCTTGGGTATGTCAAGGTAGCTGGCTGCAAATCTGCCTTGGATACTCTGAAATGCATCTCTCTCCATTTTGGACAAACCAGTGATGCAGGTGCACTTGCAAAGCACCTGGGGGTGCAGTGATGCACAGGTATTACCAAACAAAAGGCTGATGCTGAAGAAGTAAAGAGCTCATTAGATTATTTCAATGAATAAGGTAACACAAGAGGGAGGAAGTGTTTGAAGTGTTTATCAAGTGTCTTACAAGTGCCTTACCATATGTCTGATAGTCTTTTATCAGGAAAAAATACTGGGTTATGCCACTTACACAAAAGGAGTATATTATGAATCTTTAGTTCTTTGTATGTATTAAACCTCTCATTTTGAGTAATAAGCACTGTGTTTTAAGAGCAAAACTAAATTTATTGCAAGATTAAAGGTTATCACTCTTCAAATCACCATACTGCTTCTGAGCTATACTTCAGGGAGGGATATCTTACCTAAATCTTATTTGTGCCCATAGAAGAATTCAAAGAGCATTCTCAGAGTTGGCCTGAACATGTAAAGTCATAGGAACAACTAAGTTTCCTGAAGTGGATTCACTGGTGATCACCAGAGTTTTCTTTCTGTTGCATGGCATTTCCTTACTGAATTCAGAAGTATTTACTGGGAGCAAATCACATTTTCAGAAGCCTTAGGGGGAAGCTAAACCATTATTTTTTAGTTTATGCTGTCAATTCAATGAGGAATTGTCCAGTTCTACAGAAAAAGAGCTTCTCCTTTTTTCTTCCCGTTACCTGCTGTCGGAACATGGAATATATAAATTTACACATCATTTACACATTTACAGATTGTAAATCTGCTGGGAATACCATGAACATTTTTTTAATGTGTGTATGTGTGTGTTTTAAGAATTTCTGAAGTTCAGTGCACACTTCCAGACTTGGAGGTTTTTCCTGTCTCACTGTAGTCAGTGGGTGGTGTGCTATTGATTCCCAAGAGGGAAGGCTGAATTGTCCAGAACACAGCTCTGGGTTGCCCCTTTGCTCTTTTCCCAGTGCTGGCAGAGGGATGATGTGGATGAGAGCAGAGCAGGTGGTGTGAAAGCACCAACTGAGACATTGATTTCAGTTTTAGGTGAAAAATTACTCTTCCCTAGGTATCTAATGAGAAATCCTTATATGATGGCAGGCACTTAGCTGGGGTTTAGCAGACCATCCTCACTGAGGAAAAATACAATGCACTTCATAAAGTGTATTCCCTGTGTAACTCCTGCTGAGTGAAATGGGATTAAAGCAAATAATTAAAGTTTCTCTTTGTAGCATTTTTTTCATCCTGACCAATATATTTGGTGGCTACTAAAAGTATTTCTTTTAGCATGGCATCCTAGAAGGTTCAACAGGCTTTCATCTCCTTGCACTTCGGGTAGCAGCTTTCCCCCACTGTGCTTCAGATGTGTGTGAGGAAAGCCTCTTTAATTTGGCAAGAGTAAATATCTGCAAAAGTATTTTAATTATTTTAAGATGAGTTGTTATAAAGGCTTTCTCCCAGTCTCCTTAGGGTTTCTGTTTAGTTCTTATCATGGAGAGAATATTTTTCTTTTACCTTGAGATGGAGAGCAGAAAGTTTAGGACAGAAATAACAAACTTTTTATTTCTTTTTAGAGTATTTTTAAAGCTTAAATATTACTGTAGTAGATACTTTCAATGGCACTGATAATAGAATTGAAAGATCAGCCACAGATCATAGAATATTGTGAAGCAATGGCTAATGAATTAAATGCAACTACACTTTCTTTTATTCTGAGTCAAGTTTAAATTACATGTGGCATTCAGATCAATGAGAGGATTTTGAATTAAATGTCTCATTATCTCCTAATAGAACAATAAATACTAATTCAGGACTTCCTAGGTATTAACTCTCTTTGGAATATGGTCTGACTGTAGAATGCTTTAGTTCATAATAACATTTAATGTATTTCTATATTAACACTGACAGAAACAAAGGTGGGGCAATCCACAGCTGATGCTGAGGTCTGGGCTAATCCTGGGTTTAGCCTAGTGTTAACCCAATCCTCATTTGCTGAATGAGATGGAAGGAGCTGAGCTCTGGTCAATCCAGTTAAACCCCTTAGGTATGAAGGGTTTTGTCTGTGAGTGTTGCATTATGACAGCTTTAGTCAACTAAAAAGGAACATATTGGAAACCCTGTTTGTTCCGGGCAAGCACGAGATTGTCCCTGAGAGTGTGCAGCCTCTGCTGGTGCCTTTAAACTATACTGAGCCAATGGCCAGTGTCACATCTGCTCAAACTTAGCCCAGTTCATATGCTCAGACCTTTGCTTCCCTTGTACATTAAAAATGTGCCTGGCCTGCTCTAAGCTCTTGCCACAGTTTGATTAATGAGTGTATAAACTCACACCCTGTGAGACAACGAGAAAGAGTGATAGCAAGAATGAGTGAGTTTCTGTCAAAATGTGTAAAGCAGAGCTAAAGAAAGTTTGTATCTGACTCTGAAGCCTTAAACATTTAAAGAAATATATGCACAACATCTGTTAAAAATCAGTGGGGAAAGCCTCAATTTCAGCTGCATACACGGATCCAAAATTATTTCTCTTAATAAATTAAGGGCTTGGCTTTGCTAAATTGATTCCAAATATACCAGGGTGAAGAACAGCGTCTTGCCTAATGAAGTTGTGTAAATGGCTGAAGAAAATTGTCACTGGAACTTTGTTTAAAGAAAGTGGAAGAAGAGTTTGACTGAAAATCTAAGTACACATGAAGATATGTAATTAGGAGAAGATGAGTTAATGTTGTTTATATTTTCTTACTTTAATTTGGATTACTTATAGCTAGGGAAAGAGGGGACATTTTGTGTTTTTCGAGAAAACTGGAATGTACCAACTGAAGGTTTTGATTCCACAGAAACAATTATTTTCCATTGGAGCTGGCATTTTGACTGTCTGTTCTGGCTGCCAGTTTGTGCTGCAGCTCTGTATGTCTGCCCTCAGTGCAAGTTTGGTGTTTTGGTGGTCCTGTCTCCTCACTGAGTAGCTCTGAGTGTGTCAACACTGACTTTAATCCAGTGTTGCTGAATCGATGGCCATCTTAACCCCCTTTGTGCTCAAATTGAGGCCAATGGATTCTGAAATGAAGAAATCAATAGGCAATTGATGTCTTGGAGGAGATGAAAAATGAAACTTGACTTGTGAAATAGTGTTACAAGATATACATAAATATGATGGTGAAAATGGCCTTAGGCAAAGCAGCTGCAAACAATTTGCTACACCTTCACCAGGGAACTGCCTGCATGTTTGCTAGATTGAGCAGAATTTGCTGATGGTTTTGCACCGTTTCTTAGACAGGTCACAGTCTTTGCCAGTATTTCTGTCTTTTTCTCTGTTTGATGTCTTTTAGTAGGTTGTTTTTGGTTTTTTTGAATAATTTGCCTGTTATTCTGAGACTGCATATTGTTCTGAGCCTGCCAACATCTCCCCCCATCTCACAACTTTCTCTTTTTATCTTTATCTTGCTTCTGGCATCCTTCTACCTTTTGTGAGTACTCTACACTTTTTGAATCATTATCTTGTGTGCTAATCCTTCTTAAAATGCTTATCCTTCTTAAAATCTCATATGTTTTCTAAGGCTCTAATAAAAATCCCTTAGGCATTAACCAAACCTTTTAAGATTGGTTGATGCCTCTTGTGTTGACAACAGCAGCTTCTGGATGAGTCTTAGCTGCTCTCCCTGAATATTATAATTAATTTAACTTGAAGCTATTGCTGGTGAATACCCTTGTGCTCTAGTTTATAAACCCTAAACATTAGTAAAATTGGCTTATGAGTTGGTGTGAGTTAATTCATTAGTGCTGAACCCACAAGCCTTGAGAAGAGCTGCAGAAATGAGATCCAAGCAGGTCTCAAAATACAGCAGTGTGCTCTGTGACTGAGGAACCCAAAATCTTGGGTTTCTGTAGCTTTATACTGTGTGGTTGGATTATGTTCCAGCAAATTAAGTGCAGGCTCTGGCTGAAACTTTTCCTGAATTTCTAACAGCATTTGTAGCACTCTGCACTCGGGGGGATTCTCTGATATCTGATTCCGTAACTAAAGTAGTGCTGATCTAATTTCTTTCCTCTGCATTGGAACCTCTTTTCACAAAACTTTCAGAGTCTAAATGCATCTTAGCCTTCAATTCCTCTACCCAAATTTTCACTGAATCTGAATCTGGCTGAGTGGTTCTGATGTTAAGAGAATATACAAAGGCAGTGAGATTGCCCAACTCCTTTTTGTCTCAAATCAACCTTACAAAAATGGTTGGAGCAGGACTCATGGTTCAAATCTTTTGAAAACTGATGGCTGTTTCTTAGTTCTGGGAGTGGGTGGAGGATTGTCTACAAAAATCTCTGCTTGTCTTTTGGTGTAAAGAGTTGGTAACTCTCAGTTATCTCAGGAGATATTTTCTGGTGGGCATGCATTTGAAACCACCTTGGTGTGTCAGAAAGTGTAGAGAACAAGGCTAATTCATTTTACATTTTTAATTCTAAGCAAAAAATGGGAAATAAAACTTTGTAGCAAAATTAAAATATACCTACCCTTTCCACAGAGACTTATTTTGTAATTCCTATGGAATTAATCCTTATAGAATTAGAAAGCATGGCAAGTTTGTTTATAAATTTTGTGAAAAAAACAAGAGCATAATTTTGGCAATTATTGGAGAGAAATCCAGATTTTTAAGCAGCCAGAGGGCACTTGGACATTTGATTTGAAAGAGATTCTGCTTATGTGTGTAGGGTTCACACCTGGCTTTGATAGCACAGAGGAGCTTTCTCACTCTGATTTAGGAACTTGCTCTGAATGGGGAAACCACAAAAGGGGTTTGGCAGAGTTGGGCACTGGCAGAGAGTGGGAAGAAGTGGGTTGCTCTCGTGTGTAGGTAGGAGATAAAATACTCATGTCTGTCCATCTAAGAGTGATGACTGTGGAAATAATTTTACACTCTTTAATGAACACAGTGCAAAGTTAATTTTTTCCCATTCCTGTGTATTGGACTTGAATGGACTTTGAAGCAAACCTTCCAGTGCTGAAATCCCAGCTGATGGCTAATGCCATGGCTGCTGTGGGGAACCATTTGGAAACCAATTTCTGAGGTGTTTTCTGAACACAGCATTATTTTTCTCTGCAGAAACACAGAGAAAAAGAGTGCCTGTAAATGTACACTGGGATTTGGGCAAACCTGTGTTGCATTAAGCCTCCCTGAATTAATGCTATTTTTCGCAGACATTGAATTTTAGGAAGATTTTTCACTTGGAAGGGGTAGCCAAAATCTTTTAGTAATTTTTAAGCATCACATAGTGATTCATTATTCTCTCCTAAAAATTTGCTTTTATTTCCTGCTGGAATTTGTTTCACTTTGACATTGGACCTTGCTATGCCTTTGTCTGCTGACCTAAAGATCCTGTTAAATCAGAAAAATATCTTAGAGTAGGTATTTATAGACTAATTCATCACTTAAGCCAAACTGAGTATTTTTAAAACTCTTGGTAGAAAGTTGATTTTACAGACCTTAAATAATTTTTTCCTTATCCTTTGTGAACCCTTGCTTGACCTCTGCACTCTGGGAATGATGACAGAAATGTCATGGACTGATCTCCAGTCATAATGTCTCCATGGTCTCATAAGCAGGCAGTCGTATATTCCCATGGGATATTTCTATTTTTAGATTTCACAGTTCTACAGCCATCCTAGGTGTTAACCTGAGTTATAGGGAGATGTATATTTATTTTTCTGGGCTTAATAATTCAATGCTTTGGTTCTTAAATTGCACTGGTACTTTAACGTAAACGAAAGCATTTTGCTTTTCATCCTTGCCTCTTGCTTGTTGAAATGAAAATTTCACAGAAATTAATTTTTAAAGTGAGCAAGTGCATGTTCAGAGATAGAAAAATATCCCAAAAAGATTTGCTTTCCACTCTTTGTCCTAAAAGCCATTGAAGGAGCAGTCTCAGATTCAGAAGAAGTCAGTAGACAACTACTCATTATTCCTCATTATTTCATTATCTGTTCCTTATTCTGGTATTATCAGGTAGCAGAGTTGAAATATTTTTTTAGTCTTCCTTTTTTTTCAAAGCATTCCAGCCCAACATACTCCAAGGAAAGGACCTCAGTAACAGAGTTCAGGGAGCTATCAAGTTTTTCCTCTCTCTGGGCAATAAGCAAATGTATTTTCTCATTATTTCTCTTTGTTGTTTGCACATTAATCTGAAACCAGAAAGAAAAGACCAGCAAGTACCAGGGGTGATAAGGCATTTGCTGATGTTTCATGAAGGCAACTAGATTGCAGCAATACAGCTGGGAAATAGGAATACTAAAGTCTACTCTAAACTCTATTTTACGATAATGACTCATAAAATATCAGTTCTTTGCTTTAAGACACTGGGGCCATATAGTAACTATGAATTTCTGCAGAAAGTATCTCTAAGTTGAGTACTAAGACTAACTTATCAAATTGAGAGGAAATGAGGGAAAAAGATTATTTTTTTTGAGCTGAAATGTGATTTTTCTGGCCCCAGATTTTTGAGTAAAAATTGAAGATAAATCTTAAGGAAAGAAAAAAAGTGGACTATAAATGTAATAACTTGCTAGAGCCTTTTACAAACCCTCAATACAAACAATATTTCTTGTGATAGCTTTGAAGATGGAATTTGGGTCATATTTCATGTGCTGATGCATACAACAGTGGCTGTAATACATGACTGATATTTCTCTTTTATTTTTTTTCCTTAGAAAACCTGCATCCCATCAATACAAAAACCTACCACCTAGAACTCCTATTGCACTTTTTCTTGTTCACTATAAATCTGCAAGTGTTTTGTTGAGGGGAAACAAAGAACAGTGAAAAAAAAAAGGGATTATAATCTTTCATTTTAATTGAGATCTTTGTTGTACTCATTGCACTCCAAATGGACTCCAGAAATGCTCTTTGTAATGAGGCCAAGTCAAAGAGCCTGGGCTTTAATTCGTGGGAGTAGTGATGCTCTGCAGTGCAGCTCCACAGGAGTCAGCAGAGCTGCTCAGACAGCCCCAGAGGAGGGTCTGCTTTGTCTGTTTGGTGTCAGAACAACTTAACACAGGGTTGGTATCATTCTTCCCAAGTTCAGTCTCCTGTGCAGTTATTAAGGTATTTGTCTCTGGATGTCTGCAATCAAGCCATTTGCAGCCAAACCCAGACAACCTTCTTGGTCAATAGGTCAGGAGAGATGGACCCTGAAGGTGTTTGTTCCATGGACCTGCATGAAGTAGGGCTCTAACCTTTGAAAAAGGGGGCAGAATACAGATATGTCCAGTCTTTTCTAGATGGTTATCAGCTTGTTTTGCTCTTGATCCTAATCTGAAAGAAATGAACCCGTGTTAGAGTGAATATATCCTGCTTTTTACCTGAGATATACCTGAGATATATTACCTGGTGCAATATATTTGGTTATCACCAACCCCACTCCTGCATGGACCCACCATGAACCCATGGTGAACACAGTGGTGTTGGGTTAATTTTGGGCTCAGTCATCTTAGAGGTCTTTTCCAATGATTCTCTATTTTTTCATCCTGTGATTTACATGCCCAGGCTACCCCTGAGCTGTGCAAATCCACAGTTAGGTACTGTGGGATATGAGAAAAGCTGCTGCAAAAGGACATTCTGGCTGTTTTGACCCCACAGAGCACATTTGTGTTTCACAGGCAGAGACTGGCACTGGAGCCATTTGAAGCAGGGATCCAAATGGGGGAAGGAGGATGCTCCATGCAGAATGCACAGTCCCCAGGACTATGACAGGGACACAGCACACAGACAGCTTTTATCTACTCCACATCTTTTCCTTTCCCTTGTTTTGCTGCTATGGAACTCCAGCTTAGGGAGGCTGCCTGTTGCTGTTGAGCCTTCACCTTCCAGACAGCAAAACTGGCTTTGGGTCAGAAAAACAAGTTTGGGCTTCTTGTGATTTCTGCAGCCTAGTGAATGTTGGTGTAGAAGAAGAGATTACAAGTGACCTAACCCCTGCTAAGTCACAGTTGTGACTAATTACCAAAGAAGAGGAACAGCCTTGCCTTTAATGGGTCACAGCTCTGACTAATAAAGATAAATGTGGTAAAAGGGGTGAGTTGGCTGGTTGGGGGGGGTTTGGAGGAGGACCTGGAAGAGGTAGAGCAACCCTGGGGAAGAAGGAACTACGCAGAAAGACACAAAGAAGAATGAGACAAGGAAGAGAGTTGCTGCAGTAAAAGATCTGCTGTGAGCTCAGTCTGGGTCTGATGGGGTCAGAGCTGCTGTTGGAGCCTGCAGCCACAGCTGAGCCAGGTGAAAGCTGTGTTCAGAGTCTGCAAACCAGTACTTGGAGTCCTAGGCCAGCAGGAAATAGCCAGCAGTCAGAGTCTGCAGCTGGACCCTACAGCAGGAGCTTGCTGTAGTCAGAGTCAGGCTGACTAAGCTGTAAAGAAGAATAAACTGGGACCCTTTTCATGTTGTTAAATAAGACTCTGTGTCTTGGCTCATTTCTACCCCTAATGAGAGGTCTACTGCAACAAGTGAAAGCTAAACAAGCCTGGAATTTGTTGTTAATGTGAGGGGAATATAAGTGAGGCTGCCAGCTATCTTACCACTTCTCCTTGTCATTTGTGTTGTTTTATTTTGCTGCTCCTCCTAATCCACCTCACAGTGGCTTCCCAGTGAATGTGTGCAAATACAACATAGAGATCTAAAGGAAGCAAAGGAAGACCAAGAGTGANTCACCTTGGGAAATTTCCTTTCTGTCTGCAGCTAACATCAGCTTATCAGCCTGGGAAGCAAGAAGGATTCAGGCTTGAGAGAAAAGATTCTCGAGCTGTAATTTTGCAGCTCCCTAGGTGTCTCTGTCCACAACCTTGCGTGGCAACAAGGAAATTACTACTGTGGGCCTTGTAACTTTTGATGATGGGAAGCATCAGTGTCCTTAAATTTGACTTCTCCTTCAGGAGGAGCTCCTGGGCAGAGGTGAATGCAGCAGGCTTTAAAGGGAATGGTCAGGGTGGCAAATACTCAGCTAGACAGTGATTTCTGCACAGTTCACCCTGATACCTTCTCTGTCCCTCCCAACACAGCTCAGGAAGGGTATGAGGGAGGAGAAGAAATAGCTGCATTGTGGGAATCTGTGTCCCAGCCAGGGCTGTGACCTGGGACAGTGGTTTCACTGCTGAAGGAGCAATGGGAGGATGCTTTCGTAGGGACAGGTTTCAGCAAATTATTGCTGGTTCTGCTTGTAGCCTGAGCCACTTTGAAACCTGAAGTCAGAAGTGCAGAGGTACCACAAACACAACCTATCCCCTCCTGTCAGCTTCCACCTCATACAGACTGTTTTTCCAAAATTTATCACTTGGAGAAAAAAAAAAATTCTCTTACAAAGTCTTTATATATATATATCCAGAGATAGACTAACTTGTGCACTAACAGAATTTCTGCCTTAGGAACTGGACAATAATCTAACAACATACAGCAGCAAAATAGGGAGGGGAAAAATGTACATTTTTTTTTTCCTCAGCAAAGACTCCAAGAACTCCAAGATACTGATAACATTTAACCTTCTCTCCTCTTCTGTAAAT
Source organism: Rhabdornis inornatus (assembly GCA_013397075.1). NCBI lineage: Eukaryota > Metazoa > Chordata > Aves > Passeriformes > Rhabdornithidae > Rhabdornis > Rhabdornis inornatus. The sequence continues at coordinate 743,572 of VWZS01008178.1, read as the reverse complement.
ATCTGTCCCCTGAGGACCCTGACAATGGCTAAAACCCAATTGTTCCATCCACCAGAGCTCTAGAGACATCCTGCTGTTCTAAAATTGTAACTGTGAAACAGGATGGCAATGTCTCATTATGAAAATTCTCTCTGATCCCATTTCTAAGTCAAGTTAGTATGCAAGAAGTGTCTTGGAGCAGAAGAGAGGCTTTCCTGTTTTTCACTCCCCTCTGATGTTGTCTTTGTGGGAGGCAGCTGTTGGAAGGCCTGCAGGAACTTGAGAATTTGACTGAAAGCCATAAAATTCTACAAATATATTCAAAAGATTTATACAGCTTCTGTTGAAATGTGGGTTGCAAATTTATGGTGAAACCTGAAAAGTTCATCTGCCTATTATCTTTCATGATGTGAAAATTTTGCTATGAATATTTTGGAACATCTAATTTGAAATATTAAAATATATCTGTAAGGAAGAGGTGTAAATACTTTCCTGGAATCAACTCCCATGCAAGAAATTAATTACAGAAAATAATTCTCTTCAACACCTATGTCTGTGTATGTCTGTTTTCATCTAGGGCTGCTGTTCATTGCTATTCAGAGATGCTTTCCAGCTGTTTTATCATATTGTGTTAATTAAGATGATGTTTTCATTAGTTTCAGTTCACATATTATTAGAATCTAGATTTTTGAAGGGAGATTTTAGCAGGTGGGCAGCATGGTGGAGGCCACAGGGAGCTCATTACCCTTTTCTCAATTCATTGTGGTTTCATCAGTCATTAATTCTGGTCTAAGTTCCCTGTTGTTAGAATGTGCATTGTGAGTGACTGTATTTTTCATATTCAACAGCGTGCCACTTTCCACACATAATACAGAGGTAGACAGTAATTACTGGCAGCATTAGAATACTTCAAAAGATTTAGGGACGTGGAAGAAGGCTCCCCGAGGAGGGAGTGTTTGAGACAACAACACAGCCTTGTAAGGCTGGAGAAAAAGGCAGTGAAGAAAAGGGCTGATGCTGAATTTGCTCTTATATCACAAAGTGATAGAATGAGTTAGGTTGAACACTCTGGTCTAAGGCACTGCTTAAAGCACAGCTGACTTCACTGTTGAGTGATGTTGCTCAGGACCTTTACCAATTGGGATGTAAATGTTTTTGAGGACACTGATTTCAGGCTTGATTACCCTCAAGATATTGAGCTTTTACTTATATTAAATATACCTAGCACCCCTTGTCCTGTTGTGTTTCACCTCTCTGAACCTTTTGTGGGTCTTCTGTCTATACCACCCCACTAAGTAGTTAAAGACAGTAATGAGATCCTCCCCTGGACCCTCTTTCTTTTCCAGGCAGAACCAAACCAGCTTTTTCAGCCTCTTATGGCACTTTATGTGCTCCAGGCTCTGGAACATCTGCTGTACTCTCTCTTGCATGCCTGTGTCCCTCCTGTACACAGGAGCCCCAATGAGACACAGTACTCCATATGCTGTCTTGCAAGTGCCAAACAATGATGAAAAATCATTTCTCTTGACTAGTTCTCTGTGCTTTGCCCAATATTTGGTTGTTTATATCTGCTGCAGTGGTGCACTTCTCACTTGCCCTCAATTTGCCCACCAGCACCTGTGGATCCTTACCTGTGGAGCTGCTTTTCCAGCTGGGCCTCCAGCCTGTGCCAGTGTGCAGATATTCCTCCCCATGTACAGAGAATTTCCTGAACTCTGGCAAATTTCTGCCAGCTCATTTCTCCAGTTTGTTAAGCCCTTGCTCCAGCTCCCTCTTGACATCCCTGAAGATGCATCTGATGTTTGTCTTGCTCAAGTCATTACAAGCCTCTCCAGCCACTGTGACCTTTCAAAGACATAGAGAACAGATCCTTAATGCATCAGCCATCATCCTTGGGTGCATCCTTCCTGCTCTCACATCTTTTGGTCCAGGCTTGTGTAGTCCCTACTTTGATCTTCTACCATGAGCAGTGCTTCACTGCCCTTGGCTTTGCCTCAGCACAGGGATGTGGGAGGAGACCTTTCAGTGAACACAAAGGCAATGAAAGCACCAAATACCTCTTGTATTTCTGTGTGGAGGATCAATGTCCATAGCCAATTAAATTTACACACTCATGTGGTTTATATCCATCACCCACCTGTTTCACACACATACAAAACCTTGTGCCCTGACATCCCTGTCTCCTTGTACAACTGCAAATGGACTTTGTGCACACTAAGGCTCACACCTGGCAGCAAGCTCCCCAAAATGGATTGAGGTGACTTATTGCCCCTCATTATTGCTATTGCCCAATTAATAGGTTTACTATCCTCTTCTGGTTGCTTGCTAGGTGCCACAGCTTGGGCAGATCCAGAAGTGAAGGCTCTCCCTAGAAAAGTGAAGTGATGGCTGGTTATAAGTCAGCTCCCAAGCATATCTATGCAGACAAAGGTAGGACAGGGGACTACCAACTATCAGCAAAGCTGAGTATAATCCTGGCACAGTCATATAACTCATAGAGTATATTAGGTGCTGAAATTCTTATTCCTCATTTTCTTGACAAATGATGCAACAAGAGCAGAAAATGGCTAAAATGAATCTCGTCTCAAGACTGTGATTACAGTGGTAATAAGGAATGATATAAACTTAACTTGTTCCTGTTACAGGGTGCTAAGGAGGGTGAATTGGACTGCAAGAGCAGTGTGCAACCAGAACAGAAGCTGGCTATGAAATAGCTATTTAATAACCTTTTTTCATGATTTTTGAATTCTGTTTAGCATGCAGGGTTCTTGTGTTATACTCCAACAGAAAACAAATGCTTCTTAGCTGTACCTCTTGACCATCAAAGACAATTTTATTTATTTACTTTTTTATTAAGGAATTGCATTTTGTAAGGATTTCAGGCTCACAGAATGGTTTGGGTTGGAAGAAACCTCTAAAGGTCATTTGGTCCAACCCCTCTGAAATGAGCAGGGACACCTTGACCTCCATTAGATTGCTCAGAGCCCCATTTAACCTGGCCTCAAATGTTTTCAGGGATCATTTCCACCACAGTTTGTTCCTGTGTTTCTATGAAAATTATTGTAAGAAATCAAATTCCAAAATTTTCTTCCTTATATCTAGTCTGTATCTACCCATGCAGGACATGAAATACTTCTTCACAAATGCCATCTTCTAGCCAGACTCTGTGTGGGTTTGCTTTACTTGAACATGAAATCTTGCAGAAAACACCATACATGGTACAGAAATCATGGCAATAGGAGGCTTCATTTCCTGGAAATCTCTATTTACTGCTCTATTTTTGAAGTAAACTATCATTAAATTAGCAAGCTCTGATAAATCCAGTGACTGGTATAGCTCTTTAGTTTGCTTTCAGGCAGCAATAACATATCTCAGTGCCTTAGGAGGGTGGACAATCTTTCCAAGCCACTGTTTTGCAGCACTCTGCTCAGCTGTCAATACATGGATTATCAGATGCCTGCCCCTTTCACTTCCTTCTGTCAAAAGGCTTCTCTCAAAAGCTCGATTCCTTTAAAAGTCTTGTCTTCATCTCTCCTTAGTGACCACGATTGAAATGATTCTTTCTGGAACATAATAGCTTGGTTTAGGTCCATCAATTTTATCAAATTCTTGCTATTTTAAACTATGAAAACAATTTTCTTAATTTATTTTATTTTGACATCTCTGTTCTTTTGGTACTTTAGTGTTTCTTGAATGCCTCCATTTATCTGGGACCAAATGAGAACTATCTCATTTTATTGGGATTTTCTGATTCTGGTATTCATTCTGACATTTTTCTTTCCACTGGTGTAGAAGTTGATTTGTTCAGCCCTGAAAAGTAACCCAGACAACAGTGTTAGGATTTTGATATTAGAAACATGCGTACAGACTGATTATTTTCTATTTGCAACGTTTCTTCTTCAGTGATCTGTTTCTAGTTCATCTGCAGACTTGCAGATTGAATGCAAAGCTTTTTATCATGTTTGCATGCAGGTTTACTGCTGGTTTCAGATCATTAGCTGCTCTTGAAAGTGTTTGTGGTATTACTAATGGGACCCAAGCTGAACCTTAGTTGTGATTAAGTACTTCCATATTTGCAAAATCCTCTTTGGTGGTATCTGTTAGTTTCTCTTTTGGATCTTACAGTCAGTGCTCATTGATTAGTTTCTGCTTTGAAACTGCAACTCCAGGGGAAGCTTGAAAATGTTATTCATAGATACTTGCTTGGGTCAATATAGCAAGTGCACCATCTATTTCACTTTGTGTACACATCTTCAAGTAGCTCCCAAACCCATGGGTGTGTAAGAGGCTAATAAACAGCCTGCTCTGTGATTCTGCAGCAGTTCTGCTCCCAGCCCTCCCTGCTGCTTCTGTAAAGAGAGTTTGATTTATTTCAGCAGGGCAAAAGTTGGTGCTTTCTGCTGATGCCAAGAGGTTTTTCTTTTTTGGTCTCCTCTTGTGCAGTAGCCTCCATGGCAATTTGGTTCCGTGGGCTTTGCAGGGGGCTTACATTTTTCTTCTTATTTTTGAACCATATTATATTGGAGTCTTTCAAGTAATATTGCAATATTACTTGAAAATGAGTCATGGGGAAAGGCTGTTTTGCACTTTAAAATAATATGGCTCTTGCTTGAGACTAAAGTCTGGTCTTTTATGGCTTAAGACCCTTTGCTTAAGGCATTCTTAGTGTTTACTGCAGCTCATATCCCCAGGCTATGAGCACGCCCTTTTACATTTTCAGATGATTTGTCTGGCTTGCTTTCCAGCGAAATTTTTAATATTTAATTTTAATATAATATTTAAGTTCTACTTTACCATCATGAGGTAGAAACAGATGTCAGGGTTTCAGCTCTGCTCATAAATGTAGCACCCTGCTTTACCAGTTTGCTCTGACATGGCACAGAAGGTACGAAAGTGTCATTTTGGGTCCTTTGCTACATCCCCTGGCACTGTCATGAGGAAGGAGAATGCTCAACTTCTCATGTCATTAAACTTGACACTTCTGCATAATTTTGACCAGGTGCATCTCAGAACCAAAAATTATGCAATCCAGGATAATGGCCCGTTTTCTTCCAAGGTGAAGATAATGGTTCCTACTGCAATAGAAAATGCAGGGGAAATGTCCAAGAAGGCCTCCTCTCTCTGATGGGGTTGTGCAGGTACCCAGGCTATCCACATGTCACACCTCTCCAGCCTGCCTTCAAAAACTCCTGTGTGAGGAAGGTTCAGTAGATTCTTCAGGAGGTATGGAAAATAATTTTGTAATTCAAATGTAATGTTATCTTTTTAGTTGCTTTACTGGTAACCAAGGAGAAATCAGATCCATTAATTGAGTTTTTCTCTGAGTGTTGTTTCCTGCTTTTGGATGGCAGATACCACACGTTTTTTGTGTCTTTTCTGAACTCCTGTGATTTTACTGGCACATGTTGTTTGGCCATATTTTTATTTTGGGCTGTGTATAGGACACTCTTTTGGTGAAATTTAGTGGTTTCCACTGTGTGAATTTGGCCATTTTCTTTAGCTACACTTGCTCCTCTGTGTCTATCTTGTGTGTGTTATTAGAATGCTATTTAATGAACAAGATCTCTTAAGAACAATGATTAAACATTCTTTACTGTGTTTAAGACACACAATCTCACAGATTTTTTGGTGCATAGGAGCATAAGTTTTACACATCAATACAGCATTTTTTCCATTTCCTGTGCAGTTGCCTGAACTTTTTTTTTCTGTACTTTTTTTTTTCCTGCACTTGTGCTGATTGCTGTGTTGTGGCACTACTTCCTGCTTTGCACCATTTGCAAAATTCATCTCTGTTGCAGTTGCTTCCCAATTTTGCTTACAGATTCTTATCAATATATCTTCTTGGCCTTTCTCTAGAATTCTGTGTAGCCATTTATTTTACTGTTTGATATATGCACATCTGTATATATCTTGACTATGGTGGTGTGAAATCCATCCCTAGAGCTCACAGACTTGCTTTTTAATAGTTATAACCTGTCAGGTTCTTAATAAGAAAGTCTTTTATGACCTCATCTTCAGAGAAAAGGGTCCTTAAATTTGCCTCTTCATTTTGTCTCTTCCTCGTTGCAGTTTTTTAATAAGTAAAGGGCAGTGCTCTAGACTTGCTGTGAATTTGTAAATGCATTTCCATCTTTGCTGAGTTTTTTAATTAATGTTCACAAAATACATAGCATTTAGGATGAAGGAAAAAAAGAGTATGTGAGACTTTCTTTTAACAGCAGGTAGAAACCTCATGTTCACAAGCCCTGAACCTCATGGTGAACTTAAGCCACCACTGTATGTGCTGGAAAGGCCCAGCAGGACAGGCAATGCAGCAGGTTTCTGATGACAGCACTGATCAGAGCTTCTTGACACAGGTGATTGAGAAGCTGATGAGAGGGGAGACACTGCTGAACCTCATGCTTACAGTGCTGGGCCACGTGAAGTTTGGCAGTAACCTTGAGGACACTGACTGCATGAAGGTAAAAGTCAGGATTACGAAAGGAGGCCAAAAAGCAGGATCACAGCCCCAGACTTCAGTAGAACAGACTTTGAGTCCTCAAGGACCTGGGCTTTGTTCTGTCCAGTCTGAAAATTTCCAGAGCCAGTGGTTCTCTGAGCATCATTTTCCCTGTGAATGTCTTTTCCCCTCTTCCATTGTCCTGTCTTCTGTCTTTTTGTGGTGCAACTTCTGGATTATCCTGTCTCTGTCCAGCTGCTGAAATCCTTTCACTGAACTGTTGAGGTAGATTGATCTCCTGTGGTCAGCCATGTACACACAGCTTTCTGTTTCACTGACCTGTTCTGGTTTCCTGTCTTGTGAGGTCTTATTCTCTTCAGTGAACATTTCAGTACTGCAGGTCAAAGTGGTCGTAAGGCTGCTGAGAAGGGGCAAGGATGAGAGAAGGGCACAGCTGGTGCTATTTTCAGCCCATTCAGTCTGAGATCAGTGTACAGGGAGTGACAACACACATCTTGGAAGTAAATGCACGGCTACATACCCAGAGGTCTTTGTTTTCCTCACCTAAGAATGATGTTTGACAAGGGGATGAGCATAAATGGAGACCATGAAGATTTTTGACTTGGAACTAATCAGTCCAGAAGTAGCATAAAAGATGGTGACTTAGGTGGACATAAAAACCAGGCTGGGCTGTTCTTCACAAAGTCATAGGAGTGGAGAGCACTCACTGTAATGCAAGAAGGATGATGAACAAGCAGAAGGAGCTGTAAATCTTAAAGCAGGTTCTTAGTTACCCACATATCTGTTGTAAATGAAATCTATTTCAGAGACAGCCTGTTCAGCAAGTGCTGTGAATGTGTTTCTGATGGACTTTGGTAAAGTTAATTAAGATAAGCAGAACAGAGTGAACTTTGATTAAATACTGACTGATAGAAAAAAAATCTGTTAGACAATATTTAGACAAAGATCGTGTTAGATGAGAGTGATCATGAAAGGATACATTTATAATTCACAGGACTTGAAGGAACATAAGCAACAAAACAATAACAATGGATTTCAAGTAGGAAGGCTTCAATACTCTCAAAATTGGTAGGTGTTGCCTGGGAGGCAAGCCTGATGGAACAGGGAATTTAAGAAAGCTGGCAGTTCCTTAAAAAAGAATATTAATAAGGCTGTCTTCTTGTGGAGGAGAGATAAGAAGTCAGCAAGGCATCAACTTGGCTAAATTATGAACCTTTCATTGACTTCAAACACAGGAGAGAAGGATACAGAAAGTAGAAATTAGGTCAGGTTACTAAGAAGGAGAATGAAGGCATTGTGAGAGCTCTCAGTGACCTAATCAAAAAGGTTGAGACATGAAGTGAGATGAAATAGCAAGGCACATTACTTAGGAGAAGTCCAAATGTTGACACTTAATAGACATAAGATTTGGAGAAGCCTAAACTGATGAGTGTTTTATTCTGTGCTGATCTTCACTTGCCAGCAGGTAGACAGCCCTGTTAATACCTGTACACAAAGGAGTGAAATGACAGCCAGAGCAGGACAGCAAAAGAGCAGAGGGAGTTCTCAAACTGATCATGTAAAGATTTTCTGTCAAAGGAATTTTAGCAGCCCTTAGCAACTTTTTTTCCTGTTGGAGTGCCTGGAAATAAGTGAAGTACCCAGTGGGTGTAGAGTGTGGATGGACACTAGGGAAGTATGATCTAGAGGAAATGACAGTAGACTGATTAGTTCTCTCAGAAAAACATAACACATAAGCATTTCACCTTGAAATGAAGGATATAGTCAGTGAAGTCCTTCAAGGTTTCTCAGGGTTTGGCTGTGACCAGTGTTGTTATTAGTGACCTATACAATGAAGAGGATCCCAAGATGAGAATCCCCATCAGAGTGATACAGACTATAATTCAAAATTATCTTGACAGAATGGAGGTATGACTTGAAAAATAGAACATTATTTAATAGGGAATGATTACACTTATGAAGGAATAATCAAGTAGATGAGTATAGGATGAGAAGAAAACTCTCTGGACATTCTGAGATAGGTGAAGAGGCTATAGATACCTGCAAAATAGACAGAGATGAATGATGGCAAGCTTTGCAAAGTGCCTTGTGTCACATGGAATGTGTGGACAGGAGCACAGGCTGCCCTGTGGTGTAATTACTTCTGTGTAGCAAAAGGATGGCTTTAGAGAGTTGTGCCATTTTTAGTGCTGTCCTTCAAGACAGAGATGATCTATTCTCTAACTGAGAACAGTTTGAAACATGACCTACAAGAAAATATCGAAAGAATTTGGCTTGTTCAAGCTAAAAAAAGAACGCTAATGAGAATGTACTATATTCCTTATTTAATTTTCATGTTAATTTTTACTTATTTCCTCCCTATTTTCTCTAGTTAAAGAGAAAAGGAGAGTGTCTTCTCTAAATGCATTTTTAAAATTAAAAAAGGAGAAGGCTTGATCTTCAGCAAAGAAATTTCCATTTGAGCTGCAGAGACTCTGTCATTTGGGCTGACTTTGTTGACAAATATTCATCAGGAATGTCAGGAATACCTTGGGCAGGGAGATGGTAATGCCAACTTGGATTTCTTCCAGCCTGATTTTCTGTGGTGTGAGTGAATGAGATTTTTATTTGCATTACTATTTGGAGGCAGTGACCCTTCTCCCTATTAATGCCACACTGGCTTGTGAGCAGAATGACATGACAATGAACAGGAATATCACTTGTTGTTACCCTATCTTTACTTTCAGACCTCTAGTCACCAAAAGGAGGGATATTATCCCATGGCACAGCTGATTTTTCACTTTATACAGACAGAGAGTGAAATTCATATATAAGCCTTTGATTGAAAACTGTTTATTTCTCTGTGATGTGTAAATACCACATTATCACTTCCCAATTGATGAATGAGCAGAAAAATAAACATCTTTGTGATCATTTGTTTGTAATACAGGCAAATCTGTTCACATTATGAAATGAAATAATTTTGCCAGCAGAATGGAATAAATCTGCAAGAACATTGTAGAAAGGCAAAATATAATTGCTGAAGAGAGAAATTGGAAAGGAGATAGGACCTGTCTATCATTTGTCATCTATCAGTTGCAGAGGAGGCATAAATGACTCTTGTTAGACTCTGAGATGGTTTGTATTAAGACAGAGTTTGTTGTGTTTAATGGCATTTAAACCTTCCATAAGACAATGTGTTTCAGCCTTGTGTACTCTCAGTTTTAGAAAATAGTTGTAGACAGAATTTCCTAGCAATAAATGATGCTGTGGGTTGAATGATACATATGAACCTAAATCCCCAAAGACTGTTGGCAGCTAAAAAAATCACTGAGGAACCAAGGACAAGAATAAGACTTTTCTTCTTAATAAACTTGTTCTCGTGAGCCATAAATAATTCTGATATCTAGGACAATTTTTTCAGGACAGAGAGCATCATGTTTTGGTGTTTGATATGGTTACACTTACATGTCATTTTTTCCTGTACATTGGAAAAAACCGTACTGTGTTGAGGGATCTAGTTTTTATACCATCAGAATGTGTAATCAATGGAGTTTTAAATATTCTTTTTTTTTTTTTTTTACTTATGGGAAGTTATGCATAATGCAACACGTGAGAATACTTTTAACACTGCTGCTAATGAAAATCCATTTTTTGAAAATCTCAGGCTTTAATGAATGCAGGAATGTGTTATTCCTTGCAGACATTATTTTGAAGATTATCCCAGGTTATTAGATTTGATTAAAGGATTTTATGCTTGGCTTGCTTGAGAGCTGAGGATTAAGAAATAAGGAGCTTTCTCCTGTGCTGTATCTTTGGGCTTATCATTTCAGTACCACAGGGCTTTGATTACTTACCCAATTTTGTAAAACACACAGATTTTGTTAATTTACAGCTTTTCGGATCAGTCAGAGCTATTAAGCCTGCTGGGTGATATCCTGCATGACAAGCCCTATTGTAGGCTAGGTTTGCTTTTGCTGGCTTGACCAATGTATGCCGTTTGTCAATACAGAGCACTCAGCCCTTGTGGGGATCCCAATCCCTCCATACAGGGACTTCAGTGTCCTTGGGGATTGAACTTGCCAACTGTCAGCAAAGTTTTGGGGATCAAAAGCTTTTTTTAAACCTTATATGGAGAGTGTGAGGTTCTTCAGCTTCCTTCAGAGATAAGGACAGATACTAAGATGATTCAGGGGATGCCTGTCTGCATTGTTTGTCTACTTTACTGTAGAACTATCCCTGATCTGCCTTTGCACAAGAACAGGCTTCATGTGGTGCTTTCTTCCAGAGTCTTTGGAGGGAAAGGTGAGGAATCCAGATGCTCACTTCACTGTTACAAGAGGACAAAAGCGTTTTCACTCCATGGATGCTGCAGACAGAGGATAGAAGTGTGTGTCTGTTTGTTCTCTTCTGAAGGCAGTGCAGAAGTGGTCAGAAGTGCATGAGCAGGGTCAGAAGATCACTGTGAATTACTCTCCTGAGGATAAAACCCCACTCTGCTCATGGTTCTGCCTCCCATATACCAGGAGTTAGTTAGGACTATAAGAAGTTTTCTCTGCACCAGTGGGTGTGCCTGGCTGCTGTGCTGTCTGTGCTCACCCACAGTGCACATCCCCCTGTGCACTGGGGATGTCCAGGTGGGAATGCTGTCATTCACATCCTCCAGCCACACTTGCAATAGTTTCAGCAGATGATCTGCTACAGGTGCCTTTGTAGCCCAGTCTTCCCACATATACACTGTCAAAGAGCAGGCCAAGTTCAAGGATGTGTTTTTGTGTTTTGGGTTGGTCTTCAATACCAATAGATGCACCTCACATAAATATGGTCTTTGTTCATGGCAAAAGACTTTCCTTGTCCCTAAACAGCTGCCTGAGGGATACAGCTTTTATTTCTAACACGCTCTGTTTTGCTGGTTCTTCAGCTCATTTCCAGTGTGGGATGAAGAACCTTGGAATTTAGAACAAAACAAGACCTGTACTTCTTCAACCCAATTTGCCACAGACAGATTGCCAACAGAACGAGTCCAGCAGACTGCCCAGTCTACTTCTTGATATTTCAAGACCCTACATGTGTATAGATTCCTCAGATGTCCTTTGAAATATGTGGGCTGGTGGTCACTTTGGCATTAAACTTCAGTGTACAGCAGCAGATAAATACAGTTGCTGAGCTTTCACAGCTTCTAATGCATTTAATTGTTACTGCCCCATCTGACTTGATGTTCCCACTTTTGTCTATGATTTTGATTTTTTTTCCAGCCTTGACCTCTTTTCCGTTATCAAAGAGCTGAAAACCAGACACCATTCCTTTACTTTTTATTCCCTGGGGTCAGTTCATAACTTATTCAGCTTATTAATTGCGTGTTTCACTGTGCTTGGCTTATCTTTCTTCAAACAACTCATTTTCAGAGCTGCAGTTCAATCTGGTTCCAGTTCTTGTTTGAAAGAAATTAAACTTAGATTGAGCAGAAATCAGAGTCTGTAGCTGTTAACCCTTGGGAGTTCAAGGAAAGCTCTGGGCTGCATAGCTTTTGTCAACTTTTCATATGTAAGGTGGTCCAGGTGGTGATGAATTCAGAATTCAGTTACAGCAATGCCAGAGGAGAGGTATGAAAGGGAGTGGAGAGATTTTTAATTCTGTTGCTGATGTATATTCCTTTGCTTTCTTTATTTGCTGTTTCTTGGCAGGACCCTCCTTTTTTACATACTGTCCTTGATTAGAAGCATTTTGGCAGGTGGGATAATACAAGGGTGAATGTCTCAGAGTAGTCTGCTCAGCTAATTTCCTCTCAGTTGTCCCTTTGAAAGTTTGGGAGGTGTGGACCTGGGCAACCTTAGGGAACAGTAAAAAAATTCTAGTGACTAATAATTCAGAAACCCTTCCTGAATTGAAACACACCATTTTTGTTTCTGTTTTGGTGTTGTTTTAATCAATCAATTGAACTTACTAAAATGTGATCCATATTCAGACATTAAAAGCCTTTCACCTAAATTAACTTTTGATAGGACCATTTTATTAGTGTTCTTAGACCTCCAACAAGGAGTAATGATGGTAAATCATTAATATATATGCCGCCATTTTAAAAATTAAATCTGTGCCCTGATGTGTTTTACTGTTTTATAGCTATTATATGAAGCCCCTAGGGATGTTCTCATAAAAGGTGTCCCATAAATTTTATATAGCCTTGTACTGCATTATATTTTATTGCAATATTCCAGCTTTTCATAAAACCTCCAAGGCATCATTTTTTTTCCTGAAGGCCTTCATGAGAGAAAGACATCAAAACTTGTGTCGGCAATTTCTAGTGAAAACGCCTACCATTTGCAATTGTCATCTCTGTTCTCAGTGACATATTGCCTTCTGTCATTTTCAATAGAAAAAGCTTAGGTGTAAAAGATACAAATGGAGATGGATCTGTAGGAATAAGAGGGATCTATTTTGTAGGTACTTCTTCTGTCTCTGATTACACACCAGTTGGTTTCTCTCTGACTGTTTTACCCTCCTGCTGAGCTTTCACAGGCTTTCCTGCAGTTTGGCTACTTCTGTAAAAACAGCCAGGGCCACATCCTACGGGGGATGGCAGAGGCAGGTGCTGGATGGGGTCCATATGCTCCCAACTCCTAATGATGCTCCCTGGGGATAAGGAAAGGAACCCTGGGGCAGCATCCAAGCTTGAGGACATTGCCCTGTGATGCCCATTGAGAGAGATGCTGATTTTGTCAGCCCTCTGGACACCTGTAGTCCCAATAAAGGAGAGAAGGAATGGTCTCCTGCATGGTAGCCTGAAATTTATACATGAGCTTAATTCCCATGTATGCCACAACACACTGTCAATGCATTGGCATGATATTAGAAGAGAACAGGTTTTTAAAGTTATTTTGGAGGCCTAAACATGCAAGTCCTCTTTGTGTGTGGGGATCTGAAATGTTCTGGGGTGCTTAAATGATTAAAAACTGGAGATGGGGGTGTGGAGAATACTCCGGGACAGATGTCACCTCACTCTCAGTGTGCAGTGCCCAAGGCTGTGGTGCCTGAAGGGAAGGAGTCCTTCAGGAAAGCCATACTGCTGTTCCAGAAACAGCAGCTGCTCCATCTCCAAACTCCAGTGAGGAGGGATTGCAGAAACCCAGCAGCTCAAAATAGAGTGTTGCAGACATTGGGGAATACGGAGGAACTTCCTCCACACTGTGGATGTTCTTCAAAATCCCATCCATTGTTTCTTAATGTGGAAATGATTTTGCTGCTACTGCTTTGCTCAAGGACTGAATTTAGTCTTTGCTTGAATTGCTTTGGGGCATGCAGAAAGGAGGTACTTTCCACGTCTTTGAATTTCTTGAAGGGCCATCAATGCTTTTCCTTCAAGCCTTACTTGCAATGTTTCTCAGTTATCAAACAAAATGCTCTCCTAGATTCCAAATTAAGATAAGAAATACTCAAAACAGAATGCTTAAAGCAAACGATAATTTCAGAGAGGTCCCATGAGTTTTCAGGCTCGTGATGTTTCTGAGCATTTGTCATCCTCTTCAGTTATTTTTGACAGGACCAGTGATGTGCCAACAAATTCTGCCCATCAACAGATCTGACAGTACAGGACATACCAGAGTTGCTGCCTCTGAGCAAATTACTTGAGAGCTAATACCTCCAAACTTGTGCCTTTTGAATGATGCATGTATCTTCTACCCCCTTTGCTGCCCTCTTCATCTATGATCTAATTCAATGAGTGAACTTCACTGAGAAAAGGAAAGAAATTTTTGCAAAATGGTCACTTATAACTTTGCCTACTGTGTTTTCCCCTTGGGATCAGGTTTTTTTCTTGTATTAGGTGTGCTGCTGGTCCTAATGCCTCGATAAACCCATTTACCATCTCACTTCTTGCTGTTTGATTCTGTTCATCACTATTATCCACCCTTGTCTGCAATTTTAATCACAGTGATGAAACTAGATTAGAACTATTTAAATATGCTAATATGGTGACAGGCAATTGAAGGGCTTCTTATAAATGACTGAAAAATCAAACATAATTCCCTGTGTTTTGCTGCGCCTTACTAGCTGTGATGTTTCTGCTTGTCAAATATGTTACACTGCCACTTACTTTCTTTGTGGTCTGACTTACCCTTTTGCTTTCTCTCAGTTTATTTCAAATCTGTCCCAAACTGCATTTGTGCATTTCTCTCCTTACCAAGGTGGGTTTGTAAAACTGCACCACGAATTACACCCAATTGCAATGGACCATAACCTACCAGAAAAGCAGGTGATCAGCCAGGAACAGTTAAACAATCACTGGAGAACTTCAAAGTCTGAATCAGGAATTCTTTTAATCTATTTTGCAGCTATGAAGGCAGGAGGTTAAATGTAAGCTTTAGAAACCACTGACCAGCACAATGTAGGAATACAAAGGTATCAGAGAGTTGTCAAATCTCCTGGTGAAGGGCTTTCAGCACTACATCAAGGCACTTTCTGCATGGCAGATAGTGATAGGACAAGGGGGAATAGTTTTAAACTAAAAAGAAAAGATTTAGATTAGATGTTAGGAAGAAGTTCTTCAGAGAGTGATGAGCCACGGGCACAGGTTGCCCAGGGAAGTTGTGGATATCCCTTACATGGAAAAGTTCAAGGCCAGGTTGGACAGGGTTTTGAGCTACCTGCTCTAGTGGAAGGTGTTCCTGCCCATGGCAGGGGAGTTGTAATTAGATGGTCTTTTGGGTCCCTTCCAACTCATACGCTTCTATGATTCTATGACTGTTACAGGACTGAATTTATTGCCAAGCTGAATTTGGTCAGCTAGAAGTATAACTTCATTTCATGCTTCTGACTAATCTAATTATGCTAGCAAAACATTGAGATTAGCAGTCTCCAGTGTAACCCTAAATGAAAAAGACAGCCCAGATCCCAGCAGAGATCCTGGCCTGTGTTATAATTCTGTCAGAGTGGGAGGCAGTGGGAATAAAAGAGCAGTGTGGCTGTTTTGTGGTTGAAGCAGAAGTGCTTGTCCTACCCAGACTGACGTGGGAGATAAAGACTTTGCTAGAGGATGGGGTCTCTAGACAGCTTTCCTCAGGAACATGTGGGTTTTTTCCATGTTCACAAATCAAGCTAGTAAAGAAACTGCTTGCAAATTTGTAACAGAAAAATTAAATAAATTGAATTTTTTTTTTGCAGGGGGTGTCTAAATTGCATGCTAATGAAAATTAATTTATGGCATTCTAGAGGGAAAGTTCTTCCAGATATTAGCATTTCAGAAAAATTAAGAAAACCTAATTTTATGCATTGTCTTTTTCTCAGATTTTCATGACCCTTGGTGTACTGTGCTATTGTACACTCACACACAGGGCTGGGAGATGTATGTGCAGGCAATCATTTGGGAGAGACTGGAGATCCATGTACATTGTAGCCACCAGTGGTGAGATCTCAGCTGAGGTTTATAGACACATATTAGTGAGATATTTAAAGCAAATCCTGAGCAGCTGTAGAGACCCTGAAAAATGAACTCCAGGAGAGGACTAGAAAATGTAACCTAAATCTTCAATTTGTTAAAAACAGAGAATATTAATTCTGCGGTGCCCTAGGAGTTGGATGCCCTAGGAGTGGTGAGCTTAACCCCTAGAAAAGAAGGTTCAGGTTAGAATGACACTGAAGTTAGGAAAAGTCTTTTTGGAAGATCTGTGGAGCTGTATGGGAGATGTACAATTTCCACCACTGGAGGTCTTTCAGAAGCACTCAGGCATTAAGGCATGGCAAATCCTCAACTGGGACATAGCTAATAGATCTGCTGGTGTCACTTCCTTTCTATTTACTGCATCAAAAGGAGTGATAAGGAAGTAAAAACCCACAAAATGCCGTGATAATTTATTATTTTGAATAAAATAATAAATAGAATATCTAAAAAGCTAGAAACTCTTCTACCACGTTAATTCTCAATTCTAGACTCTGGATAAATGAATTTTAGATGTATCCCAAGATAAATTTGGAAAGTGCTTGAGAGATTAAATCACATACATATCATTCTTTTCAAAGCAGTATGCCATTTGCATGTTTCACATCAAAACAAATACTATAAAACTGCAGTGGTTTGCCAAGCCTGTCTTCCCTCAGACAAAAAGTCTCTTACTGTCATGTTTTCCCAAGTAAACTCCTTGAGAGGGAGCTGAGGGAGAGTGAGTGACCTTCAGCAGAAGAATGAGGTCACGTGTTGGGGATACTTTGGGATGCCTTGTCTTGTTACATCACCATTGCAGGCAACGAAGAAAGCTTTTCAAGAGGTAACAAAAATTCAGCTCTTACAGGGATTTACAGTCTAACATGATAAATCAAGTCTGCTACCCAGGCATGAGAACAGTCTTGATGCTGTTTCTACTACTCATAAACTCAGAACTTGCTTTATGTAGGAGCAGGCATTAAAACTGAGCTGATAATTCTGCCCTGATATGCATAAATATAGCAAAAATATTTATATGTCCAGATTTGCCCCTGAGTTGAAAAAGCTAATGGAAATAAATCAATGTGTATAAAAACCAGGAGAGAAATGTAATTAATGCCTCTCAGTGCACTCTTCTCCAAATAAGAATCCCCTGGCAAAAACTTTACCTGCAAGCAACTGGGTAATGAAAAGTGTCACTTACAGCTGTCACTAATGGAGCTCTCAGTACGTAAAATGATGAGCTCCCAGCCACAGGGTTTATTGAAGATGTTAAATAGTTCAGAGCACATAAACACAAGCTGAGCTGAACTCTCAGCTCAGCTTTGCCAAGAGATCTGCAAGAGAAAGATTGGAATGGGAGATGGCAGAAAGCTGCTGCCCTGGATCCTCTCACCCTCCCCAGCCAGGGCAAGGATCTTCTTTATTGTCTGTTTTCTAGTGGTTGTCTATAATCTGTGATTGGAAGGGACAGATCTGAAGTTAATTACGTATTGTTGAGTGCTGAAATGTTGTTTTTCCTTCGTTGAATTATTGTTGTCATGCTGAGTTGGGACAGCCAGAGGTTTATTTCTTTTTGTCACATAGATTTATTCTGCAGTATTCTGTGATTAGAGCAGGGGAAAAGATGCATTTCAAAATCTGCCAGAAATCTTAATGTAGATGGACTTTAAAAACATCATGCCTTTTATCATCATTTTACTGAACTCCCCTGAAATTATCAACTTCAGCTTTGAATTTTTCTACTTCATTTTCACCTATTGATGTTCCAACATGCAGCCTGAGTAAAACAAACCAGTGATATTATTTTTCTTTTTTGTTCTTTTCATTTTGTGCATCTCCAAAATTTATTGTCAGGGCCCAGCTAGGAAACGTGGCCATAGGTTCACGTTCAGTTCCCTGAAGGATAGAAGGTGGTTGTGGTCTTCTAAGAGCTGCTTCCCTGAGGTTTGGTTTCATATGTTGGAGGAAGCTCTTACATCTCTAAGAATGAACAACACTACCCACAACAGAGTCTTTAGGATTTTAGTAAAAGTAAATAATAATTAAAAAATGCTAAGAAGAACATAATTACAGAGCTAATAATCAGCATCCACAATCAAGTGCTTTCCCTGGCATCATTGTTAACAATGTTCAGCTAATCCTCTGGAAGAATTTTTACTTATACTCAATACAATTTATTTTCCATTTTCACTTCTATTTATCTGTTTTTATGATAATGAATGCTTAATCCACCATTCATCACTGGTCTTACTGTGATCCATTTTTGACCATTTAAATCTGATTATACCAGGGATGTATCTCAGGGAATTAGCACAGCAAAGTGTGAGCAGCAGGACATTATCTGGCTTTTTATTTTTGTGTGGGTAACATTTTTCAGGTGGTGTTTCTAAATATTTTGTAAGAAAAATAAATGAAATGGCTGCTGAAGGGGAATGTAGGAGAAGGGAGGATTAGGCTTAAGGTTAAAATGGGTTAATAACAGCCAGGAAGAAGAGTTTTGTGAGAGCTTATCAGCATCACTCTCTCCCTGGATGTAAGAAGAAGCCTGGAAAGAGCCTGGATACTGCAACAATTCATCTGGGGATGGCTCCCCAGTGCTCTGGTGATTCATTTTTACTGGTTCTGTATAAAACCACAGAATTCAGAGAAACTGAAGATATGAGTAATGCTGTCAAAAGTGATAAGCAACAGAAGAGACCAGACCTCTTTTGATGCTACACCAATCCAAAGCCAATGTCTTGTTGATTTCCAAGAAGAGTAAGACCTGAAGGCTGGTGGTTGTTGGCCAAGGTAGTGATGGGTATTTGCAGGCAACTTATATTGGGGAGGAGAGGTTTTTGCTACCACAGCTTATTCCTTCCCCTTGAACAGCACAGCTGCTGGTCACAAATCACAGCTTACCCAGCTGCTGGGTGAAACAAGAATTGTAGCGACAGCTGGTGGCAAAGGTCCCTGCTCCAGGCCCCATCCCTCAAAAAAAACCAAACCCTCCTGCTTTAGCAGTTCTAGCAGGACAAGAAACCCAGACCTTTACTTACACCTGTGTTGTTGCTCTTAAAAATTATTGGGTAATTACAGAGTTATTTCATTATAAAGTTGCTCCATTAAGTTGTGCTGGGAAGGAGTTTGCAAAGCTCCTTTGGACATAGTTGGGTCAGTTCCCACCAGAAATTTTTAAACCTTGCCCAAGCCTGTCTTTGCTGTTCATTCTTGATAGTGATGTGCTATTGAGGTGTCAGGCAATGGAGGTTTATGAGAACAGTATTGCACAATATAAGAACAACACAGGTTATTTATTACCCTGATAATACTAGCAAGGTGAGAATAATTACTTGTTACAAATGGAAATTAAAATAATGGCCATTTCCCTGTAAAGCATTGTAATTTTCTGTTGCACAACCCAGTTTAAATGCTGCAGGCCTTAAGGAGAAATCTGGGACGGGTGCAAGTTGTGTGGAGTGTAGGAGCATGAGAGAAATAGTAGGGAAAGAGATCACCTTGCAGGCAGATTTATGTAGGACATTTAAAGAAAAAAGTGGAAGGTCTGGACTTGATCTATTAGAGAAGAATAGCTGGATTCTACTCTTGGACAAACAGTAGGAGAGGAGATTTATAGACCTCTCTGGGCAATGCTCAAGACTGTGGCTTGTTGTATGTCACTCAAGCAGCCTGTTTCCCCTGGCCACTCTATATTGAAATATGGCCCTGCTGAGAAGGTAATGGAGAGTGGCCAGAGAGCCTACAGAGAAGGTGGAGGGCAGCCTGGGTGAGGCTGATGTGAGAGTGGGTAATGGAAGAGGCAATAACAGAGGTGCTGAGATCTTGAGCCAGCTAATCAACACCTTTTTGTAAAGCTAAAAACTCTTCAAGAACAGTCTTCATTTTATAGGCAAAAAGAAAGAATCCTGCAAACTGATTAATCTTTCCAAAAGAGACTAACAGCTCATACAAAGGCAGAATTATGTCCCAGCTCTTCTGCCATGAGCCATTGAACTTCTAGTGAAATATGAAGGTGCCATTTTTGGCCAGGTTGGATTAGTAAAACAACCACATCTATTAGCAAAACTTAAGGCACTGTGAGATATAGTTATCCTACAGAAAAAAATGTGCTGCAATATAAAAGGTAAGTTCATTTGGTATTCTTGAGATGTAAAGTCATTGAAACTGCTTTTGTTAGAACAGCACAGGGAGAGGGAGCTTATGAATAGGAATAAAAATGCTTTTGTGCTTATATTAACTGTGAAGTGACTTAGGTATCATACAGAACACAGCTTTTCCTTCCTTTCCTTTCTTTTATTTTTCCTTCTTTTTTTTCCGTCCTTCTGAATGAGCTTCTTCCTTCATTGTGATGTTGAGATAAATAGAATGGAAAATAAATGTTAGGTGAACGGACAACTTGTATTCCAGCTCTGTCTCATTTAATTTTACAGTGACTGTATACCCACCTGGGACAGAGGACACAGATATCTCAACTCAAATTTTCAGAGTAATTTGGTAGAAATGGAAAAAACTTTTTTTTTTTTTTTAAAGAACACTATTACAATCTCATATTTTTACATGAACAGGCACAAAAGCATTTTCATCCATACATTAGAGATGGGTACCCAGCTCTGACTGAATTTACCACAGCAGGTGGCTTGCTGGGGCAGGGCAGGGAGAGCTGCCTTGAGCAGGTGGAGAGGCTGGGTCTGCCTGGAGAGCTCCATGGGGAGCCCCAGCAACAGCATTCCCTGTCAGCACATCACAATGGGTGCTCAGATCAATACTCCTTTCGTTTGCATACTTGTAGGGCTGAATGATTAATTGAGCAAATAAATGTAACAGAACGACAATTCCCTGCTGGAGACTGTTAGAGGAGCAGCATGATTCCCTTTCCAGTAAATCCAGAGGTTTGTGTGTGTTGTTACCTCTCATTTTCAGAGAATGCTGCTTAGGTCTCTGCTTGATCAGCTGAACAAGAGCTGATGGGAGAGGGACTCATGGTGCTCACACATGAGGGATTGTGTGACCTCTCCAATCTTGTGTTTCCACTGGATAAGAAAATGGGACAGGGCTTAGCATCTCAGTGCTCTGCTTGCTGAACCCTTCTCTGGATGGTTAGAAGATGGTCTTGCTTAGAAATTCCTGTGCCATATTCACACTTTGGGCTGATTTTTGTTTTTTGCACAGCTTTAGGCACATTAGTTATTGTTCAGCTGTCCCTTGAGATGGTAAGTCCAGAATTTTATGGGTATTTTGTACTCCCCATTCTAAATGAGCTCCATATTTATAGTCTGAAATTCACAGAACCATAGAACAATTTGGGTTGGAAGGGACTTTTAAAGCTCATCTAGTCCAACCTCCCTGCAATGAGCAGGGTTGCCTTCAAATACATGGGGAACCCTATCCAACCTGACCTTGAATGTTTCCAGGGATGGGGCATCCAGCACCTCTCTGGGCAACCTGTGCCAGTGTTTCACCATCCTCACTTGTAAAAAATCTCTTCCTTATTTCTAGCCTGAATCTATCCTCTTTTAATTTAAAACCATTATTCCTTGTCCTACTACAACAGGCCCTGCTAAAAAGTTTTTCATGTAGCCCCTTTAGCTGCTGGAAGATGCTCTAAGGTCTCCCCAGAGCTTTTTCTTCCCCAGGCTGATCAAGCCCAGCTGCCTCAGCTTTTCCTCACAGCCGAGGTGCTCCATTCCTCTGGTCATCTTCATGGTCTCCTCCAGATTCACTCCAGCCTGTCCATGTCCTGCTTCCTTCGGCCTTAAACACTCCATTCTACTGTCAGAAATCCCTTTTCTCTGTGGGATACAAGGCTGACACAGCCATTCTCTATGAACCAAAGTAAACCCACACCAGGATCCCTGAACTAAGTAATTTCAGCTGTGCCCACTGAACTCCTCACAAGCAGCCTTGTGCCTGAAGTTGACTTTGTGAACCTTGGTTCTCAGAAGTGGCAGCTTTGGCTTTCTTGAGCTTTCAGTAGGTGACAAGGTTGAACCTTTCCCTAAAAACCACCTTAGAGCCATTTTCCCTTTTCATTTTTTTCCATGGGGTGTCATCTCCCATAACATCTCCTTCCTGGAGATGCTGTCCATCTGTCAGAAGCTGCTTTCACTCTTTCTCACCACACCTTCCCCTGTGCTGCTCCTCAGCACC
Source organism: Rhabdornis inornatus (assembly GCA_013397075.1). Lineage (NCBI taxonomy): Eukaryota > Metazoa > Chordata > Aves > Passeriformes > Rhabdornithidae > Rhabdornis > Rhabdornis inornatus. The sequence continues at coordinate 721,592 of VWZS01008178.1, read as the reverse complement.
TCTGCTGTCAAACCCAGCAGCCCTTAACCCTGCTGTGGACTTTGCAAGTACAGACTGAATACTGCCACACAAAGCCTGTCTGACACTGAGGTGCATAATGAAGTGATGACGGGGGATTTGTGTTTGCTGTTGGTTTCATCCTCTGCTCAGGGTGACTGCAACCCTTAGGAAATGTAATTCTTGGAGTAGAAATTGTAAATACTTCAGTGGCATTCAGTTTTCAAAAGGAGAAAGGAAAATTGTGGTATTTGAGACTTGTTATGTTAAGTTCTGCACTCTGCACAGAAATGAGGACACAGTGATGTGCTTGTGTATTTATTTCCTCTGGAGGCTGGATGGAGCTTGTACTTTGGCAGAAATAGGTTCAAATCCCAGCTTTACCTAGCTGATAACAGTGCTTCCCTGTCCTTGTCATCCTGGATCTAGTAGAATGAGAGCTGAATTTATATCTTCACCCATCCAACTCTACTAACATCTGTGTTTTCCACTCCCAGCCTCTGGTGTGAGCTGCAGGAAATGGCAGAACCCGTGGCAAAGCTTCCTTCTGATCAGTTCTGTACAGAGGAAATATTACAGAGAGTTCATTTCCAAGGCACGTGGAGAAGTGGAAATAGTACTTTCTAATTAAAGATCAAATTGCAACTTTAGTCAGACAGGCTAAGCCACCTTCTGAGCTCAAGGAACTGTCTCCATGTCAGAAAGAAGGCATAAATCACCTGAGAATATGAGCTTGAAGTGACTTGGTGGATTAGTATATAGAGAACAGCTCTTCTAGCTGTATTTGGTTAAAAAAACATGAATTACTGAAGGGATAAGACAAACACTATTCAACTTGACATAGGAGTGTCTTCAATAAAGGCAAGAAAATCTGCGTGCGGGTGACACAGGAGGTAAGAGCTGATGTTATAACTGGGGATATCAGGGAATGTCACTGCCAGGGAGGGAGAGAAGAATCTACATGAAATTTGTTTTGGGAGACACCAATGCACGAATACCAAAACCTAAGGCAAATAATCAAGAGTTAAATTCAAAAGAGGAAAATGATTTGCATTTGAAATATTGTTCCTTTCAGTACTTCTCATTCTCCAGTTAACTGCCATAACTTTATTGAAAGATTCAGAAATACTTACCACAGGTCACATCTCTCTCACTTTGTTAATAAAAAGACTGTTTATTCCAGAAATGCTGCTATCATGAATCACTGCCCAGTGATCTGCTCTGTGGATAAGTCCCAGAGAAATCACAATATACCAGTGGAGGAAAGTAGGAACAGAAATGCCAGTAAAACTGGGATCAAATATCTGAGGATCAAAGGAGACTTCTAATCAGAGGGACATCACTCATGACCTTAAGTCCCTCACCTTATCCTTGGTGGGTAGTGCCTCCTGTATGTGTCTTTCCAATAAAACCAGAGGTGGTTTGTTTTCTCTTTGTGTAGGCTGTGTGGAAGACAATGGTGTCTGAAGCAGCTCCTGGGCTCTCCCATGATCAGGCTGACACAATAAGATCCTACCTGTATTTTTTTTTATGCTCAGTGTAGAAAATACCTTCTTGCAGATTGTCCAGAGCCATTAACATTTCAGTTGTATCGGTGATTCCTTCATGCATGTGATCACAGCCATTGACACTGCTCCTCTTAGACTTGGTGAGAGGAAGTAATTATCAAAGGGAGAAAGGAGACCTCAAGGTCAGGATTACACCTGAGTGCTTTGTATTTCAGACACCAGCAGTGTCACAAGCCCTGGGAGCCTCCCCCACCTAAAAATAAATGTTGTGTTGGTGGAGCATGACTACGGGTGTCCTTCATATAAGTAGAGGAAATTCAGACATCTGCCTTGTTCTTGTGACTTCCAGAAAGTTCCACTGGGGTGAAACGAACCCTTCCTTCAATGATTAAAAGGAATTTTCTCTGCTATTCAAACAAATGTGTCTTTCATGGAACTGATGGGTTTTCTGCCAATAGGGTGAAACCAGTAGGGTTTCACTATGCCCTGTATGGGTCAGCCAGATTAAAACTTGCAGTTTTATATGTATTTCTGTAGTTTATATTTCTGTGATTAAAAAAAAAATCAGGTAAATAAAATGACATTTGTCTTGATTTTCCTGTTTGGGGCTTTGCCCAACTTTTTGGATCTCTGGAAAGGGGAAACAGACTTCGTTATTCTAAGAAGCACTCGGCTCTCACATGTCAACTGTAGAGAAATGATGTATAGAGGAGGAGAAAATTTATAGCCTTAAACCTAATGTATGGTCATGAAAGTCTCACTTCCTTCTATGACTGCTGCACAAAAGGGTGTGACAGCCTGTTTTTCTGTCACCATTAAAACTCCTTTTTCTATAATGCTTCAGGCTGGACCTTCCCTGGGTGGTTGCCTGTCGATTGCTGTGCCCATTGCCTTTTAGAACATATTTTTCTCCTTATATGTCAGTCAGAGGGATGGGAATTTTCAGAAAAAGCAAATGCTGGAGGAATTTTTGGTAACTTTTTGTGGACTTTTGCAAGCCAAAGTCTTTATTCTTTCCCTTCATCTGAGAATCAGTGAAGGTTGCCTTGAAGAGCTGTTGTTGTTTATGGTAACCCTGTGGAATAGCAAAGCTTGAAACTTCACTGGTTTTGCTATCACTGTGCTCCAGGAGACGTGCTGTGAGGATAGGGACTTGACATAACATTTCTTCTCCTGCCATCTCTGATGATGCAGATGCACAAACGAGGTTCTAGTTGTTTACTCACATGTTAATTTTAAGCTTAATTAGTAACATGAGGGGTGCAGGGAATTAGTATTTGACAAGTAGAAGAAGACACATTTGGAAGGAGAATGAAGCAATGTTTGTTTTTAAGCTCCTAAGAGGCTCTTGCAAACTATGAAGAGAAAAGGAAAACAAAGTTGAACTACAGTAGAAGCACTTAAGAATCTGTCCTTTCAAGTACTCCTTCCTCTAATTTAAAAGGGCAATGACTACAAATATAAAGAGCAGAGCAAAATTTGTCCTGTATTTTATTTTCTAAAGGAATAAGAACCAGTATAAACCTGGCTGTTCATTCCCCAGGGAAGACATGGGATTAAGTTACAAAGGAAACATAGAGTACAGCCCATTTAGTTTTATCCACTGTCTCCTTTGTGATTCCTGCAGCCCTTTAATAGCTTTATTCCAGCTTTGTGTTGGTTAAACAATCAACAGAAGAGATTGTTTTCTCATAATTATCTAGCCATTGCTGAGGGACAGGGAGAATGGCTTTAAGGACCCCTGCCAATTTGCTTTACCCTTAATATTTCCCCTTCCCAGATTTTGTGAAGGATCTCACCTTCTGATATTTCTAAACCCTGTCTTAGACTGCAAAATGGCACCAAGGGATGTAAAAACTGATGGAGAGTCAGGACCAGGTCTGAGGGGTGTGACCTGTATTACAAGCAGCAGCACCAGTAGTCCAGGAGGTAAGATTTACCACTGGCTCATACTGTACTGCTGTTCCCAGTGTGTCCAGAGGCTGTGTCTCCTCCTTTCCTGCTGTGCATGCCATTGCTCACCTGGAAACACAGAGCAGGAAGATCAAAGCACACAAAGCAGCTACATTGCACTTGCAAGGTGCTTTAAAGTCTTGTGCCTCTGGTCTTGGTGTCAGCTGAACAACCTCAGCAAAACCCGATGCCCTGGTTCCACAGCTTTTGATTCTGAAAGTCTCTGGAGGGCAAGCACTTTATTTAGAATTGGAGGAATATCAGTAAGAGCAGGTGGAGGGTGGGAATTACTGTGCAGCTCCTGCATGAGAGCTAAGGGGTCACCATTCCTGCAGCATATCAGCTTTGAATGATTATCTCTCCAGAACAGTGCTTTGCACAAGAAGATTTCCTCGGGTCCTCTCAGCAGCTGGAGACCCTTCTGGTATTGTTTAGTTTAAAATGTAATTTTAGCAGTGCTGGTGAGCAAGGGCATATGGAGAGGGCACGATGCTGTCACCCATGCTGCAGGTCATGAGAAACAGATCAGCACTTCTCACCCCCAGAGAGGCTCCATCCATCCATCCATCCATCCCCATCCTCCGGGGGTTCTCTCAGTGCATCTGTGCTGTGGTGGGGGCACCCCATAGAGTTGCTCTGTTTTACCTGTTTTGCTATTTTACCTGGACTACACTTGGTTTTTCCCTGCAACTGTGCCAACTGTGCAGGCAGAGGGAAGCAGAGCACCTCCTGGTTTTGATGGTAGCATGGAGAGTTCTTTAGAGACATTGGGTCCTGCTTCCATTTCCCCCAATCCCCAGCTCTGCCATCAAAATTTCAGTGGCCATTTATTGCCAACATCGACTAAAAACTTTGGCATTTGGCATGTTTCTCCTTGCATGTACAAGGAGTTGAGGAGTAAAGTGTGAGTCTCTGCCAGGTATGTTTGGGTCTTGTAACTGCTTTTTGTTCTTTTTGTTTTGCTTAATTTAGTTTAGTTTTGTTTTTATCCCCTAGAAAATTACAGCTGTGCCATTGGACTCTCTTCTGTTCCCTGCTAAACTGGTGAGCATTTAGAGAAATTTCAGTGTGACTGGTAGTAAACTGAATTTACTCTGGGATTTCTGAGCAGAGCAGCTGGCCCTGCGTAGATCTGTCTTCAATGCCCTGCATGAGCTGGTCTATATAATTTAAATTGTGCTTTTTTACACATCCCATGAGAAACCATTTGCTGTTCCTTGAAATAATGAGTGCAGTGGAAATTGGATTGGTTCCCAAATGCCATAAATCTTTTTCCTGGTTTTAAGAGAGGCTTCCAAAATCATTGACTAAACTACAAGCAGAATTAAATATATATTATACACTTACAAGAAATCTACCTTCAATATTTACACTATATCATCTATCTTTATTTCTTTTTTTTTTAAACACAAAATCTATTACAACCTTTCTCAGACCTTTGAGATGTTAGTGCATTCTATAGTTATTTATGGATAAATGTAGTATATGGCAGATGTAGGGAAATAGCAACCTTCAACAGCCCTGTGCTCAGTTGCGTAAAAGGAAAAGGCCTGTTTCACATTTTAAATTCATCAGCTTTGATAAAAGTAAAAGGCATAGAGAGATTTCTTCCTCCCTCAGACTGAGTTGAAGCGAAATATTTTCTGTCTTCCACCAAGGACTAAGTGAAGGATGCTCAGAGCTTCCTCAGCAAGGCTTCCTGAAATCACAGGAGAGGCTCTCCTTGTCAGGAATTCAATTCAAGGCATCAGCAGAAACCCTGGTTCTTAAATCAGCACACAATAATACTTTCCTTTTTGTAAAATGTCAGCTTTCTCTAAATCAAGCAGGGATTTTTTTAGAACTAAGAAGCATACATGTTCTGGTTATGTTCTCTATGCACAGATTATCTGAACTTTTTCCAAAATAATTCTGGACTACTGTTGCAATATTTTTATTGCAGTCTTCTATTTTTCCTTTTCTTAGTATTCTCAATCAACCTGGTTTGTTCAACAAAATGTTGAGATGAAAATTATAAACCTATTTTCTTCTTCTGCAAAAAAAAAAAAAAGGTGGGGTTTGATGTTTCGTTAATCGATTATTTAAAAAAAAAATATGTATCGGGATATAAATTCTATTCTGCTGGCAAAGTTTTGGGTTGCATTCGTTTTTTGAGTCCATGGCTATCATAACTGAGTTGAACCTGACAACTTCTGCAGCTGAATAATAATTCCATTGAGGTTTATGTAATAATTCAATCCTGCTTCACCTGCATTTGCCAGTCACTCAAAATAAATCTTATTAATAGGATATAATGCCCCAACCTGTGCTGACTTGATCCTGTTCTTCTTTAAGGAAAACTCCTACCCCTTTCCCTTTTATATCAGTTTCCTCTTCTTTGTGCCACTGCAAATAATATACTTCATATTTTTAAGTTTAGTCTTTTTGCTGTACTTTGTGTATGTGCTGTTTTTGTAAAATCATTCTGCCCATGTGATTGAAATTATTCTTGCAAAATTTCTCTGCTTGAGTATCCATGCATTTTCGTGAAAGTTTGTATTGCTGCCCTCAAAGAGACTCTTGTCTCCAATTTCCACAATCATTTTCCTATGCACCTAAACTTTTCTCCTAGAAAAGGAATTAATAGCCTCTCTTGGCCTATGTGATAAGATTTTTGTTTTGTTTAATCCATTTTAACCCGGAGAATGAAAAAAAAAACCCATAAAATCCAGAAGATTCAGAAAAATCCAGAAAATCCAGAGGACATTTCTGTCAAGTTGTTACTGAAAGTCATCTTTATTAATGATGTTCTAGTACCTGGGTACTCATTTAGGGAGTATGTTATGTCCCCAAATTTTATAAAATATGTGGAAACAACTACTAATTCCCTCATTGGTGAATGTAGTGCTATATTTAATTTTGTGCATTCATGCCTATTCTTTAGCACCTTTTAAAGATATTTATGGAACAGGATTTCTCCCTACTTTTACCAAAACAAAAGTGATATTTTCTTCTTTCTTTGGCAGACTACTTTGCCACTTGATGGAAACCTAGATGTTTGCACTACTCTTCATGCAGGAATTGTTTCCTTTCTCAGTTCTTATTTTAAGGGAGATTTGCTGATTCTGTTGTTTAACCCAATAGTCTGGGTGCCTCTTGTTAGGCTGGTTGCCTGCACTCCTGTCTCCATGTGTGATGTTATAGCAGTGCTTATCAAGATGAGAGATGAAAATCCTGGTCCTGTGGGATTTAATCAAAAATAGTAATACGTGGAAGGGAGGATGAATGAACTAAATTCAATTAAAGAAATAACTTCTAGAATAGTGGTGTTTCCTGGTCTGCATTCTGTATGATATTGTCCTAATAGTGAAGACATTACTGTCCCATATTTCCCTTTCCTTCCCTAATATCCTTCATTTTCCTCTTCCCACTGAGGTGCTGTGTGTCTTTTTCCTGTGTGTCTCCACACAAGGACCAGGAGCAGTGGGTGGTTCAGGCTACACAGAGTTTTACCTTGCAGAAAGTTGTGAGTGGGCTGAATTTCTCTGTCTGGTTGGAGAGGCTGTGTGTGTGTGAGAAAGGGCTGGCGCCAGGGTGGGATAGCAGAGCCTTCCCTTGGGGTGAGGTCTTTTGGGATGGAATGACCAGAAGAGAGCAGAGCCATGCAGCTGGAATTTTAATTCCCTCAGGGTAGAAGATGGTCAGAACAGTTCTATGTTAAAAAATCCATAGAACATAGAGCAGGCTGGTCTTCCTATTTTTCCCTGCCCTGACCCACTACAACACACTCACCATCTTCTGGACCTACGTATTTTATAGGTAATGATCTTGCTTTATCCTTTGGCATCATGCCTTCCCTGGGGCAAAATTAGTTTGCATTCACTTTAGCATTCCTGCACTGCTGTTTTTCCTGATCATGGAGGAGCCGTGGTTCTTCTCCAGTGTCTCTTACCTGGGTGTGTTGGGGAGACCTAAACAATGCCACCTCTTCCTAAATCTTCTGCTGTCACAGGTAGTGCTCCAGAGGCAGGCATAAATCAGACCTGATGGCTTTTCCTTCTCTGATGTAATATACCTAGCTCCATTGACTTCTGAACATGAGGTCCCATCTTTCAGAAGCCATCACTGCTTTGACATGCTCAGGGCCTGGAGTGAAGAGCCTGGTGGTGAGGGAGGAAGGGAGCCACATCCCACCCAACCTACACACCCTATTTTCTTCCCTGAAAACACTTGTGTTTCCTGATGCTGGACATGGGCACAGGGCAGCTCCAAACAAGGAACTCAGTATGAGCTGGAAGAGAAGCAATTTCCAACAACAATTTAGAGCAATCAGAAGCAGCCTTAACATTTAACTCATGGAGTCAGTGCTCCCTTCCCATGCCATTAGCACCGAGGGCAGCCACCATGTGGAGAGAGACACGATGTCACTTTGCTTTCCAGTCTCCCTCTGTGCATGAGGGCTCTTTCCTGTTTCCCCCCATTTCATAGCCATGACCTGTCCCAAACAGGCTGGGAAATGAACACAGACCTCCTGGTTCCAAAGTTGCTACTGAAAAGGCTGCTACTGAAAGGACTGCTGTCCTTTTCGTGTCATTCTCCAAACATCGGATTTGATTTCTTTCTAGGAAATGCTGACTAAGTAAGCATTAAAGAATGAAAAAATGCATAAATGTTTTGCTTTTTAGTGCTAAAATGAAATACCTTAGCACAGTAGTTCTTCCCTCTGTTATCCCCCTTCCACCTCTGTTATCTGAGGATGTTGTTATAAGGCAGTTCAGAGGCTGACACACACTTTGCAAATATAGATTGTCTCTCCCTGCAGTGCTGCAGTAAAATGTGCTTTTGGGAGGAATCTCTTGGTTTCCTCTGTGATCTCTCATGTCAATCTTCCCACTCTTCAGCTCTTGTTAACAATACCTCCAAGCTTCAGGGAGGACTGAATGGCCACCAGAGATACCTGCTCATGTACTCTAAAGTCTTTAGACAGATATCAGAATCCATATTGAGCATTCCAACATAAAAACTGTTTGCATTTCTGTGCTTTCTCTCAGTGTTATTTTGGTATTGGGACACAAATAAATGCTTTGAATCCATCTGAAGACTTTCAACTACCATTTGCTGATGAGCACATCTATGAATAATAGCAGTAGGGCGCTTGTATCTGTGCCTTCTTCACTGTATCCTGTGCTTGAGCTACAGCAGCTGAATGAACAGTGACATAGCATAGATGGAAAAGTGTGATCAGGGCACACTAATCTGGATGCACAGCTGTCCCATGGGGCTGATGTGATGTGGTGTCGAGCAACAACAAATGACTGTCTGATAAACCCTCAAATACCTCTTGTGTACTAAAATACCTCTGATTTTTTCAGCCCTGGAAGAAGCATCTCCAAGTCTTTCCAGACTCACTGATAACTGAATCATCTCATTACAGGAGAGGACCACAAACACATCTCCAGCAGTACTCTCAGCACTTTTGTCAGCAAAAGAACAGAAGTTTCACAGTATGACCAATTTGCTAACACACACAAAAAAAAATTACTACAAAATTGAGTGGTTAAAAATGACAGCTTAAAAAAGAGAATTTCATAAAAGTAAATTGAATTAAACAAATGAAATAGGATGGTCTTTTAGTTTTTGGCTTCCCCAAATCCTGTTAATTTTGGGTCCTGGTCACTTAAGTGTTTTACTTAATGAGATCACTAAAAAATAATGCGGTACATGTTGCTGATGTAAAGGAAATTCCAGCAGCGATTATATAGAAACTGATAAGGATTTGCTGCTGGTGGAGTTCTTGGAAATAGAAGTTGAAAAGAGGATAATTATTGTAGAAATCTTATTGACTTTAGTCGGTGGTTACATAAAACTGTCTTAATATTTTCCCAGCAAGGGTATTGTTTGGCATTGCTGATGCTTTCCATCAAAGAAACACCACATTCCCTTCATAGAAGGAGAAATTTAACAGGCTTCCTCTGTACATATGGAGCATAATTTGGATAGGACTCTGTGTCAGGTAAGACAAAAGGCACCTAAATAATCAAAGCTGGGCTCATGGTTGTGTGCAAATTCTTATATTTTCCTGCAATTATCAATAATATGAAAAGTGCATCTCAATTTGTGTCATTTACAATATAGCAAGGGGCTGGTGGCAGATCTATGGGGAGCTCTAGGGTGTGGCCCTGCACAGACAAAAGGCCAATTCTCCATGGTGCCCAACTTGGGGCCACCAAGTCCAAAAAACCTCCAAAAGAAGATTGGGTTTTCCCTACTAACGTTCTTTCAAACAGCTGTCCAAGAGAGTGATTTGCCATTAGCCTGGAATTTTCTGGGGACAAGGATGACCCAGGATCACCCTGCCTAAGGGTTGGTATCTGTCAGGTGAGCCTCTCCATTCCTCCTGTCCTGCTTAGATGCACGATGAGCTGCGTAGTTTTCCCTGGATTTTTGGTGGATTTCCCAGTTAAGGCATAGCTGTTCTGCCTGTGCTGAGGGCAGTAGCAGCTCTGTGAAGGAGACACCTGGAGACTCCATGGGGCAGGAATATCCCCATGGCAAGTGTTGTCTCCAAAAGAGAGTTCTTCCCTCTGCTCTTGGCTGCTGCCAACTGCTGATCTTGGTGTGACCCAGAGAGTTCTCAGTTTTTAGAACTGGACAAAGGGCTTTCAATCCTGAAGTCTGCTGCACAACTGTTTTCTTGTTCTGTCAGCTTTCACACAAACTGGTAACTTCTTGCTGGTTTGAAAGCTGGAGCTTGATACTTCAGGAGGCTTAGGTTCACCTTGTAGCAGATAATTGAGTCTCAGTGTCACTGAACTCCAGATTCTTAGGAGGATTCAGTTTGATTCAGTGCTCTTCCATGCATTCAATACTATGCTTTTGTTTGTTTCACCTTTGCCCTAAAAGCTTACACACCTTCAGAAGCAAACTCCAGGTAAAACACTGTAGTTGGAGTGGCAAAATGTTTCGTTCAGTGTGGGTGTTAAAAAGATATTGCAAGCAATTCCACTAGCACTAATAAGAGTAATTGGAATTGTTTGGCTTAGAAGAAGCATGGTGGGGTTAAAAGCCTAAAAGCTAAAGAATTCTGTGAATAGGGAGATCCTTCTCAACAGGGAATGATTTCATTTATTATAAAGATATAAACTCCTACTCTGGAAAATAAGTGCTGAGAACATCAGGGTTAGGAATTTTATGGCCTTTAGAATAACTGATCCAATAATTTGAGTCATAGAAGAGGCTGGACTTTTTTAATCCTGGTCTTCAGAAAAGCTTTGTGCAAATCTTTAAAACAAAATTCTGTTAATGTCCAGTTTTGCTGAGCTCATGCTTAAAAGGAAAAGAGGAGCATGAACTGAAATCCTGATTTTAGTCATAGTAATACTTTTATTTGCTTGAAAGAGAAATTGCTTTTGAGACTTGTCTTGGGAGAAGGGTGATGTGGTTTACAGTTATTCTAAAAAGGGATTTCTTCTGTAAAATTAATACAAACTGTCAAAAATGTCTTCCTAAAAACCAGGGAAAAGGCTGTTGGAACTGGTCTAAATGTTAGTTCATAACTGGCATAAAATATTACTCTGTTTATCTGGAAAGACAAGAGAAGAATAGCAGAAACAACCATATTGGGAGCACTCTAAGTCCTGGTAAATGTGAGATAATGAGGTTTAAGCTTCTTCCGCTGAGATTAAAATAAATTGTTTTACACTGGACTTGCTGTGGGCAGCAGTGCCTGTGGATGGTTATCAAGGCTCAGTTAGCCCATGGTAGCTGTTTCTTGATCACCCGAATGTATAGGTTAAAAGAAAAAGAAAAAAAAAAAAGAAAAAAAGTAAGAAAAAACCCAGGTCTGAACGTTTCATAAAGCACCCGAGGTAGTGGGACTGGGATTTTACTTTACCATTATCTGGAAGATCAAAGCTGCTGGCTGTCTGGTTTGTCTTCCCCTCTCATACCATGGCATGCAGCCCATTTACCCCATAGGTACCTAACAGATGATCAAAAGCTTTTTATGCTTTTTCCGACTACATCAGCTAGTCTAATAAAAATAAAGTCATCTTTCCCCATATTTCTTTGGATCCTTAAAAGCCTACAGTATTACCACCACCATATCCTTAACACATTCAAAATGGGGTGGAAAACAGATGAGAAATGGGGAGTCAACCCTGTATCTTTTGTGTCTGATGATAACCCTGTACCATTCCTGCCCAGTCAGTTGGAACAGTCATCTAATAATATTGTATCTACTTTAGTGTTCCGAGTATTCAGGTTTAATTGAGTGAAGTATTGCCTTTTTGATATCTCTTCCTTTGCTCTGGTCTGTTCCAGAGAAGTCTGAAGCTGACTTTATCATGCCCCAGCTGCTCAGAATTGTCTGCAGTTCAGGTAGAAGACACTCCTGTCTGTAAATATTGACTTTCTCCTTCAAACCCTGCTGTGGCTGACATGTGCTGTTCTCTGTTCCCTCTTTAAAGCTCAATTAATAATACTGAGGAGCTCAACATAATCCTGACTCCTTTTGTATTACTGGGCCAGTGACTCCTTTTCTAATGTTGAGCCAGTTAACCTCTGATCTATTAACATTAAACTGTAAAATTCAATAAGTGAGAGCTGGGCTTTAAATAATTGAGAACAGGCCACAGGGTAATTAGATATTATGAACTGGGGTTGAAGAAGATCTAATAATCTGAGGAGAGATGCAAATCCATAGTGAAAACTCCTCTGGAGGATTACTTCCTTTTCATTTAGGGGCTGGTAGGGAGGCTGGGCAATACATATGCCTGCAAACTAGTTTGTCAATATTGAGTGGGTTCAGGAAGAAAATAAGTATAATGCTGACATGACCAATATGGAATATGTGACAGAGTCTAGGTAAATTGGATGAATATTTCTTAATTAGTGTAGGAAACATGTTGTAATTCAGATATATGAACACTCCTAAGCATCTTCATGATTTATTCATGGCTATTCCTAGCTGCTATGGAAGCAAACCATGAAATACTGCAGATTTCTGTTGATAATAAAACCAAATCCTCTGGTAAATAACTCTGTACAAAGTCCTGGTGTCCCACAGGATTTTTTTCAGGCAGCACTGTGGTAAAAATGTTCAGATCCCAATGGATCTGATAGGAGACTTAGATTTTATAGGATTACTGAAGTTGGAGACCCTAAAATTTAGGGTAGGGACATAAGGTCCCTTGACAGCCACCAAAGGGCTCCTTTTGACACAACCGGTTTTAAAATCAAGCTTTTGTGTTCATGAAAGCCACTGGTGTTTGAACATTTTCAAGAAATCTTGAGAAATTTGGGAAGGAAACACTTCTTGGTATTCCCTCCTGATGTTTGCAAGCCTTGCAAGAGTTGAGTCAGATTGCCTGTGCTGTGGAAATTGCCTATGATCATCCACCAGTTTGCAGCACTAACTCAAAATGTGACAGAACAATATTTCAGTATGACTAAGACAAAACAGAATCTTACTGGGCTAAGCATTTTGAACTCAATGGGACTGCTCATGTGCTTAGATTTAAGTTACGAGCTGTAACTTGTAAAATTAGTCTAGATTTCACTCTCAGTTTATTCACCTCCATCTTAAGGGCAGGTGTACAAATTGCACCTCTCAATAAGGGGCTATGAAGGGCACACTCAAATAGTAGCTTTGAATCTTTGTCAGCACTTCATTTAAAGAAAAGGATTTGAAAAAGGGCTGTTTACTGCTCCTGAAAAGAGCAGTTCATCTTCCTGAGTACACACTGTTCCTAAAGTGTAGAGAATATCCTCCAGACAGTGTAATTATTGACATCTATCACTAAACCAGTCATCCTGTGCTCCTACCACAGTGTCTGAGCTGAGGTGCACTGAATCTCTCCAGTCTACTTCATGTGTTTGAGGTGCTACAGATGCTCATTCCTATAGCTAGCAGCATCCTGTGAGCTGCTTGCAAGGGAAAGCAAAGGAGAATTCAGGCTTATATAATTTCCTGCTTTCCTACAAACCTCCTTTTGTCCAGGGTTCCACAAAACAAATGGGGATCTCTCAATTTTCAGCAGGGAAAGCACAGCTTTAACGCCAATATAGCAGTTAGTCTGGTCCAGGTAGGCCATTTGGACAGTATTTGTTCACATTCAGGGTGTATTCATGACTGCCTTGTGATCTCAGTAACCATCCTGAATCCCCTGGGTAGCACATAGGGCAGAATCTCTTGTCTTAAATTAATTCTATTTGAGGCTTCCTCTGGAGTCCCAAGTAAAATCAGAATGATATCAAAGTCCCTGGAAAGCATGAAGCTTTGGAGGTAAACTCAGGATCTCAGCTCAGCTTTGGCATTTATTCATTATGTGGCAATTCCCAGTGAGAGTCTTACATTTTCTGCCGGAAATGCATGCAAATGGAAAGTCTCCGAAAGAGGGAACATAGATGCTGTTTATAGATTAAAAATAGGTTATCAGGAAATTAAATTATTTAAGTGAAAATTTGGCTGAAAATCATCAAAGTCTCTTGGGTTAAGATAAAAATATAAAAAAAAATTGCACTAAGTTATTTCTATCAGTAGTTTCTGATGACTTCAGTGTCTATAGAATTTTGCCCTCTCTGTCAACAACATTGTTATAGAGATCCAAATGAAAACATAGTCCTCACTTTTTGGAAAGCAGACATAAATGCTATAAAAAAAGAGCACAAAGCATAAAAGAAATCTCCCTCTTTAATCCTCTTTATATCTATGTTACAAGCTTTGCTGCAAGATGCTTCATAGTGATGAGTCTATACCCTCCTTTCACTGCTAAAACAGAAAAATGAATAAATGATTCAGCTTTTACTCCCTCTCCAAATACAAAGCTCATTTGCTGGTTTGTGAATCCTTTCTTTGCTCCCCTCTTAATTGCATCCATGTGTATCAGCAATCACTAATGTCTCTAATAATGAGGGAAAGCTTGCACAGGCTGAATGCTGAGAGTGGCAATTCTGAAGTGTGAGTCTGCTTGTGTTCTTGGTTTTTGTTATGTGGGGGTAGGATTTTGTTTTTGCAATGTGCTGCAGAAGTGGCATCCCTTGGGGATGAAGAAATTGCTTCTTGGAACCCAAGCCAAAAGAAGAATCAGGAGTAAACAAGAGGGTTTTTCTGTTTTTCTTTCTATTTTTTTTTTTAAATACTATTTCAAAGGTTGATTTTATTTGAAATAAGAAAATTTGCAGTATGTGTTTAATGTTATATTTAAGCGGATAAACATGTCAGGCATTGCAGTTTGGGATGATAATAGGTGACAATTTACTTATTTATTCATTCCAAATTTCTACATGCATATTAATGGAGCATCTGTTCCTGGATGTAGGCAGCTTATCAGATACATAAAAAATCCAACAAAATTAAGACAAGAAATAACACTAACAAACTAGGAGAAGCCTTTTTGGACACAAAAATAGCTGTCTGCAAAACTGATATCCTTCTGATCCATTCTTCTGTCTGATTCCTTCTTCCCACATTTCCTTCAGATCATCTCAATCCCTATGTGCAAACACACCCCCTGAATCTCTGAAACCCTGTAAGGGCCATCCCATCCCCAATGGGATTTTCATGTGCCCTCAAGAGCAGACCTGGGGTCCTTTGGAAGCAAAGATAATGAGGATTACAAGCCGCAGCATTCTCAGAAAGGATATTCCAGCAGTATTTTCCTTTATTTTCCTTTCTTGTGTTCAAAGCAGGGTTCAGCACTTCTGTTGGTCTCATTTGTGGTAACATGGGGAGAGGGAGTGCACAGAAAAAGTTGTGAAGAGAAAGTACACTGCTACAGAGATGTAGAAGTGGTGCCAAATCCTGAAACAAAATACTTCAGACTATGTAGAATTATAAAAATGCACCCAGGCATCTTAAAAGGCTTACTGAACATACTTTTTTTCTTTTTCTTTTTTCTTTTCTTTTCTTTTTTTTTTTTAAAGTAAGGAACCACACAGAACTTCCACTTTACTTGTATGCACACACATTTAAAGCTGCTCAATTTTTAAAATCAATGTCTCAAAAAGTTAAGACATGCCAGTGTAAAAGAATTATATTTAGTCTTCTTTTCATCACTTTGGGCATGTGGTGCTATGGTATGGACTTTAATAATTCGTAAACATAGTTGATATTTTAATTTCCACAGGAATTTTATTTCTGTGTTTCAAGAACAACAGCTTTCTCATTATTTTTTTTTCCCCTTAAGTGTCACCTGGCTGAAGAAGGAATAACAAGAGGGAAAGTTTTGCTCAACTTCTGCGATCTTTAGACTGTTCTCAGTACAACCAATATATTCAGAAATTAGATGCGTGTATATGCTTGCACACCAATTCGTGTTCTAATCTCTAAGCAGATTCAACCTCTAAATTCCCATGACCATCTGAGTTGGAGTGAGGTAAAAGTGAGTTTTTCACTGACTGTGAGGGGAGGCTTTGGGAAATACGTGCCATAGACGGATATCCTTGGCTGATGCCTGAATTTTTTCATGAGAGTGGTGATAAGTATACAATGCCATCTGTATGGCTGCTTTCTGAGGCACAGAGCCACTTCCAATTCAGGGGTGATTTACAGCCTGCTCCTGCTTTGTTCCTGACCAATTGCATGAACTCTGTAATAATTTGGGCTGGTGTGTTCTTATATGGTAAAATAATCCCCTGTATTCTTGTTTTCACTTAAAGCAGGTAGATTTTCTGTGCAGCTCTTTAGTCACAGAGTGAGTGAGAAATAGGAAAGTGACATGCAGACACATGTGGTGGCCCCATCACAGGGTGTGCTGGTGGCTGGAGAGGGGGTGTCCAGGTGTTGGGTGTGCAAAGAGCAGCCCCAGTTTGCAGTCACCTAATTAATGACAGCAGAGCCCCATGAGAAGAAAAGCCTGCAGTGGCCCATGAGATAGAAACCTGCAGCTCTCAGCTGATGGTACCATGGGTGGGCTGCTCCTGGTGCTATCTACAAAATGCCGGCACCCTGCAGGGATTAAAAACTGGATGGTTTTCATTTTATGGACCTTAGATACCTCTTTGATAGCTGGTCACTGAAGATGATGATCTTTGCACAGGAATTCACAGGGAAAGAGGGATTTAAGGAGAGCAAACCTACGTGAAGGTGTGGCAGATGGAATTGGATATCAAGCAGAAGTTCTGGCTGGTATTGTAAAAGTAACTGGAAAATATGCTGTGGTGGTAGCAATGTGTCACTATGAAGAATGGAATGAAACTCATAAAAAAAGAAGCAGAAGATGAATTCACAAATTATCTGTCCTGAAATACTCTGAGGTATATGAGTAGCAGACTGTGAGAGCTGTCTCTCCACAGAAAAAAAATCTTGAAGGACCACCTCTCCTTCAGCTGGACCAGAAACAATATGTATTAGAACATCATAACCCAGTTTAGATACACCTTGAACCTCTTGTTTAAAAGGCAATTTTGTTTCTAGTTCTCTGCCCTACTACAACCCAACAACTTTCTTCCCTCTATGATCGATAATTGGATCCTGCAGCTGGAACACTGAGGCACCTCATGTGGAGGCTGCTTCCTTTGTCCAGTAAAGACTTGGATTGGGCAAGAGCAGCTGGATACTAATCATGCAAATGACAACCTTAACATGTCTGTGCAACAGAAAAGGTGATTTTTTTTCCTGTTAATTGCACCTGTGTGACCCCCACCCCCTACAAAACTGCCCTGGATTTCCAGCACAACTCACAGGAGCATAACTCAACCTGCTATTTGGCTTTGTTCTCTTTTGCTTTTCTCTTTGTTCTATCTGCATTCCTCCATGCTCCAAGCCCACCTTCAATTTTTAGAGCATCTTGAAGTGTTTCACAAATGCAGGTTAATTAGCAGTTTTGGAGCAAACTTTACAAATAGGCAGCAGCCTTTATCTGACACAAGACTGGAGTGGTTTGCTCTGTCTGCTTTGGCTCTGAGGGATGATGGCTCTGCTGGACAAAATGGGCATGTGCTTATTGAAGCCAAATGATGTGTTTTCTCTGGTGCAGGGCGAAACTTAGCTACCATTTTCTTAGAAATCTCTAATGATGACAGCCCAAACCCCTCCTTACCATCTATTCCAGCTTTTGAATATCTATCTCCTAGGTACAGCAGGCATGAAGAACACCTTATTACTGTCCTTTACTTTTTTTTTTGTGTATCTCTTTTATGTTGTTGTTGTTTGTTTTCTTGGTCTCGTTTTTCCCACTGAACTGAGCCCCAAGTCTTTCCCATAGGTCACATTTTCTAGAGCTCTTGTTGTTTTTCTCTACTCTCTTTGATCCATGCTTTCCTTGAACTGTGATGCTCAAAGCAGAAGAGTGTTTTCTTAGTGATTTGGTCAACTTTGAGTTGCAAAGAAGAAATTCTGTTTGTATTTCAGAAGTTATTTTATGTTTTTTTTCTTTTTTCTTTTTTCTTTTTTCTCTTTTTAAAGCAGTTTGGCATTGGCTTCTCTTTACTTTGTGATCCTCTAGAAACCCCAAATCCTTTTTGTAGAAGAGCTGCATAATCAGTTGCTTCTTATCTCTTATGCTGTTGATTATTCTGTGGAGTTTGTACTTGTGCTCTGCATCACATCCATTACAGGCTGCTTTTCCAAGGGGACAGTCTTATCAATCCTTCCCACTGAAAAGCAGAACATACTTAGTTTATAGATAGGTTAACCTATTCACGGTAATTCTGGCTGGTTTAGTGTCCAGGGAGAGTTTGACTGGATCTGCAACAGATTTGGAAAATAGCATATAATTTTCCTTTTCCTTGGGCATCTTTTATCCCAGTCATGTGTAGGACGTGTACCTGCTGCTGAGTACTATCACAGAACTACTTTGGAACAGAGCAAAGTTCAAATCTAAAAAGGATGAGGGAGAATGTAGTTCATTGGAGCACTTTTTTTTTTTTTCCTAGGAGAGTTTTATAAAAACATTCAGAATTTGATGTCCTGGTATTTCCTGACGCTGAAGTCACAGACTGTAATATTTCCCAGCAGCTCTAAGTCAGAGCAGAGTTACAGCAGGGCTCCTTTCACATGCCAGGTTATATAGGAGATTTAGGAACTTCATGCTGCCTCTTTGCATGAGCCCAAAGATGCTAAATAGTGGTAATTAGTAACTAATGGAAATTAATACATGACTAATATGGGGGAATAATTTAGGTCCTACTCACATTCTTCTGTAATGAGCAGCACTTGCACTTTCATGGTTGCTGTTATCACAGTGTGGGCTCTGACAAAATAAGAGAGCTGGGAGTATAGATCAATTTGCAATAATAATAAAAAAATTTGGTCTAGAGAAAACCAATTCAGTGATTGAATTAATGGAAATGCAGTACTGTTCAGTCAGTGACTAAGCCAAGATGATGCTGTATAAGTCAAATGTCACAGTGATCACTGTCTGCAACTTCTAGGACAAAAAACTTCAAATAAATTGTCTTCTGCAACCTGCATGGTCTGTTTCTGTCTGAATTTTCACTCGGTTGTGCCCCCTTTCTTGGATGTGGTATTGTGCTCTGATGTACAGCAGCTGCCCTGAGCTGGTGGTTTCAGCCAGTACAAATCTCTTCTCTGAGCTCACAGGGTGCTCTGTGCTGTCTGCTGGCAAAGAGCAGTATCAAATCGAGTTACTCCAGCTCTCTCTCAGGCGCCAATTAAGAGTGATCCTGAAATGTGTTGTGGTACATAGCCTGAGAAACCTGACAGCTGTGTTATGGAAAGCAGGAAGATTAGCTTTTCCCCCTAAATCACTGGGAAATCCCCAGTGACACAGTATTTATGAACAATAAATATAAATAATATATGCGGTTTTTATGCATATGTTTTAAAATATGAGAATTTAGGAGCTGGAATTACATCTCTAAAATCCCTGTGAACTTTGCTTTAATTCTTCCCGTCTCAGTAGCATAAATCTTGCTTTGGGGTACCATTTGCAAGCTCATGCAGGGGATTTCAAACCTGTGTGAGCACCTCCTGCCTGTATCACAGTGGATCAATCAATACCACAGCAGCGTGATAATGCTCTGCATCAAAAATTCTGCAGAAGCCTTATCAAGACCTACCAGGGAATGAAACCAGAACATGTTATTTTGAGTGCAAAGGCTGACCACATGTTTTGAGACTGAGGTTGTTAATCTCAGCACTGTCAAAAAGTGTGGCACCTGGGGAAGAAATAAAAAAATAACATCTGCTTACTTTTGTTTGTGTATTTATGGCTGGGCAAGGCAGTATTTCCTTTCCTTATTCCTGCTTCTGCCTTCCTCGACAGAATTCCCACCACTGTGAGGTCTGTAGTTAATAACTAATAATGCCACTTGGTTTGACAAGAAGTTGTCATAATTTTTTTCCTTTCTTTCTGTATAGTTTTGCATGCCTGTCCATTTGTGGTATTTATCTTTTGCAGATTATCCTGCAGAACTTGTCTCCTGAGGCAAAAGAAGGACAACATTATTGTGGAATATTCATATCAGCTATGCACATTTTGAAGCTGACTCTCCAGCATCTTCTTGTGATGCAGCCACTTCTCCCCTGAAAACCAGCTGTAAAGTGCCTACTACAAATGCAAATAGCTGTAAGAACATGCAAGGCAATACATTATCTGGCACTAGCACTAAAATTTTGAGGGGTAGGAAGAAAAATTGTAATTAAACCCACAAAGCATGGCTTGCTCTTGCTTCTATTTGAGAAGATATCATCATAATCTCTTCCAAAACCACTCATATTAATCTCACAGCATTTATGTTAATCACAGCCATTCATGCAATTTGTGTAAAAATCAAGAACCTGTGATGTCTCTTATCACAGCATCAGTGTGATGGGTAATTAAAAGCTAATCAAGTGGTCTCCAGGAGTTCTGGGCCATCATTTACCACTGTAGCCAGCATGATGGATTAAAGCAGTAACTCAGCCTGAAAATATAGAATCCATGTTATTTTTCCTCATTTTAATTCAAATGGTAGAATTCCATCCTTTTGGTAAGATAGATGATGCCATTTCAGAATATTGTATGTTCATGGGTGGATTTATGAGAGGCAGATTTAATAATAAGGAAAAAGGAGGATACAATAACAGGAAAAAGAGAAACAGGTTGTTGATTGAACAATAAAATACAGACAGCACAGCAAGATGGGCAAAATAACAATCCTGGAGCTCGACCCTCTTTGAACACAAGCTGCAGATTGGTGCAGTTCAGCCTGTGGATCCTCATGGATACTCTGAGAGCTTTGCTGAGTTTTTTCTCTTTCTGACAGAAGGATTCCAATATACCTTCTTTCTCTTCACCTCCTAAATTCCTACTTTTATTTCCTGCTTCCTTTCCTCTGGGAAAATCTTGCTCATTCGAAAAGCAAAAGGCCAAAGCTGAGAAACTACAGGCTAGCTGGTGTAAATCATTAAAGTACCTCTGGAGATTTTGTTAGCCATTGATGTGCTCTGTGATGTGTCTGTGAATTGTAAAACACTCTGGGTTGATGGGGACACACATGAAGATTTGCACTAATTATTCTCTCGACTCAGTATTAATTTGGTACCCTGGGCTGTTCTCTATTAACACAATTGGAAAAATTGAGCTAAACCCTTGAGCTCTCACATTCAAGAATCTTCTCCATAAGGTAAAAACCACACAGTGTAGAGCAATCATGGGAAAAGCAAGGTTTTAAGAATCCTAGTCTCTCGAAGACCTTTGTGAAGTGCAGTCTCTGACAAGAACATGTCTTTGCTGTCTCTCCATAAAGCTCTGTTGTTGGGCTGGTTGTGTCAGTGAAGGAAAAACCACTTTCTTCTCAGCAAACTGTCAGACCGTGTCCGTAAAAAAGATGCACAGCACTAACAGGTTAAGGGTGGTATCAGTACTTGTTTTCAGCAAGTGGTGTGAGCTTACATTTGCCTCTATGACATTTGTAATTAGTGATAATTAGGTGTGTTCTGCATCCGATAGCTTCCAACTTTTCTTTGCCCAACCTTTTCCTCTTCATTCTCCTTCACTGACTGATTTTCTGGAGTTCTCCCTAGACCACATTTCATCAGACACACATTGTTATTTACACTCAAGCTTCTGCTTGTATCTGATGAAAAATATGAAACACGTTTTTAGCTTAGATTAGACTGAGAATGACCAACTGTTAAATAGCTGTAGGTCAGAGCAGAGGTTCATCTTTTTCAGTACTCTCTGAGAGTGGGCTATAGTAGAGGCAAGAAATGCAGGATGATATTTCCCAGCACATTCTTCCAGCCTCTGATATGTGACTCAGCAAACTCCTTAGCCAGAGGTGATAGATCCTTGCACTTAGCACCCCTTTCTCTGCTAATTTGTATTTTTGCTTTGAAATGTGTTTGTCATGTACAATGATTTATTAAAATTCCAAAGGCTAAACAGCTCCAGGTGATGTTGGGTGCTGACCCCTGTGCTCTGCATCACTCCAGGAGAAAAGACTATCTCCTATAGACACTGACTATATTAGATTTTATATTTACAGTGAGGGAGTTGAGGATAAGTTTCTCCCTTCTCCAGTGCTGTGCCAGCTCTGGGCAGCCTTGCATGGTGGTCCCCAATGGATTGACTGTTCTCAGGCTTTCACCTGTGTGAAAAAGAGGTTTTTACGGTAAAGCTCTGTGTTGCTCCAACAAACTGTGCACTTATTTCTCAGATAATTTATTTTCATTTGGTTCAGTGCTGTACTGATTCTGCAGTATAGCTGATTTTATGCTCTTCTATACCAGTGACCAGTCTCTTAACAGGCAGCAATAAAATCTGACCTACAGCTCATTTTTTCCCCAAAATAGTGATTATATTCTAATGTGGAAGGAAATGTTCTCATGGAATATAATTTTCAAAAGGAGCAGTAATAAAAAAAATAAAAAGGAGACCAGAAGGAATGGAAAGAAAACGGGACTTACTCTGCTTATTTGCTCCCTGTGACCTGACAATAATTTATGTGCAGTATTAAGTAGAGGAGAAGTTACCATAAAGTTTCATATTGTCTCTCTCTTAAGGGAGTAATAATTTCAAAATGGTAAAACCCAGACCCTGTTTGCTGTTATAAATGGGTTGAATGTATGAATATCTTGTGGAGGTAAGTGGTGAAACTGTAGCTTATGAAGGTGTTTATTTTGTATTGCTTTTGTTTGCAGGGCAATCAGTCTCCACTTGTTTGTGATTTTTATTAAATATGATGCCCTCTCATGTTTCATAAGAAATGTTTATGCAAAGTAATCAATTTGATTCATCATCTGAAATTTACCTAATGAATTTATACTGCATAGGATTAATCTTCTTATATTTCACTCTTCCAGGAATTTAAAAAAAAGCAGATGTAACCAGAATGGGCAGCTTCATGCTATCCAATAAACTGCAAATGAATAGAGGCTTTTAGTAAAGGTGTTTGAACTTGCAGCTCATGGCTGGCTGGCAGTGTTTTGCTTTCAGACAAAATGAGTTTTCTCAAAGAATCTTTTTTTTTTCTTGTTCTGACCTAAACTGAACTGAAATGCCTGACTTGCAGTTTACATGATTTAAGAACTTAAACTATTGGACGGGGTCTGCAATTTGTTTCCATCCTTTGGTTGTGTTTGTCTCTTCTTGTTTTCATCAGATGCAGCAGAGGGAAACAGTATCCCTCTTCATAGTGAAATAGAAAGCACCAAAAATGTTTACAGGTTTGGGCACTTCTAGCAAAGCCCTTTGGATCTCTAATATAGTCTTATAAACTAAAATGTCCCAGAAGCTGTTTTTATTTCTGTCTATTTTATTAGGGAAAATGGTGGACTTCCTTTAATACACATTGGGATTGTCTCTTAATGACTCTGTCAATGGAGGCTGAATCTTCATAAGCTCTATGGACAAAGAGTGATATGTGACACTTTTTGTGACCCTTGTGCCTTGGAATCAAAGTTGTCTAATGTAGCTTTTGCTCTGTCTGTTTTCCTTCTACAGCTTTGGATGCAGGTGGCCATTACCATTCAGTGATGGAGTGACTCTCTCCCTGCCAGCACTGATGAAATCACATCTTGGATCTTGGGGTCAGCTTTGTCCCCTCACTACCAGAATGCCATGGAGGTGCTAGAGGGTGTCCATAGAAAGTCAATGAGCTGGTGAAGGGTCTGGAGCGCAAATCCAGTGAGGAGCAGCTGAGGGAGCTGGGGATGTTTGGCCTGGAGAAAAACAGGCTCAGAGGGACCTTCTCACTCTCTACAACCACCTGAAAGGAGGCTGTAGCCAGGTAGGGGTCAGGCTCTTCTCTCAAGGAACAAATGNGGTGCTAGAGGGTGTCCATAGAAAGTCAATGAGCTGGTGAAGGGTCTGGAGCGCAAATCCAGTGAGGAGCAGCTGAGGGAGCTGGGGATGTTTGGCCTGGAGAAAAACAGGCTCAGAGGGACCTTCTCACTCTCTACAACCACCTGAAAGGAGGCTGTAGCCAGGTAGGGGTCAGGCTCTTCTCTCAAGGAACAAATGATAAGACAAGAGGAAATGGCCTCTAGTTATGCCAGTGGAGGATTAGGTTGGATAACAGGAAAACTCTTCATCAAAAGTGTTGTCAAGCACTGGACCAGGATGCCCAGGGAAATGGTGGAGTCACCATCCCTGCAGGTATTTAAAAGATGTGTAGATGTTGCTTTTAAGGACTTGGTTTAGTGGGGACATGGCAGTGCTGGGTTAACATTTGGACTTGATGATCTTGAAGGTCTTGTCCAACCCAAATGATTCTATGAGAATTAAAGACCTTAATGATATCTTTAAAACTTAGATAAATAGAGGACAAAAGAAGAAGGAAGCAAAGGGGACACCAAAGAAGGGGGAGACCAAAGGTAGAACAAGGAAGGGACAAGGGAACAACCACTTAGAGGCATTTATGAGCTCATATATAATTTATGGGCTCATATATCCTGGGTGCAGGAGCCACCCAGCCAGTGACCACCAGCCATGCCACATGAGACCCAGGCTGCTTTACTGGAAGGAACTGGAAATATTGATTGGGGTGGATGGGAAAGAAGGCAGAAAACCTGACTTTTGGGAGAACTGCGAGAAAACAGTCTTTATTTTAACTTTACCATTCATGAAACAGCTTTTGTATTTTGGAGCTGGATTGAGTTTCTGATATGGTTAAGGCCATGCAGTGAATCATTACTGACAGGCAGGACATTTTTTGTTCATGACCTGCAGTCCCTACATTGCCAATTGAGGCTGTGGCAGTCAGGGTGATGGGGAAGCAGAGATGCTGATTAAGATATGGATATTATCCCTATGAGTAGGAAAGTGAGGGAAATAATCCTTTTTCCATGGGCTGGAAATTTGAAGTAGTATATCCCATTATTTCCACACATTCCCTAGTTTTCATAGAAATGTATGGCAGTTTGGTCTTGTAGTTTGTTTTTTTATCCCCAAAGTAGGTAAGAATATTGTTATTAAAAAGATGAGAATTCTGGGCTAGATTAAAAGACAGGTAGGTCCAATCCTCTCTCTGTAATCAGTGATTCCCCTGGGTGAGGATTAACAGGTTGTATGGGAAGCTATTTTTATCTGGTATATTCTACCAGCTCCTGACAAGCAGCAGTTCAAGGAATTTCTGAGCCACCATTAATCTGCAATGACATATTCTCTATCAGTGAGATTAAACATTTTTTATAAACCAGATTTTGCTTTTATCTCTACAATTTCCTGTGGCAATGAGTTACACAATTTAATTATGAAGTGAATACAAGATAATTTCTGTTGGTTTTGGGCTTTTATACCTTCCTTCTGATCACTGCATTTTACACTGGCTATTTCTTGGGCATAATGAATAATTATTTGCAGTCTTTCTTGTCTGCACAGTTCCTATACAAACCTCTCTTATCCTTTTCTTCCCTCTCTAATTCCTATAACCTATAATTTTGTATGTGTGGTTATGGTTTTTTTTTCCAAATGCATTACTTTGTATTCATTAGTATTGAAATTTAACTGCAATCTTATCACCCTGTCATTCAGCATTGTGAGCTCCTTTTGTGAGTCTTTGAAATCAGCACAGAATTGACTGTTCTGAATAGTTTTTTGTTATTTATTCCTTTCACTAAATCATTTATTAATATGCTGAGCTGAACAAACTCTGGGACAGATCTTTGAGGGACTTCCCTGGCAACTTTATCTTCCTCTCTCTTTCTCTCTCCAGTTTTTTGTTATTCCTTTTGTTTCTTGTATTTTAAAGTGTGCATTAATCTGTAAGGACATATTTGTTTTGTAGGTTTGTCCATGCCTGTGTTTCACTACATTATTTCCCATCTGTATACACATGCTCCTCCTCCAAATGAGGTTTTTTTTTTCTACAAAGGCAGACCTTCCCCATTGATTACACAGCAGTGAGCTGGGAGCAAGGACAGTGGAGTTAAGAGCAACACAGCAAGTCTAGGAATTCCATTGATAAAGGAGGCTGGGATGTGTTTATTTCCTTCATCACCACTGGAAGGGGAGAAGAGCTCCAGCTACCACACTGAATGCAGCTCAGTGCTGCATCAGGAGAAGGCAAGGGGAGAGCAGCAGACCTGGCTGGCCATTAACTGAACCTGGCAAGTGTTTACATGAGGAATCAGACTGGAAATGCCCTAAATACACTGATTTATAAGGCTATTGATTAGCAGTGACCAGTCAGGAAAAGGAGTGGCAAACTGCTGCTTCAGCATTGCCCTTAGGAGCAAAGATCAGTGCAAACAGCCCATGCCTGTGTTTATAGCACTCATTGCCATCCCAGGCTTCCATTTACATATTCATATATCACAACATCTGTGCATTCACCAGACCCAACCCATGCTCTGTTATCCTTCATATTGATTAGGTTTTTACACACATATTGAGACAGATGTACTAGATGTACTTGTTTTTAGCTGGTTTTTATTTATGAAGTAATATGACTAAGTATGTGCCTGTGGTCACAGTTTATCTTTTGCTGCTTTCTGAGGGATACAACACAGCTCTCTTCAAGATTACTTCTCTTTTTATTGGTATCTCATCTTCCACACTGAAACAGTCTCTAAAGTCCTTCAAATTATAAATATATCTTAACACTCCCTGATGTAGTGCATCATATTTATGCATCTCACAACCCAAGTATGAAATAGTGTCAGTCTACTCGGGTTGCTGTACATGGAATATTTTAACATTGTAAAAATCAGCTTTTCTCACGGAAATATTTTTTCATTGCCTTAATATTGGAGTATGCTTTTCAGATGTATGAATAAAATTTGGTGCCTTAAAACCCTCATTTATAGTAATGCTTTTGAACTTAAGATGCAAATACAATGGAAAATTAGGTTTATCATTTTCCCTTTCTCTGTTAGTACAGAGAAATATTATATATCAAGCCCAGTTTCAAGTCCAGTGAGCTTTCTCACTCAAATGCCTTCTGTTCTGATGAACTTGCATCTTCTGAGAGGACAGAAGCCTCTAAACAGAAAATTCCCTACCAGTTCTCCTGACATGCTCTGTGACTGAAGCCCTGCAATTTCTTTTCTCCATCTCTGCTGTATCTATCTATCCACCCACAAAATGATGAGAAATATTGTGGATGCAGGACCCAAATGCACTGGAGCCCTAGGGAGCCTTCTCAGTAATACCAACCCTTCTCATTTACAAAGTTAATTCATATCACTTGTTATCAATATTTATTATTTTCCTTCTTCCCTTTGCACAGCTTGGCACCCTGGGGCTGGTGGCTGTGGAACCTGGAGTAGCCGAAGGGAGCACCAAGAGATGTAACTTCCAGGTTACCCCTGACCATGCATCACACAGGAACTGCTGCTTTCCATCACTAGGTGAAGGAGTTTTTTCTTTCTGCTCCCCAGGTGAATCAGACCTGACTTCAAGAGACCAGATTTCCATTGCCGTTTTGTTTCTCGGTGTCTCTTGGAGAGATTTAGCTGCTGGCAGGTGCTTCTGGAGAGATGGTGGCTGGAAGTGGTCTGAAATCTCAGGATCTTCCTTTGAGCAGCAGTGTTGTGGATACTGAAGTCATCCAGAGGCAGGGGAATACCCAGTGCAGCACGGGCACACTGCTTCCTGGGCAGCTTTGGGAACATCTGCAACTGCAAGCAGCTCACATGTCACCACACTGTCCTTTCAGCTTAGCTGCATCACCTTGAAACTTTGTTTGAGGCGCTCGGAGGGATCTGCTGGTTGAGTTTTTTATGGCACCAGGGAACTTTTGGGATGGGTGCTGCAAACTGCAAAATGAACAATGCCCTTCAGCAAAGAGCTGAGAGTGCAAAGCAGGGCAGCCATCAGCACAGTGCCATGAATGCCATCTAGAAAAACCAGCCAAAATTTAGGCGTCTCTGCTAAATAAATAACTTAGAGCTTTTGGCTACCAAAGGTCTCATCTGCACAGAAATTGTTCTGGCCATTAGCATGATGTTTGCCTGGGATGTTGCAGAAAGAAATCATTTAAAAGACTGAACTGTGCAAGTGATCTTTAGAAGCAATATTATCTGTATTTGTAGAGATCAATATTACAGCAATACTTGTAGCTATACCTTCACTGGACTGGTCAGAGACCCTGTAACAAACCCCCTGCTTTCTTTGTCCTGCTTTGGTCTGTTGTAGCAGTTCTCACAGGTCCAGATAATAACATCCATCAGCTGGGTTAGTCCCCCCTGTGACCAGGGTAAGACTGACCTGTGAGCTGTTCCACAGGGTCCACATCTGTAATTCTCTTTCTCTGGAGAAC
The DNA here is from genome assembly GCA_013397075.1 of Rhabdornis inornatus. Classification (NCBI taxonomy): domain Eukaryota; kingdom Metazoa; phylum Chordata; class Aves; order Passeriformes; family Rhabdornithidae; genus Rhabdornis; species Rhabdornis inornatus. The sequence continues at coordinate 693,504 of VWZS01008178.1, read as the reverse complement.
TAAATGAGCTTTCTGGGGGACTGGCAGGAGCCAGAGTTGCTCATCCATGAGCACAAGGACCCTTTCTGCATTTCACACTTCTGCTACTTCTACAAGAATCTTTGTAGGAAGTTGTGAGTTCTGCAACTCTATAAATTGTCCTGGCAAGAAATCAATAAAGACTAAAGCCTAATTAACTGGGTTTCTATGAATTATTTCATTAAAAGCCCCAAATCAGCCAGGTGCTTGGATAGACTTACCTTTAAACATCTGATTGGTCTTACTTGTAGTCAGCTCTCTGCTGTCTTAGCTCCAGGCATGCAAGCAGCTCAGGTAAAGATGTCTTGATGGAATAAGTTTATGTGCACGATAAATCACAATAATGAAATATGTGCTTTCTGCTTTCCTGGGCTTAAAAATAAAAAAAAGAGAATGGCAATTTCTGGTTTCTTTTGCTTTGAAAATCCTATGTATAATGAAGCCTGCTATCTACTTTAGGTACTATTAAAATTCCCTGGGCTGTATGAAGAGAGTAGTAACTACACAAATTTTCTAATGCAAATTAGCTTTACTGCTGGGTAAAGTTTAGGGACTACAGCATGGCTCTGCAAGCATCTGTTGTGAATGCTGTTTTGGACACTTGTTATGAACAAGTTTCCTGGGTTTCATCTTGTCTACCCCTCCAGCTTGAGAGGATGATGGGCAGCCATAACTTCTGGTCTTGGAGGTCATTTTACACTTACAATCCTTTCAACCTCCAGTATTATCTAGGAATCACAAACTATATTTCTTATTAGTGCCCTTAGAGTGCCTCAGTTTCCTTGACTGAGACAATGTTGGGAAGAGACAGGATTTAAATGAACAAGGTGAACAGAACTGGAATAAAAAACTTTCCTAGTTTGCAAAGTACATTCAGCTGTGACTGTTGTTTTGCATATGTCATTCTTGGCTTGCAGATAAATAGCAGCACAAACGGATTCACATGTAAATTTGTCCCATGATGACAATGTGTAGCAGAAAAGAACATGGCTCTCCAGGGCTTATCTGTTTCAGTTCAAAGGGCAGCCAGTTCCTCTGTAAAGCTAGCTGATATGCTCAGGAGTGAGACCAGGGGAAGGAGTTGGAAATTCTTTTTTTGCTATCAACTTTGTGCAATTGCCAGCAGCAGACACAGCATACATCAGTGTGTGTGTGAAGTGGTAAAGGGGCAGATTTCTGTTAGGGATTTCCTTCAGAGCATCTGCACTTCAGAACCAACACGGTCCCCACCACTGTTTAATTCCTGGGGCTCATCCCCCAGGGTGCAGAGGGCAGGCACTGTGTCACTAATGGCAGCAAAAAGCAACCCAGTGTTTTTAAAACCACACTCAGCTCTCCTGGGTTGAGTGATGACACACTTCTGTCTGCAGGATCATTTAGTCAACTCCCCCTGAAACCAAACTGTTTGTAATGGAAATGCTGATATCTTATCTTCAGTGGCAATAATGGAGGAACCATAAAATATGCCCAGGGAGTCCCTTTATTGGCTTTAAAGTGACAATGGAGGCACATTCACAACTGTAATCTGCTCAGGACAGAAATTTGCTCCTTGTTATCTGTGGGTCCAAATTTAATGTGTTTTTAATTGCCTATTCACCGAACCTACCAATTAAGGCAAAATGATATCTCTTCATTTTAAAAATGTATGAGCTTTACAATTAGAAGTAATTGTCCTTGTTAATTGAAAGTGCAGCTTTATTTTCTGTTGATTGTATTTTTATTTTTTTTATTAAAGGATTGTCAAGTCTTTTGAAATCCCATTAAAGGGCAAATGCTATCGTGTTCTTCCACTGCAGTCACAAAGGACAAACTAGGGGGTCAGCTCAGCGCTTGGGGGCTCTTTAAGCTCTGTGAATATTCAACATAAAGTTAGTGATATTTAAATATGCTAAACTGTGCCAGAGGGTAGCTTTCACACTGGACATCTTTTTCTCACTGCTATCAGTAGCACTCAGATTCTTGCCTCTCGGGACAGTGGTCATCTCTACATTATGTGTAAGTGCTATTCCAAGGAAAATAGTGCCAAGCTCTTGTATGCTGCTGTTTGATGAAGAAATGTTAAATATATCTGTACTGCATGCAGAAGAAGACTCTTGGGGAACGCCAAGAATTTTGGAAGGTCCAGGATACAGCAAATCCATTGTTGGATCAGAGAACCAGGCAAAACAGAGCACACAGCACAGGAACCATAGCTGGTGTTCACATCAAGGGTGCAGGAGATTGCTCTGATCAATTTGTATTTCAAATGATCGTCTCATTCAGGGGACAAGGGAAGTCTACTGCCTATTGCTCTCATATCTCATGCTGAGAATGTTCAGAGTGCAGGAAAACTGAAAAAGTGGTGAGCTCAGATAAAAATGCTGAAGAAAATGTTGGGAATGGAAACACCAGGGCAGTCTCTTTACATTCTGAACATCTAATTCCGTATAGAAAGTTATCTAGCTGCATCATGATTTTGATAATGACATCACACCTTCAGTAGTGAAATTGGGACATCTTCAACATCCAGCCTACCCTGCCTGTCAGTAGATGCCAGAATTAAACTTCAGTGCATGAAATCAAGCCTCACTGCTGTGCAAAGATCCTGCCCAGGAGTCTCAGAGTCCCTATTTCCCCTTCACCAGAGAGCTGGAGCCTACAGAGATGCCCTGACTGACATGCAAAGGCATCTTTCATCTTTTCCTGTCCATGCTTTTGCAAATGGAAGCAAACGGACACAGCCAGCATTTTTTTTCTGAAAACTTTCTGCCTTATTCTTCACATCACCTTTAAATTACTGGATTCTGTGTTCCACAGAGCAGCTCAGAAGAAAGACACAAGGCAACTGCTTCATTTAACACTGCTTGACAAAATGATCTCTCGTGACCTCCCAGCAGCAACCTTCTCACTCATTTTAAGCACAGTGTAATTGCTGGGTGTCTGACTCACCTCACTGTTTTTCAAGTGCACATCTATGGCTACATTTTTAGGCATGACTTCAAAATTCACAGTTAAATGCTATCTGTTCATATTTCTGTATTACTCTGGTGTTCTGGCTGGGATGTGTGTCAGTCAATTGGACACTTAACCTTTTCTTCAGATGGAAGAAAATACTGTAGGATTGATTGGTTTGTGTGAAATGAGCCCTTGAAAGCTGCATGCCTCTGTGTATGTGTTTGGGTATAATCAGATTTAATGGGACAATGCTTGGATTGCTTCCCCCCAGACCTGGCAAACAGCTCAACCCTTTGATTTGTGGGTTTTTCAGTCAGGGACCAGCTCAGTTGGAGTGTTTCACTGCCTCTCTGACACAGTACTGTGTATTCTCAGCAAGATACTGGAGATTCAGACCCACTGGCAAAAGGAAAGCTTGAACCATGGTTGTATTCCACATTAAAGCACAAATGTATTGTTTGGGCTGTATTCATGTTCAGAAGCCCTCAAAATAATGGTTCTGCTTCCAGCTGAAGCTGGCAGGGATTGAGAAGCATCCAGAGATATTCCATCCTGTCTGAACAGCAGTGTCTGAGCAAGGGGCATGTGTTACTCTCAAGGCTCACCTCTCTTTCCTTTGTAGTGGAAAGCCAGAACACCAGCAAAGCTAAATAGCTGATATTAGCTAAAACCAATGCCCATCATTCTCTCTGTATAATCACAGTGTGATTAATATGCTGGAAATACCCACATTTATTCTACAAAGGAAATTTATGCTGATTCTTCTGACATTTATCTTAAGGTGGGTTAAAGAGCTCTGCAGAGGACCCCCTCTCCCACCCTATCCCAAGAGTGGAATTCCAGATACCCAGAGTAGTAACAGTGTAGCCTGGTGAGCAATACTTGGCCACCTATTCCTTACTTATAGTCTTCATGTATAGTTTATTTCTCAAGTTTTGGTTTTTTTTTTTGAGAATACATCTCAAATTTAAATATATTAGTGGAAAACTAGAATTTATTATAAAAGTTAAAAACACATGGATAATATTCCCCTGAATTTACTTCAGGGCATTACAGCTTGTGCTACAATTTTGCACTAAAAAGATCAGTCTTTAAAATCCATTATTACTTCTGGATTCTGTTGAGGAAACTGTATTTGGACCTAAGGGGCAGATTCTTGATGGGTGCAAATGGGTGCCTGATCCTGTCATCAAGCGTCTGTTGTTTTGCCTTAATCCTGAAACTAAAATGCTTTTCAGCCCCAAGAACAAGTAGTCCAATGCACAGGCCACCCAGGAGAAGATTTTTCTTCTTGTTTTCACTGGTCTGCTGAGGTTACTTGGATGCTGCACTTTTCTCTTATAGCTCTTCCAGGCAAAATAGACCCATCAAAGGCTTTGCCACTCAGGGTCCTGTGGCTTGTGGGAGCCATGGAAACTAGACCCAGCTTCAGTGGTCCCCACAAGCACTGGGTGTGCTGAGTGCCCTCCAGCAGGGAGCTTTTAAAGAGGGCTTGCCTCCTTCCACAGGCCCTTGTTGATCTTGATTTTCCCAGTGTTCCCTCCTGTATAAATAAGATTTGATCCCTAAAAGCAGAAGACAGTTTTGCAAGACAGTGGTTACCCAAGGTCTCGTTTGCCTTCAAAAGTGTTAAAGTATGACGAGAATTTGGAGTGAAACAGTTGTGCTTCCTGCTAAGTCTTGGATGGTGTCTCAGGTGAGTTTATATTAGCTCATTCCTATATTCTATAATTCATATGGAATTTTAATTAACCTTCAAGAAACATAGTGTGATGTGTGTTTTTTATCTTATTTGTGTCTCCTGCCATTCCCAAGCTGGTAAGTGGGGAGAAGACCTCTTTGATCCATAGGCTGGCAATTACCACATCTCTGTGTGATTTAGCCATGGGCAGTAGGATGTGTCTGACTCAGTGCAGACACTGCAACACAGAGGAACACTTGACTGAAGCTGCCCAGGGTAATGGTGTTTGCTGGTTTAATTTTCTTCACAGTAGCAACATGGGGCTGTGTTTTGGCTTTTAGAGATTGGAATGGAAACATCCCTGCCCTTGAGCTTTTCCTGGCAGAGTTGTGAGGACGAGGGCCAGGTTCATTTATTTTTAAACTATTTTTCAAGAAAGTTTCTTCTTGTCTACATTCTTGCTCATTCTCATTATCTTTTACATGCTGAACTTCTTCCACTCCTCTTACATTTCCTTTCTCTGCACTGCTTTTCTTTGTGCTACACATCTGTTATTCTGCCTCTTCCTATTTATTTACTCTTCCTACTTTCTAAAATCACTAAAATCATCCCCTCTTTCCTCTTTCTTCTTTTCCAGAAACCCTCAGGCTTTCTGTCTATTAATCCATGATCCTGCACTTTGTCTTGTTTTATTTTGTTGACTTAAAAGGGAAGCTTAGCTGTGCAGGGGACTTGTCATACAGGAAAGCATTCCCAGTGCTTTCCACTGCAAAGCACAGGGAAGTTAAAATGGTATGTTTTGCAGTAATAATCACCTATAATATTTATGTTTGCATGGCAAAATATTAACTAGAGTCAAGTTAGAGGCATAAATCCTGAAAATTGCAGAGAGCTCTAATTATGTAGCTACAGCAAAGACTTGAAAATATTGATGGCAGTTCTGTTCCTCTTGTGGATGATGTAAGAGGTAACAGAGACCAATTACAGGTTTTGCCTTTTGCTTTACATTACTCTACCCTTACCAGCAGAAGCACCACCAACAAATTCAGCACCAATTGTTTTTAGCACAGATTTCTGAGATCAGAGCTGTGCAGCATCTTACAAAGGATGGGTAGGTTTGTAGTCATAGCATCATGTAGCAGAATAGCAATACAAAGGGTAGAGGCAAGAATTCTTTCTGTATACTCACCATGTAAAAAACTTCAGCTCTAAAGGTTTTAAATCAGCATTTTCTTTTATAGCAGGTGCAGATTGAGCAGCAATGGGTAGATCCCATATTCTCACTGTGTAAATGGTGACACACATCACTAATGAGGTTTTTAAATGTGCCTCAGGAATAAATCTTTATGAAAAGCAGACTCATAAACATTCAGGTTCTGCTAACATAAAGTCCAGATGAAGTTTGTGAGGACACACATGGAAGCAAAAACTTAATATCATAATAATTAAAATAATAATTAATATAATAATAATAATAATTTTATTGACACTTGAGTATCTAAACAAATCACTGAGGTATTTTTTGCTAACAAACTGTCTCAGCACCCCAGCATAAAAACTTCTGCTTACATGCATGCATGAGTGATGCACACGTGTCTGCCTGCACTGCCATGAACACACGCAGGAGGGAGGAGGGAGAGGATGGAGAGGAAGAGGATTCTTTTAGCACCATTACTCTCAAAGATGCTTTGGAGCAAATCCAGGGAAAAGTTTAGCTTTGTCTGCCACACTAAGTCAATGTGTATTAAAGGCACAACAAAGATGCAAAGACGTCAGTGAACACAACAGCCAATGCAGTCAGAACTGTCAGGCTGAGGTCTCTGGAATGTGTGATTTCTTCCCTTTAAAGGTTTTTTGAAAAGTAGCAGTGAGCATAATTAACTGTCCTAGCAAGACATAAAATGTTTTCTGGGGAAAAACACTGAGCTTTTGCTGACATATTTAATGCAGCTGTGATTATAGAAAAGGAGGTTTTAGGAGGCTGGTCTCCTCTGATTGCATCCTTATTATAAATGTGTTCATTTCCTTTGTTGTTTTTTTTTTTTTTTGTTACAGTTGCAGAGGCATTTTGTGATTTAAAAAAAATCAATTACGATAATTTTTTAATCAAAACAAATATCTCATAAGAAAGTGATTTCTTTAAGTGATTTCTTTTAAACGAGTTTCCTTAAGCAAGTTTTAGTTGTTTAATAGTTAATTTTCTCTCTCACCAATGAATCTTGCCCTGATGTTCATGATGGGGGCAGACACGTGTCTGCAACATAGGGCAAGTGGTAGGGGCTGCTGAAATATGTTCAGATATGGCCAGATGAGTCTGTCTGAAGCCTTTGAGGTCTGCATGTATCTTTCTGAGGGTAAAATTAGGCCTTTGCTATGTTCTGCATGGAGCCAAGACTGGAAGTGGTGTGAGTGGCAAGATGCACAGAGCTTCAGCAAATGAAACACATATTTTCAGGTCACAGTGTCAAGGATCACAAGTTTACAGCTTACAGCCTGGATACATTAATTTCCTTCTATGGGCCATAAAACTACTACAGCAGCCATTACTACAAGAGATGCAACACTGTGAAAAAGCCTGGCTGCTTTTATATCTCTGGGTCAATTGTCATGTACAGTTTTGCAATCCTCTAAATCCACAGCTGCTTCTTAGGCATGGCTAAAACCCTGCTCAAACCTTCTTTTTTAACTGATAGGTGTGATGTCACTATTTTCCTATTCTCTCTATAATTACTTATACTTTTTTTAGGATGTGATCCACAGTTTGTTGCGGATTCTGAAGTTGAAATGAAGACTCATGTTCTATTTAGTACCATTTTCATAACAGTGCCCTTGGATAAGTAATTTAGAGCTGAAAATACACATAGCTCTTCTGTTTTTTTCCTAATGGGTTGGGTATTTAGTGACAGCACAGATTCAGGGATCTTTCATTTTGAGACAGCCAATGGGGAAGTCAAGGATATACTTTTTATTAACCCCAAACAATGGCAAATCTTGAAGCCTTGAAAATAAATTCTTGCTAGAAGAAATATCTATGGCATGGAATCTAGGTGCTTTCTTAATCTGAATTCTTAGTAATGTTAGCATAAGGCATCTATTGTGTAGGGAGATATTCAGAAAAAGCAAATCAAAATTTTGCTCCAGACAATCAAAAAGCCATTCACAATTCACTCTCTCTGGACAAACTGAGTCATAAAATAAATTCCCAGCTTGCAAGAGCTTCCCCAGAGGCAAGACATCATCTCAATAACAATATGGCCAATATGGTCTTTCTTCAACATTTTTGCATTCAGAGAATTTATAAATACAGTTGGGACAGAGTGTTTTAGAGCCTCTTCACAGTAAGAGCAGAACAAAGCAGTGTCTGTGCCAGGCAGTTAGGCAAAAAATGTACCATTGTTTGACACTATGAAAATAAGAACAGATTGAACTTGGGGTTTTGGGGATGTTCTTAGCTACTTCTGGCTCTATTCATTTGAGAAATAGCTGTCTTTCAGCTCCTTGATGGGAAAAGACAAGTCCTTTCTGGAATTGCTCCATAGTCTGAAGAGATTTGTCTGGTTTTTCCAACAGAATGAACGGCAGTGGGCAGATCTGTGCTGAGAAAAGAATGTCTGCTTAACTGTAGTAATCAAAAATTTTAGTTCTTTAAAAAATTTTTCTTTTAAGCTGAAAATTTCATTCATCACAAATACAAAGAAAATGTTACTAGGGAGTGTAAGCCTCTAGCATATTTTTTAGTACACAGCCATATCATGGGGAAATATCATAAGGAAGGTCCATTTGTGTTCCACTTACTGGCTTTTACTCCTTGGAAAGATCCTTTAATGATAAATGTGTTTAAAAATCCATTACAACTGGTACATTGGGTTGTTTTCAGTTGGAGAAGGAGAAAAAGCAGCATAAACAATTTTATATTTCAAATGCATTTTGTGCTGAAACATTCTGCTATGGCAGAATTTAAACTGCAGACAGATTGGAACAAATAATGCAGAACTGCTTTGTTTTAAAATATTGGTACAGATAAAAATGTATTATTCAAGGGAGCTCTTTGGACTAGTTCTGAAATAGCAAAGAGTGAATGCAGATGGTCTTGAATACATATGCAAGAGAGAAATTTGAGGGAGACATAGCACAGGGGACCCAGCTGTGATCCCATCAGATGCTCTGCAGGGATTCCCTCTGGCTTATAAAGTTTATTTTTCCTTCTTCTTCCTCCAAAGGCTGTGGTAAATACTTCCTATCTTGTATCTTTTAATCTGCCCACCTCATTTAATCTTCCCTTGCCTCTTTCTTCTTAAACATCCTTTATGAGAATATGATCACTGGTCAGCTTGCTTCTAATTTTATTTCTTCTCTTCATTGTCACTTCCTTTGAGGTCTTCATCTGAAACCTGTCTTGCATGGCCACAAGGAAGATACCTTCTCTGTACCCGAGCCATCTCTGTGCTTCATTAGAGTGTTTTTTAATTGCTTGGAAGGTATTTGGGACACAGTCTGCTCTGAGGCCTCTGCAACACCTTCATGCAGTGGGTTGATGGGAAAGGAGCCAGTCTCCCTCATAATACCATGTAATTCCATGGTCTCCCTTGTAATACCATGACATTGTTTAAATTTCTTGATGACCAGACAAGACAGGTGGCTTGCTGTAAGAGCTTCTTACAGGAAGAGCTTTTCTGTAAGAAACAACCTCAGGCATCTTGTGTTTGCTCTCAGTGAAAAGTCCATCAAACAGGTGAAGAAGGTGGAGTTTCTCCATTTTCAGAGTGGTGGCTTTCAGAGCTATGGGGATAACTCCTATTGCTCTCACAGACTTCAAAAGTGGTAGCACTACAGCAATGACATGTTATGTTTCTACTCTACAAGCAACTGGACCTGCTGCACCCCATGATTTTTAAAGCAGAGATCAAATAGTGTTTTATTTTGCAGCACAAACACTTCAAGGGGAAAGCAGCAGAGTGCAGGTCATACTTTGTGCCCACTCCCAGTAAATTTTTAGCCCAGAGCTCATGGAGAACATGTGTTAGCTGTTGATGAGGAATGCACTGAGGTCAATGCTGTATGGTCAGAAAACAAGAGACAACGTGTCTGAAGGGGTTTGCAGTGCTCATGGCCCACTTCAGGCCAGTCTGCTGCCCAAGAGGCTTCCTGGCATTGCTGGCTGCCAGGGGAATGGCATTGTGGAAGTTCCAGGCTGGTGGAGCTTCCCTGCATGGCTGAATGCATTCCCTGCCTGGAGCCAGCCACAGCTGAGCCCCTTCTCTGACATCCTTCCCCGAGCACGTTCCCCTTCCCATTCCCAGCACATCCTGGGGAGGCAGCTGGGATTTAATCTTCTCCATCACAGGCATCAGATCCACTGCTAACAAACTGTCAGGGCTGCACTGGTGGCTGCCTGTAGAGAAGTTGTGAGGCTGGCAGGACAAATGAAGGGGAGCTGGGGACAGACTCAACCCTGGGCATCAGGTGCCTCCATGGAGACAGGCTGAGGTCAATGCTTCAACAAAAACTGCTGTGTTTTTGCATCCAGATTCCCTCTGGGAGAGATGGAAGGCATCTGCCACAGTGTTAGCAGGTATCTTTTCAACCATTTTCATGGCCTGCAGCTGTAGCTGGGCAAAATTATCTCAAAACCTGCAGCTTTCTCTGCCCCCAGCCAATTATTGATCTGTTTGTGAGTAAATGAGCAGGGGGATACCCTTCAGCAAGTGCCATAGCTGCCCTCAGGCAAAAATTATAGTGATCCTCCAAGGGATGCATCAGTCATCACCCTCTGTGGTAGTCTGAGTTCTAACTTATCTATTTCCTGTCAATAAATGGCAGCCAGGGTTTTCTGACCACTTGAGATGCTCAGGACTAAATCAATCCACCTGCCATTACAATCAGTCTTGAGGCCAAAAATATAAGGCCAGTGTTTTAGCCAGAATAGGACTGGAACACGCTGTAGTTGTGACTCACACCTGCTGCCATGTACGTGGGATGAGGCTTAATTTATTCTGGGCTGGTGTATTCTGCAAACCTGGTATGCACAGGGGGGGGTCTCTGTCTCCACAGTCAATATTGTCATATTTGTAACTAACTGAGAATCTCATGATTGTACTGATGTGAGAAAAACAGACGATGTGGACTGAAGGACTGGTGATAGAAAAATCAGTAGGCAACACCACAGAAGGAAAAGAGTATAGTTAACTTCTGTGCTTGAGAGAACTGGGGATGGGAGGGACACTTGAAAGCAAAGACTGAAAAATATATTAAATTATTTTATCTCCCTGATGAGTTTTGCTGTACATTTTTCTTCCACCCTTTCAGCCAAGGAAGCTGTATGCCACATGACATTTAATATAAAACCAGCTAAAATAACCAGACAAGATTGAGGGATATCTTTAATACTAGCAATGTGCATAAGTACCTTTAATAGGCATGGCACTAGCTGTAGAAGTGACTGCTCCTTATGAACACCTCAAATTGACATATTCTGTAGGATCCTTTTGATGTGCAGATCTAGTCTGTCTTCGAGCAGTAATTGTGCAGCTCACACAATGGTATTAGCATGTAGACCATGCAGCTCGACTCTGTAAATGTGTTCTGCTGCAGCAGATGGAGTAGCAGCTTGCTTTTGAAATCGAGATAAAATATAAAAAACTAGAAGCAGTTTTTTTAAAAAATTTTTTTGAGGGGAGGGGTGTGTATGTGCTGTAATTTTGGAAGATGTCAAGATAGCAAGATCAAACACCTGGACCCTCTTTAGCTAAAACTTTTATCACCATGAGATACAAATGTTGATTTATTCTTCATAAATAAATATCAGCATTTTCATTTTCAAAAACAACCAGTTATTTCTGGTGCCCCAGTTTCTAGTTTCCTTTTTTTTCCCACTATACAGAGATCTATTTTTGCAAAGTGACACTCCAGAAATCAAGCCTCTTCAATGAGATTTAAATTGGACATGCAATCTCCTTAGTTATTAGGAAATAATTTGAACCCAGATAGTTCTAATGTAAATATCCACCATTTATCCATATCAGAATCAGTTAATATCAGAGAAAGAGTTGAAACTGATATCAATTCATTAATGTTTTCTGTGTATGTGAAAGGAAGGAGTAAACTATACTTTCTGTTTACACAGGGCAGAAAGTGATGGGATTAAAAACTAAGGTTTAGCTTAAATCAGAAGAGCAGCTGCCTACTAACAAGACAGTCAGCACCTGAATAGTTTATTTGGGAGTCTGAGCAATCTCTGTTGTTTGAAAATTTTGTGAAAACCTTAGATATCTATCAAGAATGATCTGTTAGATCTGGTCCAGCTTTGCAGAAAAATATTCACTGGGCAAGATCACAAGGTCTTTTCCAGCCTCATTTTTTTGTCAATGTATATATCATGATATATGATATATATTTATTTTCAGAACTTCACGTATATGACTTAATAGATACAACTGCTTCTGTCCCCCCATACACACATATACAACACACTAGACCAATATATATTGATAGTTTACAGACATGGCCTGATGATTTATATTTAGATTTCTAATTTTTCACACTGCGGAATGAAAAGCTAATCAGTCTAATAATCATGAAGGCTGGCAAGTGCAGAGCAGATGCAGAGGTTTGCCTAAGGAGCTCATTCTTCCTTTCCAGCTCCAAGAAAATTCTGCAGATGGGCCACAAGGTGGCAGATAAGCTGCAAAGATCACTGATTACTAGCTACAAAATGAAAAATAAGATTGCAAGTGTCAAGTTTAAAAAAAAGCAACAGTTAGGGATGGAGTTGTTGCTGTGCTTTTGGGTGCTTTCCTTGAAATTCAGAGATGCTTCTCATTTTCATCACATAACAAAGTAAACCAAATATTCCATTCCCATTGCAACAGGTTTGGGTTCTGATTATACTCGGCGGTAACAAAATCAACCACAGTAATTTTTTTGGGCAGGCTCCTTGCCTTGGGCAATATTTAAAAAAAATGACTGATTTTGACCTTTCATCAGTGTTTGTACTGAAGAAGCTCAAGCATAAATTATTTTACATCTGATGGTTTGGAACTGCAGTGAAGAAATTTCCTTGAGACTGCAGTGTAGCAAATGCAACGTGTGTTTGTGCTGGAACCCTCAGCTGCTTGTTTAAATGCCTTTGTGTGTCTGCTGAGTGTAGCAGAAGAGAGAGGAGTGATAAAAACCTGGCAGCACCTGTTTTCTGCAGCTCAGAACTGCTGATCAGAAACAGTGAGCAGGGGATCCTGGCTCATCCACTGTCTGGAAGATCATTCTCTTTCTGCAGGCTCACCAGCTTATTATTTTTTCTGAACTACAGAGTCTGCTCTGCACACTTCCAACCAATATTAAAAAAGTCCTCCTGAACTGCTATAATTTTTCTTCTAGGATGGACTAAATGGTAGTTATTGTGTGAATCACTGCCTACCTCAACAAACATGCAGCAGACAGGAAACAAGTTCTAATTAATTTCATTCTTCATTTCAAGAAAACTCAGTTCTCCTTCAGCCTTGTCTCTGGGGCTGATCTGAACCTGTTCTTGTGAGAGCCATTTGAAGCACAGATTAGCCCTCCGAGAGTGACAGCTCCTCACTAGCAGCAAAAACCCTAATTGGAGCGAAGACATGCTGCTTGTTAATGGAAACATTAATAATGGTTCCATTGCTTTTTGTAGTTTTAAATAATTTTACCGAATAATTAAATAGAAATTTATTCTTTTTGTTTTGAAAGCAGTTCTCTCATTTTTCAGCTTGTGTTTGTTATGTTGTTGTTGATTTTCTTGTGTTTGATCTTATATTTGCTATAAGGATATATACTGGAGTACTTTTAAAAAGTAATAAATGAATTTGCTGGCTGTGGTCTTACATAAGGCTTGGAAATTATATGAGTGAATATTTTGTTATAAATAATTCAGCCAGTATTAATCAAAAATTCTTGTTTAATAATCACTTGGTTCCATCTCTTCTATTTATCAGTTTTCTTCTTATTAAAATAGTCTCTCATAAGTTATAGGAACTCCCTGAGTATATCCCACAGAGATCCAGTGACAGTCACAGTAAGTGGCTGAAAAAAGATTCCTGTCAAAGTTTTTTCGAAGGCTTATTGTGTTTCTGTTACTTTTCTTAACTCATTGTTCTGAGAGCAAGAACGGCCAGATTTTCAGAGTGCCCAAGACAAATGTTTACAATGTTTTTCTCCTTGTGGTTGATTATGGTGGCATAATCAATCAAGACCATTTAATCAATCAAGACTATTTAAATTAATCGTAATTCTGCAAAATCAAGATTTTTTATTTTCTCTTTCAAAGGAAGAGTACAAAGGAAGACTTTCAAAGGAAAAGTACAAATTAGGTTCTACTACAAATTCAGTTTATAGTCAGAGAAGGAAGGAAAAAAGGTTTTATGAGATTGTCCTGGTTTCGAGTGGGAGAGTTAATTTTCTTCCTAATGGCTGGTACAGTTCTTTTCAGTTCTCTACAGTTAATTTTGAATTTAGAATGAGAATAGTGCTGATAGCACACTGATATTTTAGCTGCTGCTGACCAGTGCTTACTTTAAATCAAGGTCTTTTCAGCTTCTCACACCAGAGGAGGCTCAAGGGGCACAAGAAGCTGGGAGGGGACACTTGCCAGGACAGCTGACCCCAACAGGCCAAAGGAATATTCCAGACCACATGGCATCACAGGATATAAAGTGTGGAGAAAGCTGGCCAAGGGCTGCTGCTGCTTGGGAACTGGCTGGGCATGGGTTGGTGGGTGGAGAGCAATTGCATTGTGCACCACTTATGTACTATAATTATTATTGATCATTATTATTCTTTCCCCTTCATTTTCTGTCCTATTAAACTGTCTTTATCTCTACTCAAGAATTTTCCTTTTTTTCCTCAGTTCTGTCTACCATCCCACTGTGTGAGGGAGGGAGGCAGTGCCCGTGGTATTTAACGAGAATTTTCTGGAATCTCTAAGCTGAACAACATGATTGGTAAATTCCTAATCTCGTGGTGATGTGAACATCCTTCACTTTGGCTGGTTTTGGGGGAGCCAAAGGCATTTAGAGCCTCTCAGGTGTGGGCACAAGTCTTGGAAGGATTAGCAGAAGAGTGTAAAAGGCTCCTTGCTGGAACTGGCACAGTTGATTTTCTGATTTGGAAGTGCTGATTTTCTCTCAGCTGTAGCACTTACACTTAATGAGATGAAATAATTTGATCCAGGTAATATTGTTCACTCTTCTCCTTTGCATACCCTGATTTGTCTTGGTTAGTTATTTCTTTCCCTAAACGGTGGTTCCAGCAAAGCCTCATCACTCCAAAGTGTTTTTTACAGCTATCACAAACCTTATACAAAGTGTTCTCTTTTAATCAGGTTTTCTGGTATTTGTCATCAAAAAAGAACCCACTAGGATCTGCCATTTAATAAACTCTTTTCTTAGGGGAGAATCATGTATGTTTTTAGCTGTACTGAAAAATTGAGTATTTAAAAGTTTAAGCAGAGGGAAATGGCAGTTAAGAAGTTATGAAGAAGGCATAGTTTGATAAACCTACTGGACATTTTCAGTCTTTTAAATCATATTTCAAATTTTGTCTGATATTCTGAAAAAAGTCAATATTCTTTTAGAAAAACTCAAGCAGCAAGATTTTTGCACAAAAGTTACTACATAGATGACTCCAGCTGAGCTCATCGTTCTTGGCTTTCTTTACAGGCACCAGAGTCAAAATATGGGACTCATAGGGTGCTATTCTACTCATCCTAAAATAATTTAAATTAATTACATCCTTGAATCATCTAATTCTTCCTGATGACCATAAAGAGACTCTCAGGTGTTTGCTTGGCAGCTGACATCCTTTCTGTGGATGTTTAAAGTGAGGTGAAATCCCACCCACAGAGATTTTGAGATAAGGCAGGAAGATTTTGTATAATGTGGCACTGTAAGAGCTGAAATGGTGTAAAGCTGAATTCACTGCATGAGTCAATGATGCTGCTGTCGTGGTGTGTGGAACAGCTAAATCAATGCAGTGATAACAGATTCTGACTTTTTTCATATTTTTAGTTACAATACCATTATTACCTATGTTATTATGCCATAGTTTCAATAGTAATAATATAATTAGGAGTTGTTATGCTGTGATGTATTTCCTAGGCCAGGAAAAGGAGGAGAAGCTGTCTCTGGAAAATTGAATTGAAATCATTATTAACTTAAAAGTCTATGTCTTTTCTTTATGGATTAAGTTTAAACATAATGTTTATAATTTAAAATGGGCACTTAGGAATTCTTAGTAAGAGGCCTGTCTGGGGGATGTCAGGTATTTTGTACACTTTTTATAAAGTGCTAATGTGAGAACTTGAGAACTAAAGTGGAGAAGCTCTGGCTTTGTGGTAGCTGTGGCTGAACATTATCTCTATTTTATAACCTACTTTATGCTAGTTACACACCAGAGTAAATGGATATTGTACTCTGAATGGAAGTTTTTTTTCCTGCCATTATAGGCCTGAGTGTATATAAAAACCTGTTTTGCTGATGGACAGTGGGATGGGGTGGAGAGAATAGAGAAGATGGGATTGGAAATCATGGCTCTTGACAATCTTGGTAGAACACATCTGGAAAAATAGGTTATTGCTAAATCGAGGTAGCATCTGCATTCCTACATCTGCTTACTTAGAAATGAAGGCTTGAGTGCAGGAATCTGTGAAAGGAATGGAAAATGTTATGAGAGACGCTTAGTAAAAGGCAAGGTGGAGGTGATGATGGGTTGGGAATATGTTCCCACTGATCCTGGCAACCTGTTCCAGGCAGAATCTATCATTAGAGAGAATTTCTTCCCTCAAACACACATTTATCTGTCATGTAAGGAGCCTGCAGGAGAATACTCATGGTATATTGCAGCAGATGAAACACTGCCAAAGTTGATTCGCTGGAGTCAGCCTTCTCAATATAGTTTTTATTGGAGTTCTGAGATTAATTTTATGTCCTTTGGCATTGTTATTTCTGTCTCTTCCAGCGACAGAAAATACAAGGGAGGGTGTTTTCAGAGACGTAGGGTGTGTATACTTTTTCTTTGTTATCTTCTTTCTGAATAGTTCCTTCTTGCAGTCAATAATTTTTCACCCAGGTATGAGCTGGAAAAGCTCTACTTGAGTCATTGTTGTACAATGCTGATAAGATGCTATCAAGAGCTGAAGCAGCAGCATATTGGTTTCTCTTCTCACATTCTATGCTACAGATAAAAGGTACGTGTCAGTCAAAAACATGTCCATTTGGAGGAAATGTTCTTACATAAATCTTTATTATCTGTTCTGGTTTTTTCTCTTTTTTTCTTCTTTTTTTTTTATTATCCTTGCAGCCAATCCTTTCACCAAAACTTCCGCGGACTAATGTTTATAATGCAAGAAATATAGACCAGCATTTGCAATATTCTTCACTCTAGTGCACATGGCCACTCTTCAAAATGCAGAAATGCTACTTGGAACTGACTTTTATAACAGTTTTCCTCTGGATTGGATGAAGATGTGCTGGGAGACAGATTCAGATCCTTTGACTCCAACTGTTTGGCACTGGCACAATGTCCATGTGACACAAACCAGTCCATGTTCATATTGCCAGGTTCTCTTATGTTCCAAAGTAATCTACTGGGAATGGTCAAATCTGCCCAGGAATCATGCTAGATTCTGGGAGATATTGGTCAAATATGCCCTTGGAAGCTCTCTGTCAGTGTACCAGGATGAGCAGCACTTCAAAGTCTGGGGATATCGCCTGGCATCTTTCAGTTTAGCAGCAGAGATATGGCTTCTGCAATAATCAGAGTTACATATATTTTGATATCACAAATGCCAGTACTCAAAAAGCTATCTCTATCAGCAAACTTAGAGTTATGTGCCAGTTACATGTGCTATCAATAAAAACCTGGGTTTATAGTCTCTGAAGCAAAGGATTAGAGAGAATACATTATTAGAGAATTCAGAAACTATATTTTTCTATTAGATATTATTCCTTTTTGACAAATGCCTCTAAAAGCCAGAATTCACATCATTCCATAGCTGTCTCCATACACAGGCTCAGCTGCCTCCTTTCAAACATTCTGGCTATTGGTGGGAAGTGAATCCATGACTTTGTGGCCATTGGTGGGAAATGATTACATGGAATCACTTGACCTTCAATACCAAAAGATGTGAGCCAAAAGAGTAAACCTTTCAGCTGTAAGAAATCAGTAGATTATTGCAGACACTGAGGCTTGCTCTTAGATGAAGACATGATTATACACTAAGCCAGTGTATTATTACACTTTCATTTTCTCTGCTGAAAGGTCTATTACCCTCTCTGTAGCATGATCTAATATCTGTTGAAGTCAGTGTGAGCTTTCCATTGAGTTTAATCGGCTCTGATTCATGATCTAAATGTGTGAGCCTGTTCATACCAGCTAGCATTAAGCAGGATATAAGAAGTGTAAAGAAGTAATCTTTAAAATCCATGTATTTATCTCTAGATCTGCCTCTCTATATACATCTGTTTTCCATGTAAACACTTTAGACATAACAGAATATCTATCTGAAGATGGTAACATAATGTGTGAAGGAATCCAGTCTAAATTTAATCAAGTGGTTTTAAAGGGCAACTTAGGTAAAGCTGATAGGAAGAAAAATGAGATTTGTGAGTGAAAGGAAAAGAAAAGATAGGAGTTCTCAGGAGTGATCTTCCCAAAGAAGGGAAACAGAGATGCAGTTTCATGGTGGATGGTTTTCGTTCTGCTGCTCTGAAAAACTCAGCTATCCTAGATCTGATAAAGACATATTCTTAGAACAGGTTTTTTATAATCAGGTTTTTTATCATCAGTGTATATTTGTTTTATTTGAGATTAATTTCCAACTTTTTCTTACTCTGTGACTGCAATGAATATATTTTTGGAGTTTTTTTTTAATCTGAGTATTTTTCACAGATATTTTGGTCACTGTCATTAAATGCTGGTTCTCCAAAGGCAGAGTGGACCCAAGTCAAATCCATCAGCAAGGAATCAGCCCTCTGAGACTGTGCAAATAATATGGAAAGTATTTCCATATTTTTAATCTTGAAGCATGTGCAATAGGCCCTAAAGTCTGAATTCTTAATTATTTGAAATTTTTACCAGAGGAAAATGGACAAGGACACTTTGGACAAGGATAAGGACAAGACTGGAGCTTTAGAGCAGTTGCACATTGCAGGAAAGGGCTCTCAGTCACCTTCAAGTACTTGACCTGAATCTGTTAATTCTCCTTTTACTACTTTGTACAAGAATGGCCACACTGATCAAACCAAAAGGTCGTCTATCAGTTCATCTTTTGGCTGATATTCAGTGGGTGCTGATATTTGGGAAACATTTAGGAGACCAACATAACTTGAACACAGAGCTGTCCTGCAGTGTGTAGCCCTCATCTTCTCTTAGTCAGCAGTTCAGCACCTTTCTGAGTTTCATAAGTGCTTAAGTGTACAGAAGTGTTATGTTTTACAGTCAGTCTCGGTCCTCCCCTCTGGTGTTCTAGGAAATTTTCCAGCAGAATAGGGGATTTTGTAATATATTTTTTTCTTGACAACTCCAGCTCATTTGCATATATTTTAATGGCAATTCGTTCATGAGCAGCTAAGTTAGACTCCAAAAGGGATTGTATGGGCTACAGTTCTGCCCACACCTCACATCTCCCCATTGTCACTAACTGGTACTGCTGCACAATGACAAATCTTCATTGTGACAGACAAAATTTCCACCAGTGGGAGCTACCTCTACTGGAAAGCAGGCAAGGATATTATCCTGGAAATTATGGTTGATTGCCATAAGATCGTGGTTGATTGCCATCCAAGTTTCTTGGCTACAGCAGTAGATGGATCACTTTAAATCTATAGTATAGACAAGGGTAGACCATAAATCAGCAAAAATTCTCAGTGGACAAGCTATTTAAGCCACAATTATTTATTGTGGTGGAAATTAAGATACATTTGATGTGTGCATATATAAGGTGACAGGATACAAGGACTGGGAGAGCATTACATGGAATATGGCTGTGAGCTACAGACGCTGGAAGAAAATTCTGCTCCCTGAAAACTCAGGGAGAGACTAAAACCACTCAAATCTTCCACAGTTTGTCACTGCCAATAGTGAAATCACCTGGTATGATACTCTCTATAAGCAAAGGAAAACTATCATAAATCAGCCACTAACTTTTAAAATAAAAACTATGTATTTTAGTAATAACACAGTGCTGACAACTTTGAGCTCCCTGAAGGGCTCACACTTGCATCCAAAACCCTCTGCAGAGAGTAGAAATAACCTAAGGATTTGGGGCCAAACTTACTGAATTTCCCTATCTCCTCCTTTATCTTCCAGTCAACAGGCATCAACATCAATTACTGTGCATCCTGCAGGAAATGAGAATGCTTTTCATATTGTTTTATTGGTCTATAAATCATACTTTGATTCGCTTAACCTACAAACTCAAAACAGAGGGTGAATCATGTGTTAGGTAGCAAGAAGGCAGGAGTAGAATGGGGAACACTGTGGCTTGTGTCTCTATTTTCTCCTGCCAGAGGTGTATGGTAGGAAATGGTAGTGGCCATGGCACAAACCCAGGAATCTTTCCCCCTGAGAGCCCCCATGCTTGCACAGATACTGCCAGAAAACACGTTTGAGGATGCAGCTCCATCCCACAAATTCCCTCTTTGCCATCTTTCTATCTCATGACTCTTCACCACTTGGTCCAAAGAGGCAGCAGAACAGAAAGCAATGAGGGGAAGCTGGAAAATATTGTCTGGAGGTGCAGGACACGTTTGTGTGACACAAACTGTGTGCCTTTTGGGAACTGTGAACTGTAGGATGTGTCTGTGCTCTGGACTTGTTGATCTTAGATGTCTTTTCCAACCTAAATGATTCTATGATTCTCTGTAGCATGTTCTGCTTGCCCCACAAACAGACAGAATAACTGTGATTGTGACATGGCTAACACCAAACCTCTGGATGAACATTGCTCTTTGGAGAATACCATGAAGTTTCCACTGCAGAGAACCAACTTATTAATTAAACTTTCTCCTGTAACAACATGACATCCCTAGGGATCTGGTTCAGACAGGAAATGAGGTGAAAAAGGAAGGAGATAGAATTTAGTGCAACAGTAATTTTTTTTCGACATTCGCATTTGATGCACTTAGCGGGGGTGGGCAGGTTGTCTGATCAAATTTACATTTGACCTAATGACCTCAGTCTGCCTTAATATCGGTGGAGACAAGCAGGCACTGCAAAGGCATGACTCACCTCCTGAAAGCAGACATCTGAGTCAAGAGAAGCCCCCAGAAGTGCCTATTTCATTGATGATATAGGTCAGATATAAGTGCTCACATTACAGATGTGTAAAGATGGGAGTTGTGAAGACACTGCAGAAAAGCACTTTCTATCTGTCCATCCACCAAATATAAAATTAGCCAACCAATGACATGATTAAATCGTTTGGGCAGGAGACATCTTCCTGTCATGCTAGTGCAGGTAAAAGTCTGGGAATAGCAGTAAAGGCTCTCAGAAATATCAGAAAAGAAAAAATAATTTTATATGTCTTATTTCACGGGGTGGAAACTCAAATGCTACACTGAGATCTGTCATGGGATCTATGAAATATGACTGACATTAAAAAAAACCCTTTTTAAAAAAGGGTAATTTTGTAACCTCATAACTATTCTGGGTTAAATTAGTTTTTATCATTTTAGAGGATTAGGTTTCCACATAAACTTTTATTGGCTACAACATCTTTATTACTTGACTCAAATAGGGTCTCATTTTCTGGATCTTATTTTGGTCTTGTAGAGATACTTAATTTTATTAGATTGTTTGATCATGCCTAAGTGCAGCTGTTAATCAGTCTCTTTCTACATCCTCTTTTCTTTCTCTGCCTTTTCTGGTAAATTGTTTCTGCCATTAAGACAAAAATCTGCTAGTCTTAGTAAAATTCATTTTGCCCATTGCTATAATAGGAAAACTTAACATGATTTCAGAAACCCAGGTGCTTTTCAAAGGGCATCTATCAGGTATATCAAGGAATACCTTTGTTGTTTTGGGCAGCCTTGTTTCACTTGCCTCTGTGTGGTTTTTAATATTCACTGGTAAATAGTCCCACACATAATTTGCACTGGACTTCTGAGGATTTAGATCCTCAGAATTAATTAGCTTTGATTACATATATGAAAATATCAGACTATCACAATTTTTTTTTCATACATTGCACTAAAATATATGTAAATGCTGTCAGTGGGGAAAGTTGTGAGATATTTTCTATTCTTCTCATACAGAGATTTTTTCTGAATTAACCTTGTCTCAATGTTGTTGAATCTCAAAGATTTTCTAAATGCTTTTTTTCTGTCTTCTTAATGCAAATATAAGAATAGCCTGCTAAAAAAAAAAAAAAAAGGAAGAGATATTTATTCTCTATAAATAGCAAGAAATAGAAAGTTGTTTTGTTGTTTTCCAGATTGCTGGCTATCCAATTCTGCACAGCATATAAAGATATTGTCAATTTATGCAGAAAATCAAGGAACAAAAATTAACGAGAAGAATGAAAAGAAAACTGGTGTTGGACTGATCTTTTCTTTCAGCATCTACAGTCCAATCTTACAAAAGTCCTAATTTATTTTTTCACCACCCAGGGTATGAAAAACTAAAAATGGAGTTAAATTAGCTATTGTATATGGTATAACACACTATGTGCATGTATAGTTTTTAAGAAAACACAAATGTTCAGCATATACACAAAGATTGAAAGGTACAGTTGAGAATCTGCTCTCCCAAACTGGATTAGATTCAAAGGAGATAATGAGGTGACAGGAAGGATGCTCTAAAGTTGTTTATTTTATATTTCTTGTGGACCTCTAAGGACCCCCACAGGGCATTGTTAGTGGATAAGCAGTCAGTCCACATCATCATCTGCTTATAATTTTGTTCTTTGCATCAGTGGACCCAAAAAGTGACTACAAATATGTAATGTGTTCAAGAGCTGCTGGAATTTGTGGCAGGGTTATGTAATGTCCTTTCCTTTCCTTTCCTTTCCTTTCCTTTCCTTTCCTTTCCTTTCCTTTCCTTTCCTTTCCTTTCCTTTCCTTTCCTTTCCTTTCCTTTCCTTTCCTTTCCTTTCCTTTCCTTTCCTTTCCTTTCCTTTCCTTTCCTTTCCTTTCCTTTCCTTTCCTTTCCTTTCCTTTCCTTTCCTTTCCTTTCCTTTCCTTTCCTTTCCTTTCCTTTCCTTTCCTTTCCTTTCCTTTCCTTTCCTTTCCTTTCCTTTCCTTTCCTTTCCTTTCCTTTCCTTTCCTTTCCTTTCCTTTCCTTTCCTTTCCTTTCCTTTCCTTTCCTTTCCTTTCCTTTCCTTTCCTTTCCTTTCCTTTCCTTTCCTTTCCTTTCCTTTCCTTTCCTTTCCTTTCCTTTCCTTTCCTTTCCTTTCCTTTCCTTTCCTTTCCTTTCCTTTCCTTTCCTTTCCTTTCCTTNTCTTCTCTTTTGTTTTGTTGTGTTTGTCTCATATGATGCAGTTTCATCAGACAGGATGTAAATAGCCAGACTTTCTAGCTTGCCCCTCAATAAAATCAGAGTTTTTCTCTAGCACCTCTGTATTGGTCTATGGGGGATACTGAAATCCTCTTTGTATACCTGGCTATTTCCATGCCTTGTTTGGGGAGGGTTGTGTTAAGCCAAGTAACATTAACTGGGTTCACCAGCAACACCCATGCTCTCAATCTGGTCCATTGACATCTGTGCACACTTGGGCCTCCTGTGTGTCTGGGACAGCAATTTCCCCCTGATTTTGGCTGTTTGCAGCATGCTGACTTCTAGGATGGAAGAAGTGATGCTCAGCTGCAGTGACCCAGCACTGCGTGCTCCTCTCTCAGCACTCTGGCAAGTAAATCATCAAGAGAGTATCTCTCTCTTTCAGAGTTCATCAGCCCATGGGCTCTTGCAGCCCCTGTGTCATATGGTTTGTGCACATAATACATTCTTTGCAGCTAAGAATTGGGCCTGAAAGGAGAAATTGCTGCACCAGCTCAGTGACATTTCTTCTGTAGCTATATTTTTCTTGTTCTTACCAGTTCATTCCCCTCCAGAAGTTTAACAGGCTGAGCAGGACTTTGAATTAGAAAATCTCAGTTGTGCAAAATGTGGTTTAACAAACTCCCTACATCACAGAAACAATATTAACAGTAGATGATAATTAGAGCTATTGGAGCCTGATTGTTAATTGGGTTGTTACAAATGAAACACATGGATCATTAAAAGAACATCTAACATGGTGGCTTGCAGGAGGGACATCAGGCTTTGGCAAAGACAAATTGTTCATTAAGGCCATATGATGACTGTAAGTAGCAGTTGTTAACACCAAATCTCACTCTAATGGGATGCTCTTTGGTGCCTGGCTAATTTCCCTTCTTATCTTGTTCTTCTTTAATGGGCTTTTTCTTTGCTGTGTGTTATCTTTGGCTTTGTCACTGTCAGCTGTGTGCACTGGCCCTGACAGTCTCCTGACAGGTTCTGTGTTTGCCTGTTTGTTTGTGTAGCCATTTCTTAACTAAGTCACTGATGTACACCAGACACATCAGTCCTTTTTAGCTTGGTGGGAGCACTCCAGTGCACATGAGTCTCCTAATTTCTCTTTATTATCCTGCTTGTGTCTCTTTTCTGTTCCACTGCGGTTACCAGCACAGCCAAAGCACCAGACTTAGAAATACCTGTTGCTCTACACCCAAACTGAGTGAGCAGAAGCAGTCCTACCAAAATGATAGGATAGAATATCAACATATGCAAAATCTGGAGCAAGGGCTCAGTAAAAAGATCCTCCACATGTGCCGAGATGATATCATAGTGCACTAAGAGAAAGTTGGTTCTGGAAAAAACTTTCAGCTAGGATATCTTAGGTGTTTTAGACTAATTTCAGGATAGACCTTTATTTTTCTAGTATTTAATTTGCAGGGGAGTTCTGCACTCAGCAGCATTTGGCATTATTGGATTGGATATTAGGAAGAAACTCTTTACTGTGAGGCACTGGAACAGGTTGCCCTGAGAAATTTTGGATGTCCCATCTCTGGAAGATGTCCAAGGCCAGGCTGGATGGGGCTCTGAGCAACCCAAGATAGTGGAAGGTGTCCCTGCATAGACAAGGAGGTTGAAACTAGATAATCTCTAAGGTCTCTTCCAACCCAGATTGTTTTAGGGTTCTAGTCCATGAATTCTGGGGCTCATGGCAACTGCTTTCAGTTTGATTCACCCTTGATCAGTATCTTATGCTGTATTTTCACATCCAGTGGGGTCTGGCTGGGTGCAGCCCTGCCAGGTGATCACCTGCAGACCCAGTGCAGGTAACTCTATGAATTGACCAAATGCTTATGTGCTTGTGAAATCCATATGAAGCAAAACAACCAGGTACTGCTCTGGGGAACAGGACTGCCAGTTTGTCATGCCTGAAAACTTAGGCTGAATAAAGTCATGCAGATACCCTGTCAATCAGCTGCTGTAGCTGTGTGGTTCTGAGGAGTCTGAGGGTCATTTGTGTCCTTCAGAGACAAGCCTACAGCAGACACATGGTGTGATAGTAGCCTACATCTCCACACAGAGCTTGATTCTGCTGCTGATTTTGTCAGCAGGAGGCTTTTCCTATGAGGAAACCCTCTGACATAAGGATTCCCCAGGCTGGGCAGGGCCATCTGCAGACAGGTATTTGTACCATGGTGACCTGTGCGGATAGAAATGGGGATAGAAATCTATGGGGATAGAAATCACTTTGATAACAGACTTCCTTTCAATAAAGACAAAGTGATACTTCTCTCTTGTTGGTAAGATTAATGAATCATATGTATTCTAAACACTCTCTCCTAAGCTGTCTGGCTTGAATTTTGAGTAATACAAATGCTATTTTTTTCTTTCTCTGCTTACAGTACCCTTCAGTTGAATAAATAGCTTTTCAAAGGAGAGAACACACTTTGCAATGCTTTAATCTTTGTAAATGTGGAAATTTGATCTTTATAAGCACTTCCAATTATTTCTTATAGCAGACCTTTCTAACCCTAAGAGGTTATTGATGTAATTGTGTTTCCCTCTTGTTAGGCAAATGATATCCTGTAAAGTGTCTTGAGCAAAATTAATGGCTCCATTTTTTATTGATCTGTTTGGCTCATGCAATTGATTTACCTTTCAGTACTGATTGGCTGATGATACTCACAGTCAGAGCTGATAAATAAACGCTTTTCTAGTGCAAAGCACCATGAAAGAAATTGCCCACTGAAGTCTTTCTCTTTTCAGTAGGTGTTTAACTGATGCAGAGAGGAGATTTGTCACAATAAAAAAAAAAAAAAGGTGGGTTTTTTTTTCAATAATGGGAGAAAATAATTCCTGACAATAGAATCTGCTTTTCCTTGTCACAGGCAGATTATTCCCTATAGAAAATACCCTTCTCCCTAAAATATCCTCCCTTTGTAATTTTAACTGATCATCAAGTTCACTAAACCAGTCAAAGATGAAAGATGGGCAGTGGATGTGTAATGATACAAGATGTGAAGCTTCTCTTTTCTATGGTGTTACCAGCAATACCTTGGTGTCATCCAGCCAGGAGTCCAGTATGGGACATTTCTAAATCAATCCTTACCCCCACTGAAAAGGACCTACCAGCCTGGAAATGCAAAGGCAAATCTTCTTTAAGACATTAGAGAACCACTTGCTCTTTCCTCTTCCTCTCTAATCATCTTCAGGACTATCTTTTAAATGCTGAAGATATCAAATGCATACAGGTATTTACAAAGTTTTTCCAAAAGTGTCAAAGACTTAAAAACACAAAAGCAAAGTCTGGATTGTCATTGTGCAACATGAGTTCAATTGTGAAATGTGCTTGGATCCACTGGCTTGTGCCAGTCCTGTTTTGGTGGCAGAAAATGCCTGGATACCATTGCCTTATGAATATTTTAACTCTCTGGTCTCAAGTAGAGGGTTTGGATAGCATGTTGACAATTTCTAGCATCTCTGAAGAGAAACAAAAGGTGTTTGTGTTCAGTACTCAAGCTGTTGGCAGTTTTTACACCTGTACAACATCACAGGGGATCAGAATCCCAGAGCTAAAGAATTAGGTACCATTGACATGTGATTTTAGGGGGTGTTATTGGAAATCCAGAGACAGTTATACTCTCCCTAGAAACATACTGGGACAATCAGGACCCCAAACCACCTTCCTCATGCTGAAGTTAATAGTAGGACAACTTTTTTGCAGGAGCAGGACATGAGAAATCTGCTTCCACAAGAGCTGCTGAAGGTTGGAAATGATGAGATAATCAGAATTGGGCCCTTTGATTTTTTCTGCTGTTCTGTTCTAACCTTCTAACCTGCTGCTTCTTTCCATCAGAAAGTGCAGAGCAATATTAATTTCTCTCACACAAAGCACATGCTCTTGTTAAACAGACTCCTGCACCTGGCTCATGGCTCCTCGAGAGATCCTTTGCATATCCCACTCTCTAATTGCCAGCCACAGTGACCTTCAAGTGCTTTGTGCAAAATGCTGGAGAATGACCAAGAGCAACGTTTTAATAACTTCACTGGCATGTTAAAATGAAGGGGGGAAAATATCTACCTTATTGTGTGGAACAGCTGGTACTCATTTCAATAGGATTTACCAAAAAACTTTTTTGCTTCTGGGTTTAGGATGGCTCATAATTGATCCCAAGAGGAGAGCTCAACTAATCTCTGAACAAAACATAATTATGATAAGTATTTTGGAAAATTTAATTATTCTGCTCTTGGGAACTTACAGCCTTTAGAAGAGATCCGCTTCTTAGCACATTTATTTGGACTAGTGATTTGTAAAGGGACAAATAACATTTAACTCCCATCATAAAACAACCTTAATTTTGGCCTCATTAAAAAATTAATCAAGGCACATATAGTTTGCTCTGAATGGCATTGATGTGGCCAAGACCAAGGCCCTCAAAGGTATACAACTGCCCAGATAGGAATTAGCCATCTAATACTCAGTGATTTTGATGGAATTATTTACTTAACAGCTATTGTGGGTCTGAGACTAAATCCTAGTGGGGAACTGGGTACCAGCTGGCATATGTGATGCTGCATAAATGCTGATGTTGCACAGCAGTGACTGAGATACTGAGAGCAGCTCTGACACTGTTGGCTGATAAATGTGGATATGATGGTTTGGGAAGCAGAGCAATGTCAATGCCATCAGGCAGAGAAAGGAAGTTTCACACAAGGGGAGCAAAGATCCCACTGTTTCAAGCATAGAAGAACTTTTCCATAATTCACTATTGCTTATCCTCTGATTGAGGTCATATTTTGTGGGTTCATACATTCTCTTGAGCACCTGCCAAAAATATATCGAGGTAAAGATCAGATAAGTAAAGTGAAACAAATTTTTACAGTTAGATAACATTTGGATTTTGGTTTCTACAACTCCTGTTGGAGAAGATGTGATCTCACCAATTAAAATTTAATTTTTCCAGCAAATGGTGACTAGAACAGCATATTCTTGGGTTTTTTATAAGAGTGAGCTCTCAGAGTTAAATATGCTTTCTGCTCCTAGACTCCGGGAAAGACAGTAAAGAAATGTTTTAAGTGAAAAATAATTGATTCCTTGATACAAGAAAAACCTTTAAAATGAAAAAAAAGCAAAAAACCCCAAAACTTAAGTCCCATAACCAACCAAACCACCAAACAAAACAGAACAACAGCAAGGGGAAAATAAAGACATTTTCTTCTGACTTCAAGTGAGCATTCATTCTTTCTGTCTGTGATAAAACAGTCAAAATAATTGAAAGAATCAATCTTGGTGCCCCACAAAAATAATGTCTTCTTTATTTAAACAGTGTAAATACATTTTTGCTGGCAGGAAAAAATATAATAGTCTAGACTATTTTCTCGATTCCCTGAGATACCCTTAACAGGACCCTGAAGCTAAACAAGTACTTACACATATCAAATTTATTTTCACTACATACCTGGCACAGCAATGCTTGAGAGTGGAAACAGGTTGGTGGGTGCCAGTTTGTGCAGTCTAATTAAAAGTGTGGATTTAAGTGTTGCATCACTGATTTCCACCATGCAAAACTTCAGGGGCTTATATAAACGATAACACTGACGCAAAAAAAATGTGGAGTCAAATTTGGATCCATTTGCATCACTGGTGCTGAAGGGGTGGTGTGTGTGTGAGGCATCAGCTGCAATCTGCACACTAATGGCAGATCCAGTTTGGGGCTGCGGGTGTGGGAAGGGGCAACATCTTGGTTTGAAAGACATGTGTCTGCTAAGAAAGGCAGACCCTCTCTTGAAATGGAAAATGTAAACTCCCTCTCTCCAAATTATTATAATTTTGAAATTAAGGAGCTCTAAGGCAAAGATATGGGAATAGGAGTAACAGTTCCTTACTAGGAAAATTTAATATAGAAAAAATATAGTAATACAAAAACCGAAACACTGACAGAGTCAGAATACGACCTGACACCCCATCAGTCAGGGTGTTGGTAGCAGTCCCATTAAATGGTGGCTGCATCCTCCTGCAGTGACAGATGCTTCAGTTGAAGCAGTGCTCCTGTAGAAGGGTGCAATTTTCCTCCAAAGGTCCAGTGATGATGTGGAAAGGTCTAGTTTTCCTCTGAAATCCGGTGGGAAAAGGCTGCTCTGATGTTCCAAATCTCAGTTTTTATCTAGGTAGGAAATGCTTGGCTCCTCCCACTGTCTGGAGCATCTCCCAATGGGATGATGTAATTTTATCAGTC
This sequence comes from Rhabdornis inornatus, assembly GCA_013397075.1. Lineage (NCBI taxonomy): Eukaryota > Metazoa > Chordata > Aves > Passeriformes > Rhabdornithidae > Rhabdornis > Rhabdornis inornatus. The sequence continues at coordinate 664,143 of VWZS01008178.1, read as the reverse complement.
ATGCAGTGGGACTCAATGGCCCATTAACAGAAGATATATCTTCCTGGACAAAGGATGGTTGTGGAAAAGATAAAGAACACTGCCCTACTCTGTTTTTTAAAAATGACCCGTTAACAGAAGATATCTCCCACGGAGATAAGGATCACTGCCCCAGCTGGTTTCAACAGACAGTGATAGAATACATACTTTTGGCTACATCCTGCTTTGCAACCCAAGACAAACAATTTGGAGCTGATGTAGGAATCTGTCCTCGCTCACAGACAGAAACTGCACCTAGGACAGACTTTGTCATAATCTGGAGGGTAGAGATAGAAACGCCCTTCAGAAAACCAGGCAGAACTCCCGATTCCATAAAACATGCAGCTAACCCTCATGGATTCCTATGGCCCCAGGTTTGGGCAAAGCAACAACTATCTGCATGTGAAGGGCCCTGCAGTATCTATCAGCTGTGGTACTATTTGGGCAGCAGGTGTCCCAAGGAGTTTTCCCCATGAATGCCAACTGCTCAGAGCATTTTAGAGATGGTTCACTAGTAAGGTTTGTATGTATAATCTGCTTGTGTGACTTATTTTGTTTTGGTATGACTATGCTTTACTGGGGAGGGCTAAACCTTCAAAAGGCTCCATTAAGTACTGCTTGCTGTGTTGTGGCAATATTCACATCATCAACACTCTGGAGAGCTGGAGAAAGTGTCCTGCAAAATAGAAATCCATGGGTTGGTGCTCACAGACCTCTCAGTGAATTTATTTGTCTTGCAAGTAAAAGATTAATCTTATAATTTCTGCCAAATATCAAATCCAAATTCAAACTCAAAACTGGAAGTCAGCTTGAAGACCCCTTCATCTTCATCATCACCAATAATAGGAGATTTTGGGTCAAGATGCCCCTGTACAAATCCATTAGCCTTTAGCTGGACTGTAGGATATCTGCAGCTGGGCTCAGTGCATTGTTTGCATACTATAGAGTTATACAATAGCAAATGTACATTCATGTGTGTGACTTCTGCCTTTGATCTGCAAGATGATCTTTATTGATGAGCTATCTTTTTTCCTAATGTTTATTTTCTTCATTGTTTATGAGCATTTCAAACAGCTTTCTTTCTTTCTTTCTCCATCTTTTCCGGAGCTTTTTATTGACACTAATGTTTAGCAGTTGTTTAAATGAATAATTGAGTGTATTCAGGTTTAAATATTGATTAACTGTTAAGGAGTCTGAGTTCAAAGTGGGTGGCTGTACAGAGGGCTGGCACACATGAGAAGGGAAATACACCAGGAAGGAAAAGACCATATTTATTATGTGGTTTTGTCATAAACTACTAAAAAGCTTTTAAAAATTGTAGTTTTTTAACTATAATTTAAAAATAAAAATAATTTAAAAACTATAAGTTTTTCAGCTCCAGATCTATCTTGCTGTAAGAAGAGAATAGAATTTTCCACATTACACTGCTATAAAGAAAGAATGTGTGACATGCCCATGCCCATTGGCAGAGAGGCAAAGAAAATCCAGCCACATCCAGATGTTCTTGTAACACCATTGTGGTGCCTGATTGCACTTGAATGCTGGTGCTGTTTGAAATCCAGATCCGTTTCCCAAACTGTACATTCCTCACCAGCCAGATTACAGTTCTCCCAAATGATCAAACCATGAATGGTTTCTAATATCCATCCTTGTGAAAGTTTGGAGTCTTTGAATTTATGGTGCACTTATGTGTTCCTAATGGCAAATCCTCAGCTGAAACAAACTGTTCTGTTAAAATCAGGAAAGTCACAGTGATTTAGAACAAAATTGGAATAAATTTTATTAGCAGAAGCAGTTAACGGAAGACAGAAATATCCTGTAGGATGCTGAATCCCAATGGATCACTTATTTTAGGAAGCAGCAGAAATTCTTAAATGCAGATCTCCCCTGCTATTTCCTGGATCTTCATTTCTTCTATCAGCAGGTGGCAGCTGCGTGACAAGGGCAGTTACACTTCTGAAATCAGGAGATTTGGTTTAGATTTACTATAGCAAAAGTGGGATCAGAATTTGGTTTCCTCTTTTTGCTTTAGACACATGTCAGTGTTTGTTAGACCTCTGCCTAGATGGAGACTGTCCAGGGGGAGCTGGGTTGAAGAAAAGAGATAAAACCAATTCTGTCAGTAGGCAGGAAGAAAAAGCAACTCTTCTACTTGCTGATCCATACAAAAAACCCCGTATTTTTGTCTCAAAGAAAAACCCAAGGAAGTGATTTGTCATTCTGGGCGAAACTGCAGAAACTACATGAAAAGTGCTTTTTCCAAGGATTTTTCTCCAAGGCAGATGCACCTCGCATCCCAATGATGGCAGAGGACTGGTGTGCTGTGCAGCCCCCATGCTCCAGAGGAGGATGGGGTGTATCAGTCCTGAATTACAAGTGAACAAACCATGTCCTCCTGCTACATTCAGATCAGGGTGATCTGTCTGTCCATCAGTCTCACCAACGGCCCATTGTCAGGGTACCACTGGCAATAGCAGTTTTTACTGTTCCATTTTAATTCCTTTCACTATCAGGCTGCAAAACCCATGTGGCTGAGAGACTCAGAGAGAGAATTAAAGGAGCCTTTCTGTGGGAAATAAGCAGTAAATCTCTGAAGTAGTCATCTGTTTTGGTGTATCAGGTGTGCAAGCCTGGGCATTCTGCTTCTGGTGGCATCAATTTATTCTATCAAGAGCTGTGGTGTCACTGTCAGAAGTTCCAGATGCTTCTGTATCTGCATGTGGGAAGTCAAAGCAAGGAGAAGATTCTGGCTTTGATTATTTTTTGTTGCACATTTCCGTTGGAAATGGTGATCTGAGGCAAACACAAATTTTAAGAGGAAAAGTAAAGTTGCAGACAACTCTACAGCAGAATTGCTGTAGAGAATTTCAGCACTGAGTTATATATTTCCACAAGCACAGCACGTTGGCCTCTGAGAGAGGGGAACAAACAGGACTGTAAGGATTTGTTTTTCTTCCAGAGAGCAGTGTTTGCTGCTTTGTAGGCAGGTTTGTAACCCTGCACAGCAGTTTTTATTCCTCACTTGGCTAGTCCATGACTGGTATCAATGCCTTGCTTGCTGTAGCTCTGCTCTTTGTGCCATGGAAGATTGGCACTGCTGGGGTGAGAAACAGGCAGCAGGCTGGAGGAGACACAGCTTTGAGGAGGATGACCACAAGGAGGTATTTGGTCTGTTCAGCAACCAGACAATAGCCTTTTGTGTTTGTGCTTTCAGATCGTGACCCTATGTCTTGTGATTTGACAAATCAATATCTCCAGAAACAACCTGGCCATGCCTGGATTTCAAACATCCCCAAACAGGAAACTACTTCAGAGCTGTGCTGCATAGCAGGGGTGAGTGGAGACATCATTTGTTTATATTTCTATGATCAAGAAGATGTGCCCTAGAGCCCTACTGAAGGTCTTAGCATGAATAAATTCTCTAAATACCTAGCTGAGAACTAAAAAGCTGCAGTGAAACTTGACTGGTTTTAAAAGAAGCAGAATCAGATCAGCATTAAGTGCTTCCTAAAACTTTGGCTTCCCTTGAGCTTTTCTGACAATTCAGATCCATTCTTTGATGTGCTACTAGCAGAAATACTTATATCCAGTATTAATTTGAAGAAACAGCAATTTTACTCTCATGAAAGACGCACCAACATGAAGGCTTGGACTTTTGCAGCAGCCAGTGCAAGATACCACGAGAGTGTTAACAACATAAGAGTGACCACACCAATTGGGAGAAAAAGTCTATTAATCCTAGCAGTGCATCCTGCTGCTGCTTATCAAGCCTCAGTGCTCAGGTCCTGCAAATCCCTCAGGTGGAGGGATTGGCTCTGAAAAAGCTGTGTGAGGACTGTACTGAGAACACTGAGTTTGAGGGGCTCAGCCAGTTGTGTTTTCCAGCTCTTCCCTGCCACATGGACAGCAGCCACCTACAGCCACTGGTAACTCAACTAATGCTTAACTGTAATGGGAGTCAAATCTGAAGCAAGCCTCACAGTCTGAGATTAATTTGTTTTTCTTGTACCTTTTACTAAATTGACTGGTGAAACTACTGGGCTTTCAGGCTGTTGCTATCCCAGGTCCCCCTGCAGTCCTTTCATTTTCCACCTGCTACATCTTTCTGATCCCAAGAGAGCTTTAAGGCAGAAGTTAAATGCTGCCATTGGTGTTTTGGCTATTCCATCACTGGGCTCCCTTAGGAGGAGTGGATGCCCTGGTCAGTGGCTGGCATTCATTTTTACCATTTGTCCCAGCACCTCTCCTGTGATTATTTAGTCTCAGACAGACCTATAGGCTATACAAGTCTCTTCTCAGTTTCTTCTACAGCTAACACCTGCACAAAAAAATTTATTAGCTGTCTTGTCTTTCCTGAGTGATCTTTGTCCACTGGGGTTATCACTTAGCCCTGAAGGCTCTCTAGGCAGGCATTTTGCTCCTGGTGTTTCGGAAGAAGAAATTACTATTTGTTTTAATCTTTTAGTCAGTTTCTTGTCAAATAGTGTTTTCCATGAGCCTGATTTTATTTTGTGTTTACTCTAAAGAATTTACGGCACTTCACTAGTTTTTTATTACTATTATTTGTTTTGGGTACAGTTTCAGTTTGTGGAATGATGCCTTCTCAACTCTAATAACCTCTTTTTCTTTGCTGTGTCATCATGCTACTTTCCTGCTATCCTTCCTCAAGGTTTCCTTAATGGTTGGTATTCACTGTGCTTCCAGTTTCACGTCCTTCAGTAGTCTTCATACTTCCTAAAAGGCTTTATTCTCTCAGCTGGTTGATTTAACTTTTTAACAAGCTTCCTCATTTTTACCAAAGTTGTCTATTGGAGTTTAGCTCTACTACATTGGACTTTCGTTGTGGTGGTAGGGATATTGAATCTCAGTTCATTTTAGTCTCTGCTAAAAGTGGGGCTTCCATTGTGCGGGTCTGAATCAGACCTAGCGCATTTCTCAGTGTGAAGGCAGGGGTTGCTTTTCATCTCACCATCTGCTCCAAAGAACTATTGCAGATAACTGAAATCCCTGGATATATTAAAAAGATAATTCCTATTTCACTGAGATCATTGCCATAAGCACTTTAGAGGATCCACTCGGGGAATTTGCCTTCATACAAAGCTGAAACCTGGAAGCTCCTGAAATTATCCATTCACAGCCAACCTTCACCAACAGGGTGGAGAACAAATTGATGAATGGGAGCTACCCTCGAAATTTGGACCATAATTTCACACGTAATTTCCCCTTGCACACATTTCAGTTCATCAGCAGCCAGTGCTTGGTCTTTGCTGGTAGTGGGAACGCTGATCCTTAATTCACTAATTCACCACTGGTTTGCCAATCCCTTCCAGACAGACTGGAGCTGCAGGTGGCTGCAAGGCAGGAGAGGAGGGGATCTTATCAGAGACACAGAAGGAAAATCCCCTCCAACTGCAAGCCAAGCCCAGTCTTTGGAGGTGTGTTTGTACCATATGGCACCCCACAGCTCTGAAACAAACATGACAGAGCAGGCTCTGAACACACAACCTAATGTTGCATCTTGCTGTTATTTCACACCTCTTAGGGACAGCTCTGGGAGGTCTTCAGCATATGCCAGCATAACCCAGATATATACTCCATTTTGCCTTTTTCTATTTTTTTTTTTTTTTTTTGGCTGGGGTTGGTAGAACTAGGAAGAAGCTTTAGAGTGAAGAGCTAACTGACATCAAATATACCTCATTCTGCCCTGAGACAATGTGATATTCTAAGAAGTCTTTTCCCTATTTTGTATGCATTGTACTCTCTATTGTGTATGCATTTATGTCTGTAATGAATTTACAGGTGTTTTTCGGAGGATTACTGAACAGGGCTGGAGTAGTTTTCACAGGAGACAAAGCCACATTTCTAAATCATGAATGCAGGGATTCACCATCACAGATGGTGGCTTTTACTCTGTGCTATTAAACCTTGCTACAAAAGTGGATCCAGATACAGCTGAGGTGAAAGCAGACTCCTTGATGCCTGTTCAACTTCTGACTTTTTTGTTCTTGTGCTGTGAATATCCTTAGATGAGATGAAAACTAACCAGGGACTAAAGACAGGGTGACGCCATGCTGTCAAAATCCAGAGCAAGAGGAAGGTATGCAGGTGAAAGATGATAACTGAGGGCACATATTACTCTTCTCCTGAAAATTTTTACTTTTTTTTTGGAAAGCAAAGGGAAAAAGCCCACACTCCAAGCACAACACTAATAACGATGCATCACAAGTTTTCCCAAGACTGTGTAAAGACAATTCCCATCACTGAGTGCCACTCCTGGTAGTTTTGGATATGGTTTGGCAATGGTGTCACACTATTGGCAAGATCTCAAATGAAAAGAAAGCTATGAAGATACCTAATGACACATTACAATTTCTGAATGTGTTTGTCTAGTACCTCGTGCATTCCTAATTATTTCTCCTGCTTTCCAGCTCTCAGCGCTGACAGCCTTTGTTGTAGCCTTGGCCTCTCACTGGAGCATAAAGGAGTGCAGAGATCTCTGAAACACAACTAAAACACAAATTGAATTCCCACTGTATTTCCCTGGGCTGTCCTATGACAAATATTTCATTGGCTGTAGATCAGTAAAGCACATATCCCACCTGCCAACATCTTTATTTGGAAAGAAATCATTGAGAAGTTTGGCTGCTGCAATGCCACTCTTGCTAAGAGCAGGTGGGACTGGGACAACATGTTATTATGGCAGTCTTATTTGCAGGCTCTTGTAATTTCATTAGGATTTGATTGTTTCTCCTAGACAATTTTATAGGGCTTTTTTTTTTTTTTTCAGTTGCTGTAGATTGTTAGAGAAGATGACACTGCTCCAGCAGATCTTACAGCAAGTGTTCTTATGAAGTCTGGATGCTGTGGACACTATTGGGAGCTTTTCCCTTTTACAGTGAATTACAAAGCTGAAATGTGAAAAAAACAAGTTTGCTCCCTTTATTGCTTCTTTGTGATCCATAAGGGCAGTTTCAGCTTCTATTCTGCCACTGGCCTTTCAACACAAATATCATACTATGAAAACCTAGATTTGTTCAGGAGCTCTGGGGAGAGCAGGTTGAACAGGACAGAAATATCACAACAGACAAAGCAGAACCTGTGTTTTATTCCTTATTCAGTGCCTGAACTACTGTGTGACTCCAAACTCTACCTCACCTTTTCTGTGTGAGGGTCTATCTCTTTGCCAAGATTGATTTCACCCAACTTTGGGTGTCACCCTTCTAGTTAAAGGCAAAGAAATATGTATATTTAGGGAGTGGCTGCTCTGACCCATCTTAGAAGTCATCTTTAGCTTGAGAAGAATCACACCATTGATCAAGACATGCTTCACCTTGTCATACATAAGAGGTCACATGAATCACTTAAACTTGGAAGAAAAATCACTGACAGGAGAACTTGGTGCCTCCTTATTCTTATTTCCACATAAACACTTCAACTACACAACAAAGAGAGTCACCAAGGCCACAGGGGCCTTCATCTGTTTCCCGTGATCACATACTGAGCAGCACTATCTGATTCTGAGGGCACAGTTCTGCTTTATTTATGAGTCTAGTTATTTTAAGGCAGAAAAAGAAATCAGAGCTTCTGAAGAAATCCTCCAACTTTTCATCCTAGAGTAACAGGCTGCTTGTAGGCAAAGGAAAAACAGCTTGGGAGATAGGGTATGACAGTGCTTTCTGACTATATTTAGGCATAAGAAAAGCAGTTCTGAGTGTTGTGTGGATGGAACAGGCTGACAGCAGAAGTCATAAGCCCTTACTTGAGTAGAGATAGTGAAAACATCCTAGAAATAAATGATGGGTCTCACACACCACTTGTGTTTCAGCCTATTTTGATTTCCACCAAATAGGCCCAAGGCTAAAAAGAAGGAAACTTACTTATTCTTGGGAGATAACAGGAAAAAAGCCTCAACCCCGTTGTGATTAAAGGACTTGAAGGGACACAGTGACAGGCATGTGAAGAGATTGACCTAACATTTGATCAAACATTTCTAATATGTTAGAAAATGTATTCCTTCTGAACACTGATGCTGATATGCCCTTGGGACACATAGCAGGGATCAGACTTGAATATAAATGTGTGCTGGAAAGGTTGTTCACTGAAGAGCTGTGCATGGTGAGTGCCTCCCATGCAGATCATAGCAGCTGCTGGGGGCAATCTGCTGTAGATAATATTAATATATCCCCATACCACACTCTTATGCAGACCTATATCTCCACCAGTATTTCATATTCCTCCACGTACACATAGAAGGGGAAGAAGTGTTGGAGGGTTGGTGTCATCTTTGTCAGATACCAAGTGTTTGACCAGCTTCAAGTGGCTGGTTATGCTCCCAGTGGCTATCTTTCAAGGATAAATGATTCTACCCACAGGTAGATCATGTCTGAGTATGAAGAAAGCCTTGAACATTGTTTAAATTAAACAGGTAGAGAGAGATCAGTCTGAGCACTTGAGCTCTTCCTCCCAGAGGGAGGAACCATTTTATCTCACTTTGTTTCCTTTTTCAGCCAATTAACAGAAAGGAGTAATTTAGAGGATGATGTATGCGATTGCTTAGCCATCAGCTTTAGAGTGAGATAATTCATCATACAGATTCTCTTGACTGGGCATGGAGACAAAGGTTGAGTCATGTTTAAGTGAATGTGAGCCAGACCTTACAGAATCATTTCTGCCCCAGCTCTTCTTCCTGCTATGCATTTCTTCTTGCCATCTCAAGGGCAGTAGCTAATGCAGTACAGAGCAGGGTCAGACTAGGAAAACAAGCAGCAAACCCAGCAGTACTAAGGCATCACCTTCTAATAGAAAATTGGCAAGCAAGCCTGAGGAACAGGGCTGTGTGAAAGATACCCATCATACTGAATTTTGGAGGCAGCACTGGAGCATAGCTGCCTTGGAAAAAATAAAATATATGTACTTCAGACTTTAGATTTGGGTTGAAAAGTCAACATATGTATCTGCCTGCAAGTAGTGGCTTCAGTTTGCTATGTTCACCTCTGGAAAATTGTTGCTCATCCAACTGTGAATATGACAGAGAGCCAGGCTCCTCTGAGGAAAGCTCAGGAACAGGCAGTTTCAGTGGATAAAGTATATCATTGGCACACACACCGAGCAAGAGCGTGCTGGGGACACCCACTCCTGAGTGATGGCAAGTAAATCAGAAACAATATCCTAGGCCAAGGGACTGCAGCTCTGGAAGTTGTGATATGGTTATGTGGACATAAGGTGAAAGTGAATGGCCTCCAGATGCAAGGACATTTGGGGAGGTATGTGGGGTAAAGGAGGTGACTCCTGAAACAGAGAGGCAGCATTCCAAAGGCCCAGAGGGATACAAAGAGCAGGTAGCACTAGCAGGCACCATGGAGATAGGATCAGTGTGGTTGGAGGGGCATTAGACTAGGTTTCATGGCTCCTTGATACTTTTGTGGCTGTTTCATGACAAAGGTGTCTCTGGACATGGAAGAAGCCAGAAGTGAATGGGCTGCGCCCTGGTGAGACAGAAAACAGATCAAGTGGAGGATAATAGAGCTAAAGACCCACTCACAGCAGGAACCCTGACTGGTTGCAGCAGCTGGACTTGGGAGTGACGTGTTACTGATGCAGAGGTGCCTGTGCCCACCCAGGGAGAGCCACAAAAATGTTCAAAAAGGAGAAGAGCATGACTGGGAGGTGACTGAGCCCCAGGCTGACCCAGCTGCCTGGATGGCTGCCCTTGGGGAGTGACACTCTTTACTCATTTCAGTGGGGCATTTCCTTTCCTTCATTCTTATCTACCCCTTCAAAAGGCTAAATAAAGGCTTGTCCCAGCAGGCAAGTCTGGAAAAGCCAGAGTATAAACCCAACTCAGTAGAACGTCTACCCAAACGAGTAGAACTCGGTTTCCCATACTAATGGAATATTAGTTAAATGTTATTTGACCCAGCCCAGCTAGAGTGGGTGTTGGAGAGCCACAGGGGTGATACACTGCCCAGGGACCCTCACAGGGCAAAGCAGAAATTGAATTAAACCATTTTGATATCCAGCCCTGACACCAATCCCAGCCAGCACATCCCAGCATGGACATTATGTCCCATTCCAGTGGAGCCAATGAATGAAGCCTCTCATCCCTTGCTGGTACAGTTGACTGCACGTGAGACACCCCATTCTTCTCCAGGCTCCTTCACAGCAGAGGTCCAAGAGACCACAGCTGATGCTTTTGTCACTCTCTGCAATACCTGAACAAACTAGATAAAAAACAAAAAAAATCACCTGCATGAGAGGTGAATTCCAGAGATCACTGTGTGCTGGGAAGCACCATGGGAGAGCCTGAAAGTGGAGGGGAGCAGGCTGCCTTCATACAGACTCATCAGGTCCACAGCAGCCCTTTGTGCCCACAATGAGTTGTGTTCAGCACGTAAAACCAGATATCAAATTCATGTGAATCCAATAGGCTAAGCTATAAAATTCTTAATATGATATTGAGGTGTTACTCTGATGTAATAGGCCATTTAGAAAAAAATGGATATAGATTTTCTGTCTTTTACCTGATCCATTTCCTTTCTCACAAAGGAGCAGCTAAGGAGAAAAGTGCTGTGCTCTTGTTTCATAACCATTCCCTCGATGCTTATGGTGATGCTTTAATGGAGATGCTTTGAATCATTTGCTTTATATTGCTGTTACCTGTTATTTTCATATCCGCTTTCCATTACAGTTAAGCCAAGCACCCATTTAGTAATTCTTACCCAAGGCCACGAGCAAACAGTAGCAAGATATTTAGTATTACTAAAAAGCCTCAGGAACTCAGTGTGTCCATAAACTGTACAAATATTTCTGTGAACCAAATGAGTCTGCACACATGGCTGGGATTTGTGCTCAGAGCTGTAGATGTTGCAGTTGTGCAGGGTTCTTGGCATCTGTGTTCCAGGAGTGGGAAATTTCAGCAATTTGTTGTAAAACGCTGCATTGCAAAAAAAGCTTGAGTGCTTTTTTTACTCAAAAGATGGAGTGCATGTTGCATCCTTTTCTGGCACCTTGTCTACAGGGAGGTTGGGCTCACAGCAACCACAAGAAGAGGCAAATCCCTTGATGAAGCAGTAAAACTCCTGGATTTGACTCTATCAGTCCCTAATACCTGTGTCAGAGGCAAGGAGTGATGGGGCTGCTGCCAGAGTTATTTGCAATTCCTGTATTATGACAGTCTCTAAAACATTTCTGAACTTACCCAAATATATATATATTAAAAGCAAGAACAACAGATATCTATTACCTTCAAAAATACTTTGCTCAAAGCAAATAAAATTCTCTAAACCTCTCTGTCTCTTCCTATCACACACAGTCTCCCTCTGCCAACCTAAAGAAAGAGTTTGAAGGCAGCAAACCATTCTACTTTTTCCATTTTCTGAATACGTAATTTTTCACTGTGAAGTAATTTCATACCTTAGAATTTGCTAAACCTTTGACATATTATAAAAACCACAAACAACAGCAAACAAGAGCAGCAGCAAAGCAGCACATACTTCACTGGAAACTTTAAATAAAATTGTTTTTTCCCATTTTGCCTTACAGATCCATTGAGTTGATTTGTTCCTCTCTGGTTGCTGTGTAATGCAGGGGGTTTGGGATTTGGGAGAAGAAATGGTTCTATTGGAGATATTTAACTCAATCTTTAATTTTTCAGCTTCTGGTAGTGATGCCTATTAATAATTTAGTTCTTCAGACATGCCATGTGGGTATATGTGTAACACTTTGTCACTTGCCTGCCTCTTACAACCCAGGGGTGTCAGAAGTGAGAGCCTGAACAATAATGGGAAGCTATATAACATTATTTTATCCAGAATATTGTACAAAGCAAGGGACAAGTTCACTGTCAGCCATTCTGAGGGCAGAATCTGTCATCTGGGTGCTGTGGAAATGAATAGGTTACATTTATCTGATTTATCTGAATGTACCACTTCACTCACATTAAATTGGGTGCTGAATGCTGAATGCTCTTTCCAAAGTTAGGAAAAGGAAAGTTGGACACAGCCAAATGCAACTTGAGCAAGGCAAGGGAGCTAATGATCTGTAGAGTCTATGTTTAGTAAAGAACAAAGCAAAAATTAAGGGACCATCAAAAAGATTTGGTTCTAAATATCAGTAAAAAGAGTTCATCCTAAAGTCAAACCCTTTATGTTCTGCTAATTAATGCTTAATCATGCTTAGTATTCATTAAGTATCTTGTGGTTTTCCCACTACCTTAACTGTTACATCAGTGAGACAAACCTAGCAGGTGACTGATTTGGTAGTGGTGTCTTTAAAACACCATAAATCATACTGACCCAGTGTTTAATACCTTTTTGCTTTCAGTCCTTTTTGAAAACCTTTTCCTGAAGCACTGGGACATGACTTAGTGGATATGAGGGATTAATCTTTCTTTACTGCTCTTGCTTTAACAAGATTGTGTAAAAAGACAAGTAAAAAATATTTGAATCACTTTATAGTGCTAACACACACATTCCACCCCCCACCCCCACCAAATGCAAAAAAAACCCCAAACAAGAAAAACACAAAAGAAACTATTCTCTGCGTAATTGTTGGTGAAATTCCAGTGCCTGGAGCCACCCTGTTTCTGGTATAGTAGGAAAACTGTGCCGGAGTCATGAGATACAAAATCCTACTTCCCTTAGCTGTGCCCAGTGAGGATCACAATGTACTTGCTCCCCAATCACTCCCAAAAAGGGTTTTTCAGTCTGGTCCTTCAGATACTCCTGAATGGCACAGCCTGGATTTCAGAGTGTCCTCCAACAGTTCCATTTCCACCAAAATTTCCCCCTGAATGGGGAAATGTGCCTTTCTCCTGAGCAGACTGAAGATTGCTCCATACCTCAAACCGAGCACTGATTTATGCCAGGTTGAGAAAAGCTCTTTCCTTGAAAGAGTTTGGAGCCAGTGGCAGCTGTGCATCCCCCTGGGACATCCTTGCTCCTGAGGCCTGAGATGAATGGGTGGTACTCCCTCTGGCTGAATGCTTCCCTTGTTGCAGCTCATAAGGAGTTAAAGGATTGTAAAAAATCAGAGTGGGATAACTTTCATCCAAGAATTTTAAAGGAACTAGCCAAAGTACTCTTAAATTCTTTAAAACTGATGGTTAGCAAGACCATGAAACTGCAGGAAAGTAAAAACTGATGTTTTTAAAGGGTAAATAGTATGACTAGGGTAATTACAGTTCTTTCAGTACATTGATTCCAGAGAAGATAATGGAACAGTCAATCTGGGATTTGACTGATACAGGATTAAAAGACAGTAATGTAATTAATACTAATCTACCTAAGATTATTAGCAGTAGATCTTGCCAAACTAAAGTGGATAACTTGATAGCTTTACAAACTATGCTGATAAGGAGAATAATATCCCTTTGATGGACTTAGGCTTTGCTAAATAATTTTCCTTAGTCCCACACAGAAAAGTAGAAAATTAACATGGATGGATTGGATTGATTAAAAGCTGCTAATGGGAAGAACTCAAAACATTCCTGTAAATTAGAGATCATTACCAGACAGGTGACCTGCTAGTAAAGACTGCTATTTAACAGTTCTGTCAATGCTTTGAATAAAGTCCTATCTGATAAAGCAAGGTGATGACAGTAATATTGGGGGAATGACAAATAATGAGAGGAAGAGACGGAGGAGGTGATGGAGATGGAATGATCTGCATTGATCAGCAAACTGAGCTTGGCCAAGCAATGTGCCTTTTGCAACAGCAAATGCAAAGTCATAAATTGAACAAAGAACAAAGGAATGGGTGCTGGACAGAGGCTGCTGGTTCCCTGGGAGTTCTGGTCAAGATGGATGGAACTGACTCACTGCAGACTCCTTGTTTGGGGGTCTCACCAGTGGAGTGGAGAGGTTTCTTAGATTGTCAGCTAGGGGACCATTCAACCAGTTTTGTGAGGTTTGAACATTCTAAATTAAATTGGTTGTTGTTGTAGGCTGTTTTTGTTTTATCATGTGTCTATACATAACTAAAATCTTCATTTAGCAACTTACCCAGGACCATTTCTTCCATTAAGCATATGCTTAAATAGCTTGCTGAGCTGGGGACCTTCACCACAAGATACTCTTCCATTATCTTGTGGTTGTTTTTTCCCTTTGTTTTCATAAACTCATTTGGATGCAGTGGTTTTCTGTGGTTTAATTTACTTTCTCTGTGTTATTATTGTCTCCAAACTGTGTATATTTACAAAAGGAATTAAATGAGTACTATTCATTTTACAGCCTGTAATGGCCCTTTTGGAGGGAAGCCATTATGTAGATACTTAGAACATATATCTTTTCGCATTAGAGAGCTCTCATGACATAAATACAAGAAAACAAATATCAGGCTTAGTCCTGGGAACAGTTTATCACAAAACAGTCTTTATTTCCAAGAACAGCTCTGTAAAAAAGCCAAACTATTCATTCAGCTGGGAGTGTCTCCTGATTTTTCCCCATTAAAGCACAAGTTTTGTAATAGATGTCTGGGTAAAATTGTCATTAAAAAATTAATGTGCTTGTTTGTGAGTAATTGCATGTGCAGAAATCACAACCAGTTTCAGTAGGGCTGTTCCTGTTGCTCCCAGTTTATTTAAACTCACTTAAATAAAGGAGATTTAAAAACCCTTTTGTGTTGCATAGTCAGTACAGAAAACTTAAGCAGAAGCTGAATCTGGACCAGTGTAATGAATGTTGCACTAGAAAGGTGAAAGGGTATTTCTGGTAATGGAGAGGGGAGGAGAGAAAAGGAAGAGGAAGAGGAAGACGAAGGGGAAGAGGGAAGGCGAAAGGGAAAGGGAAGAGGAAAGGGAAAGGGAAGACACAGGAAAGTATTTAACAGAGGGAGAGAAATGCATGAACATGCTGGTAGTGGGTGACTTTCTCCACTGCCTTGTGTCAGGGACAGTGGTGACTTCTTTCAAATTTTGCTTGGGGGTGGTATTATCCCTCTTTTGTCCAAAAGGCGTCTGCTTCAGCCTGGATGAAATTGTTATTCAGAAAATGACTGTACTAGAGAAGTTTTGTGGAGTGAATATTGTATCTTCTGCCTACAGTCAGTTTTGAAAATAAATGGTGTGTGCTTAAATGCAATTGGTCTACCACGGCTGAAGCCAAGAATCTTGTATTAAACATAAAAATTGTCTGAATGTATTGACCTTAACAGGGCAGCAATGATTTATCCCAGCTGAGAATCTCTCCTCACATGTTTATTTATTTTCTTTGTTTCTCTTCCCTTCCTCACTGCTCCAATGCTTCAATTCTCTCATCCCTCCCTGCTCCTTCTGCATACAGAAAAATATATACATACAGACTTGATTTTCATTCACTTTTTTTAAAATTTTGCTATGAAGTTTAAGTCTGATTCCTGAACAGAGCCAGAAGCGCTTCAGTTTTTAAGCTTAAGAAATTTTTTCTCTCTTCATGCTAATCAGATCCAGCAATTTGAAAGGGATAAAGGCAGGCTGTGACTAGCCAGGCTCAAAGATAATTTATTGACAATATATTAATGCCAAAAATCTCAGTTGTTTTATTCTGGTCTTTGCTGTTCTATGGGACACAGGAAAATGGTTTTATTCTTTTTGTATGTCCTAGACAGTCAGCACAATTTTCTTTGAAAGCATCTCTTGCCAGAATGTATCCTTCTGATGCAAAGCCTGGTATGTTGATACTGTGCCTAACTCACAGTTTAGATGAAAGACCTTGACTAAATGACTTCAGAACTTATATTAAACATTTATCACCTATTGAACTGATACTTCCCAGAGAATAAATTAAAAAAAAAATTCTTTTCCTTTTGCAATTCTAACTGAGAAAAACAGAGAATGAGTCAGTGGATAAAAATGTTATATTAGCTATGGTAAATATTTCTTTGCAGTCATACTGTTGGGAAGCTGTAGCCTTCTGTATTTTGAGCAAAAGACTGAAGTCTACAGCTATAAGATTATCAGATCTGTGCTTTTGCCTTTCCTCTGAGAAAAACTTCCAGCACAAATACAAATAATAATAATAATATTTGTATTATATGTAATTAGTAAAATTTGTAATATAAGTAGTAATATTTGAAAAACTGCAGTTTGTACCTGTTTCTCATTAGGTTAGAGATCCAAGGCCATGAGTAGCAGAGAGAGTGGAGTGGAACAAGGATCAAGGGCGATGAAGGAAAAGGGGATGGGAGAGACAAGGGGCCTGGATGGAGAGGGATCCAGTGATGGGATAACTGAGATGATTCTTTGTGAGGAAAAGCAGAAAGCAGAACCATTACCATTGAAGTGCACTCGTCAGCTTGCAACCCATCTTGCAGAGAATCAATAATCTCAGCAAACAATTGCCAAATCTAGTAGTGAAGTGGGCACCTGAACTGTATTTGATGGTGATTCCATACAGGTTCATAACTGTTGATTTGGGTAATGCAAAACTCTGTCATCTGACCAGTCACAGACAAAGGTTTCAGGGGAGATTTTACCTGGTCCAAATACATTGTTTGTCCTTAGCAAGCAGAAAGGTAAAAAGGTAGCCAGGAGACTGATGATTTCAGAAAGCATAGATCAGGGAAACTGTTCACTAAATCTGAAATAAAGATGTCATAGAAGAAAGCAGTATAAAAAGGGTGAGTGAAATGGAAGAGCCTTTCTGTCATAGTGATAGAAGGCTAGAAGTGAGAGGAAAGCAATAATATTTTAATCACTGCTCTCTGTTCCAAGGCCAGCAAGTATTTGGTGATTGTTGACAGACCTGTAAAGTTTCCATGTGTCAGGTAGACCCAGATTATTGTAAAATATTTCTTTTAATGGTACCATTCATTGACGACTTCTTTGCTTCATGCCTTTCCAGAATGGGGAAAGCAAGGAGATCCAAACTTTGCAAACTCATGCAATTTGTAGGCAAGCTGTCATCTTGGAGACAGGAAACAGACCAGAAAATCTAAAGTCTTAACGGTTTTGTCTTCTTCTACCTGTTGCACCTTCACTTAAATCCTTCTGTAAAAAATATATAGTCCCCCATGCTTGTAGATATTTCTGGGTTTCATCTTTCTGACACCTCCATTTCCTTCATGGCCAGACAGATGTTGATATGGGTGATCAAAAAAATTAACAAATGTAACAAGTTAACAGGGGAAACGGTGTTTTTGCTGTTTCCTACATCTTTCAAATAAACACTAGGAGCTATTGTGCATCTCTCACAAACAATTCCAGTAGCTGTTGATCATCTGCCTGGGAAAGGGCTTCAAGGCTCCCAAATTTATCTCCTGCATACATTTCACTCAGCCTTGAAGTGGAAGAAGGGGTGTCTAAAATGCAGGGATTGGGCTGTGGATTTAACAGGCAAACACAAGGAATGGCCAAATCTAGAGAGAAGGCTTGGCATGAGCTTTGTTAAATTATCACCCCTCTTGTTTTGTTTGTGAAGTCCATGCTCAGGTTGTGGTTGCTCTATTGTGCTTTATAGGGTAAAAAGGTACCTGGCATTTATAAATGCCTGATGGAAAATCCATAATTACTGTTTATATTTGAGGCCATGGGGCTGGGATGTTGGAACCAAGCTGCAGCCAGAAGCATGCCCTCAGCTGAGGAATTTTGGAAAGCTTTGACAGAAAGGGTGGAGTGCCTTTTATAACAATTTCTGGGGGAGCACCCAATCCCTGAGCAATAATAAGAAATGCTTCTGCTGTTTTGTTTTTGTTTTCTGCAAATTAGCAGAGCCTTCAGAATTTTAGGGAAAACAGTCATTAAGAGGTAACCACCCCACGTTTGTAGGATGGCTCACTGGCAGCATTTGCTCTAATTGACCCATTCAGGAGAGTTATGTTGGTCGTGTGCACATAATCGACCCACAGCAGATTATTATTTCTGTCACAGTGCTTCTCTGCAGATGTGATAGAAAGTAACTTAGGCAGGAGCTTACGGGCTTCAGAGAATCTCATCAGCCTTGAGCAGTACAAATACTCGTATGCTACTGAGATAAACATGAAATACAACATTCATAAATACCAAGCCCTTGGGCTCAGAACACCTAATGAATGTGGAATGTGTTTCTTATATTATAGTAGATGTGAGGGAATGCTACACAGTAACTGAAAATAGAGTACTATTCATGAAATACCCTTAGTAAAAATGTTTATTTATGTTTGTCTTTAATTAATACATTGCAATAACATCTGTTTATATAAAATTAGGAAAATTGTTGAGTCAAATACAAGTTATTTGAGCAACCATAATTCTCTGACTGACAGCTCGCTGGAAACATTTGCATTTTATACTTGTATCATGACAAGTCTGGCAAATTGTATCTTATTAGCCCATTAATATTTAGCAAAATGTCAAATAATGTCCTTGCTGAAGATATTTTTTTTATTTTTGTTGTCTATCATACAGAAACTAAGCCTAAAATTAAGTGAGACTTCATTCAGTTTGCCATTAAAACAGTCTACCTATAAAAAATGAGCTGTAAATGAAATGTACTGGGGAGATTAATTGAATAATATCTCTTAGTCTCGGACTTAATTAAGTCCTTTCTGAAATCTTGGCATGCATATAATCCTGCATTTATGGTGGTGATGGGGAAATACTTTCAGTGTTCCACTGCTAGCAGATTTTATAGAAGCTGTGATTGGGCAACAGTTCCTCAAATCCTGATTGTGTTCTCTTTCTATCCACCATTAATACATTGCTGGGAGTTTTTTGTATTTAAATTAAAAATTAAAATGCATCATATGCAAACTGTAAAGTAAGCTGGCATATGAATCATTTAAACTGCAATATATACCACTGCAGAAACTGGTTTAGATTAATTTCTGAAAAGAAAATTATTAAAAAAAATTACACCCTCTTATCAGGCAAGGAGGTTGCCTGATTTTGGTGGCAAATGCACTTTTTTTACTGTTGTAGCCAGGACAACTGTGAAGCAAGAAGAACAAACTGTACATTTGATTCTTTGTGTGTGTTTGCATCAAAGTCTCTTTACTCCAAGAATTTGTTCCTGTGCAAAGATATTGAAACCAATGGCTTTAAAAAAAATGCTCCTGGGAGCAATTGAGGCTGAAAAACTTCTGTCCTTTCTATGAAATTAGTTTAAGATTCCCAGCTTTTCCATTAGACCTTGCACACACCAAATCTACAAGATAGAATTTCAAGGAAAATAATATCTTTATGCAGCTGTCATGGACACATCTGATATTTTGCCACTGGCAAAACCTTTAGGCACTGAGATTTGATGTGAGATGTGAGTTATGACAACATCCAAGGAGGAAAGGGTGAGGTAAAACAGGAAGGGGAAAAAGGAAGGGAGGCAGAATGAAGGCAAGGCACATAATTTTGAGCAGGTATACCTTTGGGCCTGGAAGGAAGAGACTGGAAGCCTTTGCATTTGCCTGCATATGAGATAAACATGAGATATAGATGACACTGAGATATATGAGATGAGAATATGATATATTTATATGAGATAAACATGACACTGCACAGCCAGGCCTCCTGTCTCACTTTTTCTCATCCTCCTCAGGCTCCAAGGAATCAACCAAACCCATCCTGGGCCATGTGTGTTGCAGGTGTTTTGGGATGAGGGATGTTTAGCTAAGAGAAATGAGCTCTTGGCAAGAGGGCAGGGGATGATGAAGAGCTTGGTGAGTGCCAGACTTGCCCAGATGCAGCCCCTGGCACCTCTTGACCTGTGAAGGTCACCCAGGCTGTGATCAGGCACCATCCCCTTCAGCCCCAAAATGAATCCTTGGAGAGCATGTGGGAACCTCCTTGGGTGGCACCTCTGCACACAAACAGCTGGATTAGCCAAATCTGTGGTGAGCAGGCATGCAGCATGGAAAGACAAACAGAAACTCTGGCATGCTGGTCTTCAAAACCTCCAGCACTGTTTTTGAAGGATTCAATTTCTCTTGGATTTTATTTGATTCGCTCATCAGACTGATACTTACATTTATCTGGACTCCAGAATATTGTACTCATTCTTGGGAGAACTGTTTTAGTTCTGTGGAGTTTGAGGCTCCTGCAGGAGGATCTGTTGAGGTGTAAAGACTTCATTTACATCTGCAGAATGGCATGTGACTGCATCAGCTACACACTTTACAGTATTTTGCTTTTATTTTGTCTCCTTCAGGAGAATGTCTTTGACTGGAGTAGTCCCATGTGAAAATGACTCAGTCCCTGAGTCCATTTCATTTGGAAACCACTGAGAAGCATTAAACACAGAATTTCACATTGGCATTAATGCAAACCTACTTTTTAGAGCAAAGTTGACATTACCAGGTGCCGACTGATGCCTTGTAAGAGCCACTGACAAGTGCTATTTGTGGAGACTCTGCAGCATATTAACAGTGTAGAGAGCAATAAAAAGGATTGTCTTGTTTTTATCAAGTTATTTAGCATAAAAAAATCACTTTTGCTTCTCAAATATTGACTTATTCCTCTTGTTGCTGCTTAACTGGAACAGATTAGGGCAATTTGTCTATGGTTCAATTTTGACTTGAATTAAGATAAAAGCCACTTTTAATCAAGTACCTTGCTCTCTTTAGCTTCTCAGCCATTCCTTATCTCTTATTGAGCACATAATCCACTCTGTCATTTTGATTTTGTATCAACAATTGTCAAGATTGGTTGTCACTCTCCTCCCTGATCAGCAGATACTTGATCAGAATAGATTTAGGATGGCCAGACTCTTTCAAAAGAAGAAAGCAAAGATTTAGAAATTTTTCTTGGTGTTTAAACTGGTCACTAGAGTTTTTTTTTTGCACATGAACAGAGTTCTGTTTTTTTTAGACAAACTTTTAATTTTCCAGAATGTTTTCTATTTCCATGTGAGCTCAATGTCTTGGCTGATAAAGTGACAGAATTCTAGAAATGTTTCTCTAGAGACAGTTGAGAACATTCACAGTTCATCCTTCAGAAGACCCAGCAGAAGACCCATTTTTTTAGAATGAAACAGAGGAGGAATCGGTCCAGCCGACAGCTAATTAAAAAAAAAAAACAAACAAAAAAAAAACAAACCAAACAAAATTAGGCAAAAAGAACCCACCAAAAAAAAAAAAAAAAAGCATCTTAGCAGCTTTGAGCTGATAGATGTTCCAACCAGTTCTTAATAAATGGAACGTTTCTGATTTTGATTTACAGTATGTAAACTCTGTGATCCTTAAGTTGTTACTTTATGAACCTGTTTTGTTTTTGACAGGTTTTCAATGCATTTGGAACAGGCTCTGAAAGTTGGAAGGCTTCATTCACACAGAGACTATAAAGAGTCTGGGCTGGAGATGCACAGAAACACATGCACAGTTTGATTTTCAGTCTGTGGTCTCCTGGAGGGAAGATGAGGGTAACAGGCTAAGTGGGAATCTTACTTCTGTAAGATCCCTTACTTCTTAGGGATCCTGAAGGAGAAATAAGGAAAAAAAATGCGTAGGTTAACTTACTATCCAGGGGTTCCTGTCTCTGTGGAAATGCCTGAAGGTCTGCCAATTAGAGGGGAAAAAAAAAGAACAAAAAAGAGAAGAACTGAAAGCTATTAAAATACACTGGAGCAGCACAGCATTTCCAGACCTCGCTACAAATTTGCTTGCTTCCAAGGGATGTTGAGTAAACAATGTGTAACAAATAAGTTATTTGACCTGTTTGGTTTTTTTTTTCTTCTTTAAATCCATCTATATATTAATCATAGTTTTCAAACTGTGCCTGTGGGTGTGTTTGCATAATGAGGGCCCCAATGCTCACCTACTACAGAAGGGTCTGAATGTGGCTGGGTGAATTCTTCTGTGTCTGATTGAGCAGCCCCAATGCTGCAGGCTCTTGGAAAATTGAATGAACTTCATTGTGGAAGAGGCCAAGTGGGATTTTCTTCACAGCCTCAGTCCAGGTCTGAAAGGCTTTTGAGAATGTTACAGTGGGCTCTGTGAGTGTAGATGCAGCTTGTACAGACTGAAGGCTCTCTGCAAGTGTTTAGAGCAGCTCTATTTGCTAGGCTTTGTTCATTCACTCTCTGAAGTCCTTTTGAAGGATTAAAGGTGTTCTTATTAATTCATCACCAGAATGTGTGATGAATTAATAAGAAATGTACCTAATTTTAAGTACTTTTAATACTCTGCACATGAACCTCTTTACGTAGCACCTCTTTATAAAAAAAAACCCAAAACAACCAAACCCAAAACAATGACTCATGCTTTGTAGACAGGCATATGCATAAAGACTGCATATTATTGTCAAGTCATGTAGAAAGTGTCCCAAGGTTTTCTTCTGTGTCTCATATAAATAGGACTCCTGGGCTACTTGTCATGGGGTAACAATTATCATGGCCCATATGTTGTCTGCTTCACTTATTGACAGCTTGAGAATAAGTTTATTTGGATAAACAGAGCTCTTCCTGATGGGAAACCTATGGCAGGATGTTTACATTCTAGATCCTAATAGTGGGTTAATCAGGATAGTCCCAGAGGTCTTTGTCCAATTAGGACATCCTCCACTGTGCACATGAGTGTAGTGGTGAAGAATCACAGAACTGTTTGGGTTTGAAGAGACCTCTGGAGATCATCCAGTCCAACCCCCCTGCCAAGACAGTGTAACCTGGAACAGGTGGCACAGGAACTCATCCACGTGTGTTTAGAATTTCTCCAGGGAGACTCCATGACCTCGCTGGGCAGCTGTTCCAGTGCTCTGCCACCCTCAACATGAGGAAGTTCTTTGCATTGAGGTGGAATTTATTGTGTTTTAGTTTGTGGCCATTGCTCCTCTCCTCTCCTCTCCTCTCCTCTCCTCTCCTCTCCTCTCCTCTTTTCTCTTCCCAGGCCCAGCTCACACAATGTTTCCTCATAACAGAGATGCTCCAGACCCTTCATCATCTTTGTGACATTCTGCTGGACCCTCTCCAGCAGGTAGGAAGACACAGCCTCATAGCTAATGTTAGTTACCTTTCAAGGACTTCCTTCTGGAATAAAACCCTGAACACCAAATGTACACTTTTCCATGTATAACTAGTTTTATGCAAAAGAGACTTCTATAGGATCAGTCCTCAAGGATCTACACCATCAATTTTAGAGGTCTTTTCTGAGAGTTTTGATAAACTGTGGGTCTGACTAAATTGGCTACATCATGATAACAATCTCTCTGAGAGTACTTTTTATTTTAACCATAGACAAATCAAGAGCTATAATTTAAAAAAGCATGCAAGTCCACATTGTTTTTAGGTCTGGCTTTATTCCTCCTGTTGGATACAGACATGGGTGCTTCTTGGCTCTTATCTGAGCTATTGACAGTTACCAGCCAAAGACTGCACACAGCTGATGGATTGATTTATTAACAGAAATGACAGAGGTCTGCATTTGATCTTATATGTCTCAAGTTTAACTTTTCCTGACAATCACTCAACTTTTTTTTCCCCTCACTGTAAGTGAGCCAGTTCTAGTCAATATGTCTATCTCTCTGAGGAAAAATGTTGCAGTTTGTTCTCCGTGAAGGAAATCCTGCTACTATTTTCACTGGGGGAAAAGAAGTCCTGCATAACATAATGTGATTTATCTGGGAGAGATATGATGAGGATGCTATTTTTAATGATAGCTCAGCTAAAATATAGTGTGCAATGACTCTTGGAGGTTAGCATTTGAGAATCAGAATCTCACAAAGACAGAAAAAGGACAACATGAAAAATTGATCATAGGAATGTCTAATCTCCACAGAAGGCACTTTCAAAGGGGAACACCTTTCATGCTTTCAAAGGGGGCCTTACCACCTGAAAAGGCATTTCTCAGAGACAGGAAACAAGACTCCTGTGAAACTTGCAGCCCAGAACTGGAAACTGCAGTAACAGGTTCCATGTTTTGTTGCAAACTTGCAGTTTTGTCTATATTCACTGAAAGCTCTGGGTAAATTTCTACTATGAGTTAATCTGGATATGTTTACAGGTGTCATTGAAGACTAGATGGTGGCAGTAAGAGAATATTTTTGTTTTCTGGATCTTGAAACATCCTCCCCAATCCACAAATCTTCAGAGAAGTCCTGGTCTTAGCCCTGATGTTTGAAAGGGTCTTTGAGAGGTATTGAAAATACAGCTCTTTCTCTTTTTTTGGAATGCTTGGAAGTACTAAAGTGGCTTAATTTTTACATGAAAACTATGCCCACTGAAATCCATAAAAGCAGAAAGCCCTTAAGAACCTCAGAAAATAAGTTTTCTGTTATTCACATATTGTAAGTCTTCTTTAATTTTTATGCAATAAAAAAGATAAAACATGGAATATACCTCAGATTTCATTCCAAAGCCAAACACACCCAAGTCTATGTGTCTCAAGTATTGTTCTGTTCCACCGACCCAAGTTGTTCAAGTCTTTTGGTTCAAGCTTGAATTTTTAATCTTTAAAACCCACTCAGATTTTCATCTCTGAGCACATTATCAGTTGTGCCAGTCTGGCCATAAAACTTCCCAGATTTTATAGCACTGCTGCTACATGTGCTGCAAGGTCTCCTGGAGATGCTCCTAGACAGAGGACGTATCTGTGTAGGATTTTAAAGGCTGTCATCAAGAATGTTCTGGAACTTGCTGCGAGCACAGTTGGCTTCTTATGCTTGTACACTCATTCTATTTTTCCTGTGTGTTTGGTTTGGACTGGTAGAACAACATTTGCTGATTCCGGTGATTTTTTTGTGTCAGGCTAAAGATGCTGGGACTTGGGTGTATTTCATGAATATCTGAGACTCTTCTGCATTACAGATAGATCAACACTACCTCAGCAAACACCCCAGGGATTCATATCTCTATGCAGAGGACAAGTGCTTTCTCGAGCCAAGCTCACATTCTGACAACTAATAGAATTAATGTTTTTGCTTTGCACACCATTGCCAGCATAACTTATGCAGCACACGACAGTGACCTATAACTTGTTCATTCATCAAAACCTGAACTGCACAATTTTGTGGTGTTTTCTATATGGTTGGATAAATACCTTGATCCAAACACCACTGGAGTCAGTGAGAAGATTGTGTTAATGTTGCTGGGATTTAGGCTGAATTTACAGATGTTAGGGATTTTTGGAGGGCAGATAATTTTGTATGGCCTTTTGAAATCCATCCTTTTAGAGAGATATCCTACAAAGAGTGTGTGCTAGAGGATTAACAGTACAAATCATCACAACTCATTAGGACCATCATATAGAGATTCATAAACTTCTGTAGGGTTTGCTCAGCAGATCTACTCATAGTTTTTAGATTCTTGGTGGGCAGTTTCTAACACCTGTACTGGATAATTAAAAATCCTGTGAAGCTAATGTATTCCATTCAGTCCCTGGCAGTCTGCATCCTGCTGAGAAAACAAATGGTTTGCAGTTGTGCCTGTGCCTCTTGCTCACTGCCATGTCTGGAAGTGAATGCAGATGGACTCATTTGTTGACAACGACAACATGGTTTTGATAAAAATTGCAGCTATGACACCAATTTCCTTTTGTATAGCAATCCAAACTCGTTGAATATTTGCAAAAGGCTGAATTCTCCTTGAGGACAAATTTAGCAAAGGTACAGAGAAAACAGGAGCAAAGATACACGACTCCTATTTATCTTTTTTTTTTTCTTGTGTGAAGTCTGCAGACCAATCCAGATCTTCATACAAGACACAGAACCTTTGAAATCCCACGAGTTCTCATTATAAAAGTTGGTGTATTTTATTTCTGTGGTCCCATTCCATTACTAGAGTTGTTTAGAGGGAAAACATCACCTCATTGTCAGTGATTGACAGAGGGTGACTGCTTCTCTAGTCAGCAGTAGCCATGGAAAAAAACCATGGAAACATGGAATGTTGAGAACCAGAGTCAGGAAAATCACTGAAGTTTCTCAAAATCAACCAAACAGATGACCAAGGGTTTGGGGCAAGGTGACAGCAAACCAGGTCTCCAAAGCTACAGGACAGGCAGCAATCAACCTTCAGGATGTTTGAGCATCTTAAAAACTAATACATCTAGGAAGAACCTTTTCATTCCAACAAATTCATAAGGTCAAATATCTATTTATACATATGGCATAGATCAGACATCAGTTTTCTTCTCCACCTGCATCTCAGAGTAAGGTCAGTTTTGGACCTCAGTCTGGTGTTACACATCCTTCTGGGAGCACAGTTTCAGACTGATGGAAATTTGTCTTATTTCATAGATTCTTAAAAGATTTTATTTTTATTCCACCATTGTTTAGCTATTTATTCTTCTGGCCTCCTTTACTGCATCTGATATAATTTTTCAACTTTATGTTCTTCATTCTAATCTATAGTGATTTCCTCATGTGCATCTCTTACAGCAAGACTGATGTTTTGTAATTTTGAACTGTAGGGAAATGTAGAGAAAAACATAGTGAGAAGAAAACAGAAGTGTCCGGCTCATCTCAGAAGCCTCTAAAAAAATCTGAGACAATCCTGATTAATTTTTGAAAGTGATTTATACATTTTGGAACTGGAGGATAGCAATGCCAGCGAACAGAAGCCACCTCTCCAGGCTCCTACCAGATGTAAATCCCTGTAATACCAAATTGGAGAAAAGAAGGACTGGTCTTAATCCTTCCTGAGAAGGTAGAGAAGAAAAATGTTTTGCACTTTAAATTTGTTGCTTTCAGGCTGTTAACTGAACAGAGAAATATAGGGTTATTTAAGCAGCATTTTCATTTTACAAATGACTAGACTATGTGTTCATTTCCCCAGAAAGAAAAACGAGACGTTTTCTTCTCCCTTTTTTATCCTTTGGAGAAAAGATATGTGTGTATGTTGCAGGAAACTTGTTGCCTGTTAGTGTAACAGAGGAGAAAGTAGAAGTGAGGAGAAAGAACAGTTTCAGCCAAAGGTCAGAATTGGAACAACACAAAATTGTTATAAATTTTTCATGAATTAGTTTAGACTGCTCCAATTCACAAAACTACCTTTCAGGTAGTTGAGTAAGGGCAAAGCAACCTGTCAACTCTCAAAGCAGAGCTCAGTAAGCTGGCAAGACAAACTGCATGGCTTGGTGACTGCAATGGGAGCTCTGCAGCAGGGCTGCAGCTGGTGGCATCTGCAGAGATATTCCTGGGAAGGACCTTCTGCCTGGCAGGGACAGCCTGCAGCACGATGTGACTGCTGGGCACAGAGTGCTGGACTCCTTTCCCTGGTCACTTTTGGTACCAAGCTGCTACTGCTGCTGTCATTGCCCCTGTGAAAAGTGGCTGGAGACGTGGCTTGTCTGAAAATGTAATTAATTTCCTTTTCCTGCACACAGCATGGGTCAAACACACCCGGGGCCAGCTGAGGTGTCCAAGGATCTCCCACCCAAACACTGTCACTGCAGAAGGCAAGTCTTCTGTAGGTCCTGTGTCTTGTCTGCCAGACTCATGTCCCAGATTGTCCCAGATGCCCAAGGGCATCTTGCAAGTACATTTAGAAAAGGAATTATGTCCCCACACAGAGGTTTGTCTGAATAAATCTGAGTATCTACAACACAGACATCTCTATGAGCTACTCAATATGTCCATTGACTACACCATGACTAAATCAATTGATATTTAGTCAGTGTAAGTCACTGGTATCTATGGTGCAATTTATCTCATTCTGGAGCAGACACCTAAAATTAGTCAAGTGGCTCTCGCCCTAGAAGTGCCAGTTTCTGTCCATTGACTATAATGTGAGCCTGACACAAGATATTTTGTTTTAACCCTTCATCTTTTCAGATGTTAAAGGTTAAGTGAGCTCAATTTCTTTCTAGTTATATTGGTCATGAGCGAACCCTGATGAAACCTCCCCAAATCCAGGAGTTTCTGGCTGGAAGGAGGAAAGGTAAAGCTTTAGTAACTTATGATGCAGAGTTTTGTCTGAATGATAGAGTCAGCTCAACCAACCACAGGGATGGTTGGCAGTTCAGTGACTCAGTGCTCAGCTCAGGTCAACTGTAAATGTGACCCCCAAAACAGCTCCTGTCACTGCCCGCTTCAACCACCATGGCTCAGGTGGCATTGTCCAGCTTAGAAATCAGAGTAAAGAGAATTATTTACTAAATTGTGCAGGGGCATTATTTTATCTGTTATTAACATATGTGGTATTTGCAGTGTTTAAACACTCTTCAATTTTTTCCCCTTAGGCTATCAGAGGAGAACAGCTCTGTGGACAGTGCTGTTGCATGTTTTCACCAATTTATCTGAGGACAGAATTAATTAATATAAGCAATTATGAGACTTACAAGATTCATCATTGACCTCCTTTGACTATATGAGATAAATGGACATGATGTCACTAAACTGCCCTCTGATTTTCCTTTAAGATCACAGACTCTCTTGCAGGTAACACTTGGGATGTCATGCAGGAATATAAATATAAAATTCATTGATGGCATATTGATTTCATACAGTGACTCAAAGCATTTATCTTAGCTATACTTATTACTTATCATAACTCCAAGAATGGCAGCAGATTCAGCTTCTCACTAATGGAAAACATTGTGCAGGTTTCTCTGAAGAGAGATACAAATTGTTTGGTAATAGCGTTTTGCATAATCACCTGTTTAAATAATTACCAACATCCTCCTCCTGCTGATGTTCTATAATAAACCTAATGATTTCTGAAAACATTGTATAGCCTTCTCTAACTGCTGCAGACATGTCGAGGTTTTCTGCTCTAGCAGTCAGCAAGAGGAAGAAATTTTGCTCAGCATATGTAGGACTTTTTCCTCCAGTGCCAAAGCCAAATGTTCTGCCAAACATCTTGCTCATGTGCAGTGTTTTCTGCGTATATCCAGCTGTCACTGTCCTGTGTCACAGAGCATGTGGGTTTCTTCTTAGATTAAGAAGAGACCAAAACATTCTGTCTTTGGGATAAGTTTAGTCATTAATCTCCTGAGTTTTCTTTTTTTTTTCCCCAGATAGAGTAAATATGGTTACTTGATGCTGCTGTTTGAATTTGTGATATTTATATAGTCTTTTCCTGTTGGGGAATTGGGAAATTGACTCCTCAATAGGGTTATGCAAAGCATGTTGTGACTTTATATTGCCATTCCTTTCAAAATGAAAGAAAGTTTGCAGAATACATTTCAGTGGAACTTTTTTTTTTCTTTCTTTAATTATGGTAACATTTTACCCTGGTGCAAGCCAGTAAGTTTCTACAATGACATACTGAATGCTTATGGCAGACAAGGATGGTGGCAATGCCACCCCTTGTGTCTTCAACAGCATCAAGCCATGGCTCCAGATTTGACATCTTGTGGTGGCAGTGGCATTTCCCTTACTGGCTCTGCTTGCTTATTTTCCACTTTATTAGTACATGCCTTTTAAATTGAACAAAGGTAAGATAATTTAATTATCTGTCTCAGTTTAGTGGAAATGAGGTCATTAGCCTGTTTAATATTTTCCTGCGTCAGCATCATTATTTTTTCCAATAATGTCCCTATCTTCTCTTATCCTTTCAAACTCCTGAGGAGATACAGGTCCTTTGTAGAACGAACCTTTAAATATACTGACATTAAAACCCACAGATACAATGAGCCAGGATTAATACTTAAATCTCAAGGGCTTCCAAATGTCAGTGACAACATGGGAGTTGTGTATGGAACTGGGCTGAAAATTCTCATGAAATGTGCCTGTCGAAAAACACCGATTTTCACTTATTCCAGGCAGTTCGCTTGAAATTCTCGTTCTCCAAAATTAATATTTAAAAAGTTAGACATTACTTCAGTTTCTGGGAGGATTTGTTACACCACTGAGTGCAATTATCATTCCCAACCTGTTGTGAAACAAAGTACTTAATGCTAAAAGCAGCAGGGATGCTGGGCATCAGGGGCTCTCCGTTAAAAGCACATCGGTCTGTTCATACTGGAGTTAATGCAGTCTGCTTTCCTCCAGGTTATATCTTGTGGCTGGCTGTCTGGTGTCTAATGAAGTGTGTGTTCACATTGCATCTTTTAGTACTTTACAAGCTCTCTTTGTCAGCCAATTTTCATGAAACATCTCTGTGATTTCTGCTCGTGTTGAATTTGGTTTTGTTATAGCAGGACTGTCACACAGTTTCTCTGGCATGCATACACACATATAGAAAAGAGCTGCTTAACCTCTATAACCTTAGAAAAAGAGTTTAAGGTGTCTTGGCTGCAAATAATTAGGCTAATTCTGAATTTTCTTGTGGGGTTTGCTTGTGGGGAAATCACTGTTGCAATGGTGATGCTCTGCATTCACTGGTTGTTGCATGAGTCCATGACTCAACCTTCCAGTGACCTTCCTGCAGAAGAAGGTTGCCTTGGGATTGTTTGCATCAGCAACATGTTATGGCCATGAATGCTATTGAAAAGAATGTATTGGTTTGAGGGTTTCTTTTTTCAAATGAATGCCAGTGGATAACACTTTGTAGTTTGTTACCTAACCTGGTGATTGCAATGAAATTACAGCTCGTGGCAGAAACAGATGATGGCTGTGTCAGAACATTTGAGGTTTTTAATGAGGCAGAATTTTGTTACCCGACCCTACATCCCGTAGCTTGTCATCTCACTGTGAGCAGAATAATTACTGGTGATAAGGACTCATTAAAAAGGTAATTCTCTTTTAACAGGAACTGCTGTGTGAAGCTCAGCCTTTGGGCTATCAAACCTCTGAGTGGCATACAGGGGATGGCAAGGAGCTGGCAGTCAGTGTGCAGCTTGGGGGGCTGGGATGGAGCAGAATGCTTTGTAATGTCACCCTCCATTTACAAAGAAAAGCACATTGGCTAGAAGTTAGAAGAATGCCCTTTTGTAAGAACTGCAATAGGACTTATGACTCCCAACCTTTTTAACAATAGAAAACATGAGAAGATCTGCAATATCTGACTACATAGATGAGCACAGACCTCATAGCAGGGACAATGGCAGCAAATTGGATCTAAAATGAATCAGAGAGGAAAAGCCTTAGAACAATGACTCCAGGAACATCAGGGCTGAAGAGGATTTTGGAGAGATAGGAAGAAGAAGGAAATCCTTAGTGCCTTTTAGGGACAATGTCTTCACAGCTTTTGTGCCCTTTGGGCTTGTGAAGCAGTGATTTGGCTGACTAGCAGAAGAGACAAGACTGTGGAAGTGGCTGTGGAAGTTTGCTGGAAGTTTGCAGTGTGCCTAAGAGAAGGATCAACATCACTTTTTGCCCTCCCATTGAGCTACTTGGTGAGAGACTCACAGCTAAATGCCCTGAGATGCAGTTAAGATCAAGTATGGGAATTTTTGAGGCTGGGAATTCATCTTCCTCCTTGGCTGAATGAGACTGATTGGAGGAATGAGGCTGTCATTTGAAAAGAGGGCAGGTTCTCTTCCCTACAGTAGCAAGTGGGTAACTCAGGACAATGCTCATGGTCTCACAACCTGGCTGGTTACTGCAATTAGACTGTTCATTCTGTGATTATTTGCATGCACTAATACAAGTAGTCAGAGGGGTGGGTGTATCTGCCCTTGCTCAACTTGGTTCAGAGATCATTAAAAATTATCAGTTGTATGACTTCTTGTTCTGATCATTCTTTCTCTTTGTAAATGTCATTTAAGGACCTGTTTTTACTCTGCCTGCCAGTATGTCCATGGAAAGCAAGGAGGTTATATTGAGAGGATAATGGAGGAAAAGCTTTGGGGTTTTTAGACACTTTTCTACAAAAAGTATCGATTTTCTCAAGCTCAGATTCACAATAGGCATGGAGAAACACTCAAAAATTATAATACTATTATTATATACCACGTATTTTTTGTATTAATGTAATTTTACTTTATTAGCAGGTTAAGTGAATGGCTTTTTAGTAATTCTCTAGGAAAAATTGTCTTCTGAGCTCAACACAGTTATGTTATTTCCTTCTGTCTTTATCTAGACTTTGGATGTAGCTCATTTAGGGAGGAAAAGGGTGGTGCACCCCTGCACTCTCTGCACTGGGGGCTTTCCTGCACCTTGTAGTCACAGGGTCTCCTCTGCTGTGTTTACTGCTTTTACATCCCTTTTTATACCCTTCCAGGGCATGTGCAGCAAACGGGAGATGCCCAAAAACAAGGATGACAGAACTTCATTTAAATTTCCTTGTGTGCTGGATTGTCCTACCTGAGACTGCTCAATGCATTTCATTTCTGTTATTTTAACTATTTTGCAGTTAAGGTTGAGCAGCAAAGATGAAATCCCCCCCCTCTACTTTTGTATGCCTACTTTGCACTGCAAAGCATATTTCAAGGCACTTTTTTGTGCTCTGCCTTAAGAACACAGCACTATCCAGGGGCAAATGGTCCCTGTAGTTCTATTAACGTTAAATGAGGCTTTTCATAAATCATTACTAAATTTCCTGTGTTACATTATGCCAGAAATTATTTTCTAAATGTTCAGTGAAACCAAAGTAGCACACAAGGATTGACATTTAAGTTGCATATCTACCTAAAAATATTTTACACACTCCATTAAATGTTGAAGATAATTTAAACACAATAATGCATATTAATGCCATTAAGTAGAAAGGAAGTATATTTTCAAGGCTAAAAAATGTTTATCTGTCAGCTTAATCAAATATTAGAACAAACAGAAAAGTCTGAGGTCTAATTTTCAAATGGTGCTTGGTCGTGTTTGAAAAAGGGTAAATAACCCTGCATCTGTCTGCCTTTCCAAACAAAAAGGTTGTTAGCTACCAGGGATCAGTAGAAGAATTATATGTATCTTTTTGTCTTTCATCTACCTAAAGCAAATAAAATTCATGCTGCACCTACAATGATAGAAGTAATAAGGGAAATGGTAATCAAGCAGAATTAAACACTCTGAAATTGTCTAGCAATGGATTACTTTAAGTGAATGTTTAAACTGCATAATCATTTTACTGGAAGATTGGAAAATCTCATCAGGCACTGCAGATAGATGGAGAGCCAAGGATTGTCCTTTCCCATGAGTACAGTCCCTGCTGATGAAAATGCTCCTCCACTTGTTGCTGTGACTTGTACCCCTCATTCTGCAAGGCTCAATCCTTGTTTAAATCTTTACATTTGAAGGCTCATCATGTTCATCCCACTTTGGGACTGATGTCTGCACAGCCTTTTCCTCTCACTTCAATCACTGGGTTTAGAAAAATTGGTGCAACTGTCCTGGTGCTCTTGTCCTTCCCTGTCCCATGCCGTGTGTAAATCCTGGTTCCTCTGTGAAGGAAAGGCAGCACAGAGATGGGTGCTGGAGAGTTTACAGGTTTTATTTTCTTGGTCTCAGTCGAAAACCTCTCCAAGGGGCAAGGCTAGAGGGTACCTGTAAGGGTGAGCCAGCCAGAACCATTGGATTGAATGGAGGAAAGCTGTGCCTTGATTTTCCTTAGTTCTTTACAGTCATTTGCACACTTATCAGTCAGTATGGGAGGACTCCACAACTTTTCAGCAGGAGATGGTGGAGAATCACAGCTTGAGGCCCTTTTGTGTCTTCAGACTGCAAATAGGGCAGGAGTGTGTCTTAGTTAAACCTCCCTGGGTCATTTTGCCTTCTGCCAGTCTGGTCCAAGACAAGAATTAGCCCTGGGGTGTGAGATGAACAGGGAACTTCTGCAAAACATGGGTGTGTCTGTTCTCCCTGCTGTGACAGCCACTGTGGGAACTCATTTTAGTGGAGAAGAGCAATGTGACCACAGAAGAAAAGCAGTTATTAGTGGTTGCTGCCAGCAGAAGTGTTTTCAGTACTGAATGTTGGTAATGCTCTCAGCCAGCTCCAGCTGACTCGTGGCTGAAACTTCTCCCCGTTCTTTGTGCTGCCCTTTTCTGAGAGCACTGGAGAGCCATCCCTGGTGGAAAACTGCTCAGGAACACACAACTGGTTTTGTCTGCCCTTTCCTCATGGTAGCTGACCATCTCTGAGGGAAAGATGCTAATTTGCAATATTCAATTCCTGTTACATCCATGCGGATCCACAGGACAAAGCTTGCAGCAGAGGCAGGGCTGCTCTGAACTACGGCTGATCCTAAATTTTGGCTGACCCACAATTATGGCTGAGCTGTTGTCACCTGAGACATCTTTACTTATTTCAGCCATTTGCCTCAGGCTGCCAGACACTGAGTAAGCCAGAAGCAGGACCTCACTGTGTCAGACAACAGCATCCACATATGAGCAGCCTCTAATAAAACTTGGGGCAAGATTTTTTCAGGAGCATTGGCTCCAAAGGGGAGGTTCATACGTATTCCAGAGTTTCCAGACTGTGACAGTGCACCTGCTCCCATGGCACCACCCCTGGCTGTGCAGTTGGGGTGTATTTCTCTGTTTCCAAGCAGTAGATTACTGTTTGGAAAAGTTCAGTGGCCTTATAAAGAAATGCTTCAATTGGGTGAAATCTCTCTGACCCTCTGTTATTTTTGTACTCACCAGCTTTCCCTGTGTGGGTGAGTCTTTCCTCCCCTCATTCAGAGGCTTAACAAAAGTCATTAAAATTGCCACAAAGTTGTCTGTGAGCAATTCCTGTGTGTGAAAGAAAACAGACAGGAGAGTGTTGGAAGGACTGTTTTGTTTTTAAAAACTCTTTTCATTTTTCTAATCTCCTTGTCCTCTTCAATCATGTGAAGCAGAAATAAGCATTTAAATAATAAGACATTTTGTAAAATGACTTTTTCCTTGCCCTTGTTTTATATTACATGAATATATCCATTTTCCCTGCATAAACAAACAAGATTAATTATTCTTGGATGTTTGAGAATATTTCTGCCTCTTATCATCAAGTCCACTCAAATGATTAAAAGGAATAATAAAAACAGCATTTCATGTTGAATAAAATGTCTTTTATTTGGTCATTAATGTACTGTGGTCCTTATGTACCAACACCCTAAGCAATTAAATTCTCATGAGGTAGATTAGCCTTTGAAAGCTAATCAGAAACCCAACAGAAGCACATTTGAAGGGGCACATACTTCAGGAACTGGCTGAAGGATGGATATTCAGAGGTAGTTTTGAACGCTGGCTGTTCATAGCAGAAAATGGTTTGTGTCATCAGAAGTGAGTGTGAATCCATTTTCCTGCCTTGTGAAAAATGCTGAAGCTTTAAAGAGTTCTTTGTGCCAAACCCATGTGCATTGGAGACCTATCAAAATGACTGTGTTTGCTTATTTATTTTTCCTGAGAAATGAGGAAGGGGAGGTTGAGGAACAGAGCAGTCTTGGGAGAGTAAAGTTTGGTAGTCAAGACACTCTCCTGAGCTCCCTGTGGATGCTCTGCTAGGAGGGAAAGGGCATTTTCAATCTCCCCTCGTTGTCTATTACCACTCTGAGTAGCAACTGCACATGAGCACATTTGGGAAGAGAGTGATTTGTGTCTCCCTCCTCTACTCAATACTGATTGGAGATCTTGATTTCTCATCTTCTCCAATAAAAATGAACAGGTTTTGAGGAAAAAAAAAAAGACCAAAGGGTCTTGTTGATTCATCAGTTCCTTACAAGAAATATCTTGCTGAACACTTTCTAATCAATTAGCTCTCCTGTTTTATGCATCCAGCTCAGCCACTAAATTTTCTTCTCTCTGACAGAAGTGATTGCTCTGCTGTGGAGCAAAGATAAAAGTACTGCTTTGCCTCTTGAGACAAAGTGGGGAGGGGCTGAGGCACAAGCAGCAGCACTTTGTTAAATTGTGATGAATCTTGAGCACCCACTTGGTGTCTTGAGAGAGTGACCACACAGGGAGGCAGAGGACAGACCCTTCAACTTTTCTGGAGCTGGGCCCAGTGAGCTTAGTCTGTGTCAGCACCACTCCTGCCTATGTGAAATATTCTGCTATACAAACAGGACAACCAGGCTGTCAGCAATGGGAGGAAATCAAGATATGCAGAGTCTTCTCTCCCTCTCCAGACCACCCCTGGCTCCACAGCTTGGAGGTTTGAGTCTCTGCTCAGAGGGTGAACCTTCTTGGCAGCAAAGCATCCTTTTGAGTTGGATTAGCTGTGAGAGAAGGTACAAGCAAGTTGATACGTGGCTGAGCAATGAACTGCACTGAAAAAGACCACTGTGACCATTTGACCATTAAATAGACAAATTTCTGCTATTGTGAGAACACTCTGTGGGTGTCAACATAGTTTGGGACCATCACCCCAGTCAGGCAGGGATGAAAACATGATAGGTTTTTTATTTCTACACTTTTTTCTTCGGTCTTACCCTCCACATTCAGTATTTTAATGCTTCTGGAAACCTGAACTGAAGAACTCACCAGTGGGTGCTGCTGATTGCAGTGTCCCAGTGGCACTCTACAGCTCACTTTGATACATTCAGAGCTCAAAACATCTTTGTCCTTTGTCATACTCCTACTGGACTTAGTCTAAGTAACAAAGCTGATGTCTTTCTCTTCTTTTAATCTATTTCTGTGTCTCTCTTTTGGCTTATGGTTATGGGAAATGTTTTGAGTTCATCTTCAGTTCAACTTCCATTGATAAACACTACACGTGTCATAAATTTACCAAAGAAACCTTATTTTGTCAGCAAAAACATTCACTCAAGTCAGAGCTGCTTGGACAGGTGGATGAGGGGAGCATTACGTGACTGACTTCAGAAGGGTTGTTCTGGCAAGTGTCACGGAATTGAATTTAAAATGTCAGACACTTGCTCCCGTTATAGCTCCTGCTGGGCACCAAAGCCTGTAGAAAAAACCCTAAAAGACAGCTGGAAAAGGGAGCATTGTGGCAAATGTCACTGTGTTTTAATTGACTGGTCTGAGCAAGGAAAGCCACAAAATACTGAGAGGCCAAGTCCTTGCCCTCGGGTAGTTGGCTTCAGGAGAACTTGCAGGTGCCTTCAAAGTGTACGTGGTGCATCCCTGTTGTCTGAGAAGATAAGAGTCTAGTGCAGCTGGTGAAGTTCAGCTTTGAGTTTGAGAGGTGGAGTTCTGTGCTCAGCTCCACAGGTCAGGGGTTCAAACCTTGCTAACGACTTTTGAAGAAGCAAATCTCACACGTCTATGTCAGAAAGCAGCCCCAGAAGTTTAACACCTGTGAGTTCTCAGTAATCTATTGAAAAGCAATGATATGAAGAAGGGAAGCTCTTTGCCTTTGAAAATGCAGTGTCCACACCCTGCTGTACCTGAAAATGTGCTTTAGCGGTGGTAAAAATGTCACATTGCCACCAATATGCATTGGACAGGTCTGCTCACAGCAGATAGGGCTCATTTGGCAAAGTGCAGTAATGGTAGATATTCTCAGCATTCAAAAGACTTCAGCTGAGCTAAAGTTGAGCCAACCCATCAGGGAAGGCTGCTCTTATCATCCTTAGTCATTGCTGTCCTCACACTTGTTCATGATTTTCTCCTAAGAAAAGTAGAGAGCGTGGGGAGGTGACTTTCTCTGCAGGGAGAAAACGGGAGTGAATACATATCTCAGGTGTGAGGGTGTGTTGTTAGAGAGCTAAAGCCATAGGCATGGGCATGTGGAACAGGTCAAAACATCTTGACTTGCCTTTCAATCAAAGAACTGTGAAAGCTTCTGGAAAAAAAATCCCTCAGGTATCACCTGAGCTAGCGTTACAACATCTTTTATATATAACTAAATAAAAATAAGGCCAGTGTGCAGTGATTACTTATTGCTTTCATGCTGAGTTTTTGGTCAATTCCACACATAGGAAAAAAAAAGTGCATCTGAGCTTTATTTCTAGCAATAATTTTGGGAAGGACTTTCTAATATCTTTTAGGGCACCAATAGCTGCCAGAGGATGAGAAACATCAGGATTGATGCAGCTTCCCAGGACCTGGGACATGTGTAGCATGTTGTGATGTTCATTGGTAAAGACAGACAAAATGGGAAAGGGCAGCATCAGCCATGGGAATTTGGTAGCAGATTGAAGGGGCTTAAGCAATTTAGAAAGAAGATATGGATACCTCTTCCTTGTGAGAGTGAGGAAAACCTACCCTACTGTAAATCCTCTGGCATGATGCTGAAAGAAATGAATGCTGTACCTCAAGGCACAATCCTTTGAAGAGTGAAAAAGATGCTCCTGGTCTGCTGAGGTTTAGTTCAAATAAAGTTCCAGTTTGGGCTTGTGAAGGATCCAGCCACTTTTCTCCTTTGCCCTGCTCCCACCTGTGTCACACACTCCCAGGTGTGCATCTGCTTGTGACAACACTAAGGACAGGAAGAGAATAGCTCAGCTTTCATGTGGTGGTGGAGGATTAAAACAGAAACAGAACCTGAGTGGGTTGGTATATTTTTTTGTGTTGTGAGAAGCATCAGGCAACAAAAAGAAATGAAAGAAAAATCCACTTCTGTCCCTGGAGATTCAGCAGACTAAAGAGACAAGGTATGAGAGGAAAGGGATGCCTGGAGAGGTGAAAGATTGGCCTGAAGTCACAGAGCCAGGGCAGGGTTTGCTGAGGAGTCAAAGCTTTCCCACATGCAGTCTACGATTTGCCTATTTGTTGGATGCTCTTAAGATGTCATTTTCAAAGCTGATTTAGCAGCTGTAATTGCACTCCAATCATCTTTATCACTTTCTGATAGTTTATTCAGACAGCCTCTTAGGCACAGCACTTTATGGGCAGGCAGGTATGTTCTGTGAGGAGCTCAGTTCAGGCTGCACTTAGCACTGCAAGGTAATGGCAGACAATAAAGCAAAGCAGACAGGTGGGAGGGCTGTAACACTGAATGTGCTGATATATCAAAAGAAAGGTAATGAAATCCTATGTGGGTAGATCATCCCTCATCAGTAAAACAGGACAGTTCTCAGCAAGAGGGAATTACATTTAAATGTAGCTTTGCCTTAGTAATATTTTTTTGGACATTGTCCCTTCTCTCCTGTCTGTGTTGTGATGACCACTAGACTTTCCCTTGGATGTCAAGTTTAGCATGGACAAGAAAAGAAGAAGGTTTCAATAATATTTAAGGATAAAAAACCCCCATGGATTAAAACCTAATTTTTTTACCTAGCATCATATTTCAAAAAGGTGGATAAGGCTGGACCTGGAAGTAAAAGTGTGCTGGCCAGTGAGAATGCATGGGTGGAAAATACAGTGCTAAATGTGAGGTAATAGTGAATACAAGGAGATTAATGTTCTTGGACATTCTGGAGTATCACTGTCCTGCCATACCAAAAGTCAGTAGGGTGAAAGTGCATTCACAGCAGTAACTCTATAAATGTGTGTTATGACTGTTGGAGAATACTACTGCCCTTGAGAGAAAAAAAAAAGCAGGAAAAATGATAAAGACAATTAAACATTAATAATCTGATTGTAATTGTACCAAACATCTTTGAATCACTGTGAAAGCAAGGAAAAATCAGAGATGTGCAGGTGAGTAGAAAGCAGGCTAAAAATCAACACAGGTTTATCAAAGGGACAGCATGTCATGCTGCTTCATACCCTTTCTCTTATAGAGAGATTTTATCCATGGGATTTACCTAATACAAAAGTATCCCCCCCAAAAAATTTGAGAAAGTTCCATGTGGGAAACTGCAAGTAAAAGCAGAAAACATGAGGACCAGTGCAAGAAGTGCACAGTGAAAGAAAGGAAACTGTAGTAGTGGACAGCAGCTATGTCAGTCTTGGGGAAGTTACTGACAATCTTTTTCAGTAATCCCTGCAAGATCACTTAATAGAAAAATAAAGGAGAAATTGTGAGAAAAGATAAATATCTTCCTTCACAAGGTGGCTAGAAGCCACCATGGCTATGAAAAGATAAATACTTTGGTAGGCTGCACTGGCACAAGCACACCCAGTAGAGCTGGGTAAGAAATGACATCACTATGTAGGGCATTGGTCAGGAATCAGGAATTATAACATTTTTCTATATAAAATGTAAATGTAAAATTCTGGCCATCTATGTTCAAGTGAGAAGAATAACAAGGAAGCAGGAAAGTAGAGTGGGTAGGAACAAAAAAGTGTCCTTTATGAAAAGAGGAATGAAGAGTAAAGCTTCTGCAGCCTGGTAAAATAAAGATAAGCAGGTGTATGGCAACCATCAATACATCTGTGATTGATGAGCAAATGCACAGGATGGAGACTCAGCTGAAGAGAAGAGAAGAGAAGAGAAGAGAAGAGAAGAGAAGAGAAGAGAAGAGAAGAGAAGAGAAGAGAAGAGAAGAGAAGAGAAGAGAAGAGAAGAGAGAAGAGAAGAGAAGAGAAGAGAAGAGAAGAGAAGATTAATATAGGTGAAGGAACAGACATACACAGACTAGCTGGGGATACTCTTTAGTTAGAAATCTCTAACCATCAGAGGAGCAAGGCTCTGGATGGGGTCAGGATACAAAACCAGACTATTTTGAAGATGGCACATACTTTGCCTGCAACAGGCAGGGTGAAAACACAATGACCTGGGAAATTCCTTCTTGCCCTGCACTCCTCTATATTAAAGAAGAATGGGTGATGTCATGAGTGCATGTAGGGAACTAATCTCCACATGAATTCTTATTCACTGTCCTCAGCTGAGGATTTTTTTGGCTCTCATGGCAATGTTTGAACACAGGCTGACTGAGTTTTGAAGTAATCTGCAAACCTTTCTCCCCAGACCTGAAAGCATGCCATCCATCAGGAAGTACATCCCTGAGCATCCTAGCCTCCAAGGATATGTCCCAAAGAGGTGAGTGTCAATGGGAGAAGACAATGAATCACTGAGACATGAAGGCAGGTATGTAGTTGTAAGAGATGCTCTGGTTTATGTGCCTGCTCTGGGGAGAAGGTGTGCAAAGTAGAGAAAATAAACTGTGGGACAAGCACTGCTTTTATGATTACTAAAAACTTCACATTCCATCAGTCCTAAGACCTCTGGTCTTTAATCCAATATCTGAGTCTTACAAACAACTCACTACCATAACTCACTAAACCTTCATGACTCTCTGGGTCAGAAATGCAGCCCTGGTGATTAGAATTCAATAGATCTCCACCTCTTTACACCATGCTTGGGTCTGGCCACTCAATCATCCTGGTGGCCTTTGGCTTGGACTGTGTATTAATTTAGGTACAGCATTTATGTCTGCAGTTCAGCAAAGTTATCGGTTATCTGAAAAATGTCATATGAAAGGGAAATACAATTTCATTTAGAGATCTACAGGGATAATTCAGTGTTCCAAATAACTCCTTGGCAGATCTGCAAGTTAAACGTTACTTTCTTCCTTAGCTTAATAACAGAGCTCTCCTCGATGCATCTATCTCAGTAAGAAAATAAAAAATTTCAAAATCTAATTTAGCAACTGCCCACATAGTACTGGGATATTTATAAGCAAATGATATCTGAATTATTTTAGCCTTTAGTAAATCTATAACTTTCACTTCAGAAGTAGACACTGAGGCTTTTCCTTCTGTGAGCTGAAATCAGTGGCCCATTCAAATGCTCCCCAAACACCCCCTAACAGCTGGGCTTCACTAGATCTCACTGCATAGGGAGCTACTAAAGATAGTCAAAGCCAGGTTCATGATTTTAATTTATTTTATGCAGTGTTTCAGAGCATATTTATAGACATATCCTAAGATTTTCCTATTTAAAAAATATTATCATCTTGTGGAAAGAGGTCTGTCCCTTCTGTGACATGCAAAGAGCTGCCAGGTCTGTCTGAACCCCATCCCACCCAGCTTAGAGCTTAACTGGGCTTCTTGGATGGTCCCATAGGAAAAACAGGAGGGAAGATTTACTTGTGTAAGGCAATAACTTTAAAGGTATCAAGACTAAATAAGCCAAGCCTTATTTTCAGTGTCTCTCTTAAATTGTGCTGCCAGTAGTGTCAGCACTACTTCACTTGGAAGGATTCAAACAATTCTTTCTGCTTGCCTGGAGGTAGCACTTAGAGGGAGGAGCAAGGCTTGAGAAGCAGAAGGTGGCAGCTGCTGGAAGTGAGCAACTGTTTCTTATTCTGGCACTGAACACCTGTAAACTTTGTCCTTGTTTTGAATTCTGATCTGAGCAGTTTGTACAAAAAAAGGATCATAGAATCATAGAAAGGCTTGGGTTGGAAGGGACCTTAATGACACCTCTCTGCCATGGGCAGGGAGACCTT
Source organism: Rhabdornis inornatus (assembly GCA_013397075.1). NCBI lineage: Eukaryota > Metazoa > Chordata > Aves > Passeriformes > Rhabdornithidae > Rhabdornis > Rhabdornis inornatus. The sequence continues at coordinate 622,273 of VWZS01008178.1, read as the reverse complement.
CCACTATTCCAGGTTGCTCCAAGCCCCATCCAACCTGTCCTTGGACACTTCCAGGGATGGGGCAGCCACAGCTTCTCCAGGCAACATGTTCCAGTACTTCACCACACACTTTATTAAAGAACTTCCTCCTAATTTGTAATCAATATCTTGTCTCTTTTAGTTTGAAACCTTTTCCCCTTGTCCTCTCACTGCATGCCCATGGAAAAAGCTGCTTTGCCTCTTTTTACCATCATCTGTATGAAAGTCTTAGAAGAGTTAGAGAGACTTTTGGTAATTAATCTGAATTTCTTTCCTTGAGGATGGGAAAATATAAAAAGAAAAAAGACAGGACTCCTTTGCCACTGAGAATCATTACCTAAGGAAAAAAACGTAACTTCTGAAATAATGAGTTCTGTTCATTAACATCTGGGCTTCTACACCACAAATTTTTGCCAGCATGGTTACCTTGCTAGCCAATGTGATGAGGCTGATTTCCTCTTCACTTTGGTGTCCAGGCAAAAAGCTCTAGTTTATCAGCAGTTACACCGCCATTCTAATGATAGGATTTATTTGAAGATTGAATGGTTGGAGGATAAGAACTGACACACTGATTTTTAAGAGGGCATCACTCAACTTGTCCTCACTCACTGTCTTGATGACAGTATCAGTTTGTCCACTTTCTGTGTTCAAGCATCAAAACTTTGCAGTAAGAGCCTACAGAGAACATGAATCTCCTGATCAGTTATCAGGGCTTTGCATTGTGGCTCTCTGGAGTCAGATGTTTGATTTGTGCTGGTCTCTTGCCTCCTTTCTGGCCCAGCTACAGGGACTGAAAGCAATGATAACAAAAACTACCCTGTATCCTTAGCATAAAAAATTGTTAGAATAACCCAACCCACTGCTGGAGTCAGAATAGAAGGCCACAGAGATCTCCAGCTCAAATAAAAGTTTGTTCCTCTTATAAGTTAACAATTGTGCTTAAAAAATAATTTGTGACTTTGATTCGTAAGGCTGTCTACCGTAAAAAAAATAAAAAATATATATATATTTTGTATTACTCAATTTCCTCAATTTTCATATTAGTTGTTGTGACATAGTTGCATTTGCATGATATAACCCACCATTGATAGAAAAAGGAATCATTTGCTCTTAGTTCAGAAGAATACTATGTGGTACTACAGAACAAACCCCTAAAACTTTATTAAGTGTTGCCTTTTTTTTTCTCCTTTAAAGCATATTTCTGTGTATCAGGCATAGTATATTTTTAACCACTTTGCCTAAAAGTTGGGATTGGTTAGACTGCCTCAAAACACACTTATTTAAAGACATTTTCATTATCCTAAATTAATAACATGCTAATTTATTATAGGATACAGCTCTCTGCATTCAGGAAAACGAGGATGGCAACACAGTGCTGCTTCCCGCCTGTGGCATTTCCTTTCCTCCCTGGGATGTGAACTCCTCTGGGTCACTATCAAACTACATTTCTGCAGTCTTTTGCTTCTCTGCTTAAAACTGAGTTTCATTCCAGATCCCAGGAAACACTGAACATTTTATATTCCTGTTGAATAGGACATGCACAGTGAGAGTCTTAACACCTACTCAGGTCAGGTACTTCTTTGATTCTGCTACAAAGGAGGGAAGCTGTGAGCTTCAGTTCCCACAGAGTTATTCAGTGTTTATCTCCAAAGGGGTACGACATTTGGAGTGTAGTAACAAGCGTTTATCCTCCTAAGCAGACAAAGCTGAATGCAAATTTCACGGCAATGAAAATAGAGAATTTCCATTTCATGCTTGGAAGAAGGGGCAGGCTTTGTATGACCTGATCCAATTACAGAGACTTCCTGAACTGATAGATCTGATCTGATCCAAACTAGCTGCTGCTGCCCTTGAGTGCCTGCAGTCCTTGCTGTCTGTTTCTGTATTTCTTTCCTGAAATGTGATCTTCTGCCCGTCCCTGTCTCCCAGCACTGACTCCATTTTAGTGCTTTGTGAAGTTCTGGCTTCTGTCCCATGCAGGTGCATTTAGAAGCCCTCATAACTAGTTTAAACTCCTACCTCTGACCACTCCCACCTCTCCAAATCCTCATATCTTCCTATCTAGAGTACCAACCCCTCCGTTGACCATCCCATGTCAAAGTACTTCCCATGGGAAAATTCCTGCTGGCTGGTAGGAATTATCTGGATAGTGGGCTGTGGGAAAGACAGCAGCCATTTAAACTGATTGATTTTTTTAAAATTGTGGGACCATTTGATTGTGCTCAGCACAAGCTGCTCCCCTCACTGATGCAGCTGCTCTGTGACACCATCAGGGCTGATCTGTGCAGGGCCAGGGGGAGATTGTGGGTTTGCCCCTTTGGTTTTGATGACTGATTTTTTTCCCCAGATAAAAGCTTATCTTCCCTTTCCTTTTCTGCCAGCAGGTACTCACATGCAGAATCTGTTGGCTGGGACAGGTCCCAGATGGTACAGGACAGCTACCCAAGGGCACACAGGAAGTCTGTGGTAGAGCAGGAAATCAACCTTCCACCAAAATGACAAGATTTTTTCTTATTCTTTAAACTCAGAGCCCAGGCAAAATGCCAGGCCCCATGACTGCTGTTGAGAGGAAAAGAAGGGACTCTTTGCTGACTTCATATAGGTGTTGCTGTCCTTAGAGCAGAGAAAAAGCCTGGGGCTGTCACACAGGGATGGATACAAGTGACCCTACAAACCTGCAGCTGTAAAGCCTTGGGCCCCCTTCATCCTCTAACAGGGACACAGAGTTGCTGTATGGAGCAGTGGGGAGCTTACTATCAATGGTGGGCACCAAAGTGTGGGATTGAAGCTTTCCCATCCCCTGATTACCAGTCATGAAAATATGGCAACTCCAATCTCAGTTTTTCCACATTTTCAGGAAAGGGTGTGATGTGGAAACCTCCTCCAAGGCAGCACCAGATTCTCTAAACCATGGGTTTGGGATAAGGGAAATTAGAGGAAGGGCCTGTCCTGCCCAGAGTGGCTCATGTAGAGCAGTGTGAAACTCTTCCCAGACTTTTCTAAACCTCTGCCTTTCCTTCAGGCAGGAGAATGCCACATCCTTCAATCAAACACCAAGCAGCCATGAGTGCAGCTGGGTCCTCTCACTGAAATGCATCTGTTCCCACTAAGTGTGAGGTACTGTCTTGCAAACTATTCCTCTCTTAATAAATTATTGATGAAGCTTCTCCCTGACAGATTGCAAAGCCAGGGAGCCTTGGGCAATTCTGCTCCTCCCCCAAGATGTTCTAACACTTGTATTTATCTGAAGAACATATGCTTGTTGTTCCCGATGACTTTGCAGCTTTTTTGAGTTGTTGTCTTCCTCAGGAACACAAATGCTTTGGCTTCCTGCAGACAGGAGAATCATCTTCCCCTCCTCTAAACCCAACTTTCCATAGTGTTTTTGGAATTTAATAGGAAAATACTCTACTGGGGATGAGACTAGACAGCTTACTGATGGGTTATGAAATTTTAACTTTGGACTGACTTGGTATTAGTATAAATGCTCAACAAAGAAGCAAATTAACACGAAACTCTATTTTGTATTTTGTGGGTTTCCGTACAGCTTCACATCTGATGAGCCAAAGGGCTTTGGATCATTCAGGTTTTGTAAACACAGGAGGTTCTCAGAACAGTAGGAAAACATGATTTCAATTGAGTTTTCAAAAATACAGACTCAAATTGACCACCTTAGAGTCAGCATGGCAGATATGAGCTTCTTGTCAGTGTGCCTGGGGGGACTTGTCTGCCCTAAGTCATCCTTGTGTATCTTAGACCACTAAAAATTTGAGGCAGAGCCATATCTCTGCTGGAAACTGAGCTCCCCAGGCATGCTCTGAATACAGCAAGTTGCCTTGAGGGTATGTTAGCAGCCAAAACCTGGCTTATCTCTGCAAGCAGAGTAGCCTTCAAATGGCAACAGAAAATACATTTTACTGTGGGTAAAGCCACATGCAGCCACTGCTGTCCCAGCCACAACCAAGGCAGAGCTGGGCTCAGGGTTCTCTTCACAGTGCTTGAGCTACACAGGTGGGCTTGGGGCAGGTAGGTCTGCTGGGGTCATGCCCATGCACGGATCAGGCCATTTTTAAAGGGATTTGCTGATTGCTGGAAGTTGGATTGCAGCTTTTAGAAAGTGGGTTAACCACCAAACTTCACTTGTTTCCCAGTTTCCCTCAAGTCATCTTTGTAAAACTTGGTGCCCCTTTACTGTGCCAAAAATATTTAAAAATATTCCCTTTTAAGTCAGCAGAATCTCCTGCTATTTCCATATTTAACTTCACCATTATTTTTATCTGCTCTGTTTTGTTCTTCTAGAGTCAGGTAGAACTCTTTTGTTCTCTTTGAAAACTGCAAATGCTCACCTAGCAGTCTGCTTTTGTGTTGGCTGCACTGGCTTAACAGAGAGGGCTCCTTTAAATTCCCCAAGGAAAGGGGTGTAGAAAGGAGGAGGAAGAGTTTGGACATTGGACAACACTTTTCAGCACTGTTTGTGAGTAGTTACGTATGTTCTCCTTGGAAGCATTCAGATTTTGTCTGTCAGTCCCTGCATGGTAAGAGCTTGAACTTTTAGGGATTTTTTTAAATTTGACATTATTTTAATTTCCTAAGCCATCAGCTATCATACCCCAATGGCCATTGTTTCCTTGCACCAGAAAAAAATACAAGCTAGTTTTCCTTCAGTACCTTTGTCCCAGTGTGTCAATCCTTGGTTTAGAATATGAAGTATCATAAAGTTTATGTGAGGCTGTTGTTTCCACTCTATTTTTCACTATTACTAATATAGACTTTCAAGAAAAGGATATAAATACTAAAAAAGTTTTTCTGCTTCTTCTATCTGACCTGGAAGTCTAGCTAATTCTTGATTTGTGGGTAAAACTTAAGGGTACAATCTATTAATCTCCTTTTGTTTTTACGTATCTCCTTTGCTGCCTGAGACTTGCATTTAAAACATTCATCCATTGTGAAAAGCAGAAAGGAAAAGCATTGACTGCTGGCTAAAATGGATATTTCTAACCATCAGATAAAATGAAGCTCTCTTTCTACAAGATTTCCACATCTTTCTCAAAGCTATGCTCAGTTCACCCTCCTTAATCCTAAATTGCAACCATTTTCTAAACACTTGGGAAAGATGGATAATACTGTAAAGAAACTACCTGGAGTGTCCCAGGGCAACATCTGTGGCAGCAGTTACCTTCCTGGTGAAGTAATCCCACCTCTCATCTCTCAAAGGTTATAGTTTTCAGTGACAGGATCTTTTAAAGCCTTCTGTCAAGGTTAGGAGTTTTTAGAGGTCTTGCACTCTGATTGGGATCTCTTTATGCAACTTTTTATTTTACATCACCAGCGAATGCTTTTTAAGTCACTACTGAAATGATCATGTGGAAGGCAATGACAGAAATGGGACCACAGATTCACCTGTTAGAGATATGTAAAACACTGTCTCTAACTAACTGTGAACACAGTTTCTGGGTCTTGATCTTGGGAACAAGAGGCTTATTTCTGAAACTCGTATTGTGAGATTAATCTGAAGTAATTTTGCCAGCCCAAGCATCTCAAAATAAGATATTTTCTCATTTATTGGACAGAGCTTGGAGAAGAGTTTCCAAACTTTCTGGACCACAGGCAGGTCTCAGTCCCAGGTGTACCTCACTCATTCATGCTCCTGGTGGGAAGTTTGCAGAGGCAGCAGGGACATGGTATCCATAACCTGTGGGACCCTACAAACCATAACTGGGGGACATTTGTGGCTGGGCTTCATGGACATGAGCTGAACAAACTGAATACAAGCAAACATTGAATGACAGTCATGGTCAAGATTTTGCAGCCTGAAACACAGGTGCTCCATTCCAGGAACTTTTTCAAAACTGGAAGAGTAATTTCACTGCTGGTGATTTCACTGCTGGCTTTGTGCCTCAATATCCTCAAATCTGGCATGCTAAACTGTGGGATAGGATGGAAGACGAGGGCCAGCAGTGACCCATGCTGGCACCACACACAGCACAGGGCAGCACTGAGGGGAGATGCCAGCTGTGCTCTGGCAGCAGTAAAGTTGCTCAGGCTGAGGTCCAGCTGACCTATCTTATATTCCCACAGGATTTATTAACTCAGATCATAACAGACCTGCACAATTCTTTTTTCTGGTACTACCTTGGTCAGTCTCAGGGCTTGAGGGGCCACTTGGTGGGCAGCACTTTTGAGGATGATGCTCTTGAAGCTCATGCTCTTGTCTGGTAGATATGGAGTGTTATTTAGCAAGGATGACAAAGAGGATTTCTAGAAACTTCTAATTCACACAAAAACAGTGCCACTGTGTGTTTAATTTCCACACTGAGCTCTGGAACAACTAGTGACAAAAAAAATTTGGTTGGTTCTGGGTCATCAAGTCCAGACCCCTTTTATTTTGTGAACATTTAAAATTCTGTTAATAATCTGACAAACTCTATTTTGAGATCATCTAGATTGCCTTTCCTCCGTTTCAGCAAGGCATTCAAAATCCTCACTCTTCTAACAGAAACTGCCATACAATTCTCACCCCAAATTTACTGACAGCTAAGTTCTTGTTCCAGCATTTCTTTTAATAGTCCTCCCTCCAGGGTTTATACCCAATCCATCATCTCACACTTTACAGAATGATCATCTCTCTTTCATTTTTTGAACCAAACAAGTTAAACACAAGATAAATGACTTTAGAGTGAGAGGAGATCAGACTTATTGTCTCATAGAATTGCACAGCAAGTCTTAAGCACCTCTTTCAAATAATCTCTGTTTTGTTCTAGAGCACAGTGGTCTGAAGTTATATAGTGAAATATTAAAGACAGGGATTTGTTTATTCCTGTGGGAAAATATCTGCCATGTTGTGCCATTACTGGAAATATCACATCCAGAAAGTCCCTGGCTCACAGTGATTATTTTCATGCTGAATTCCCTCTTCCCCCCAGCCATGCTATTTTTCTTGTGGGACTATTCCCAATTCAGCCAGCTTTTCATAGTTCCTACTGTCAAGGTTGGATTTTATATGCTGGGTTTTTTTCCCAGCATTCTGGGCTAGGGATTTTTCAGTACCCTGTGTATACTGAGATCCCTGGACTTGGCTTTTATCTGGGATGTGACTTTAATCTTCTACCCATGCTCCATTACTCTCATTGCCTGGGCTTTACAAGCAATCCTGCCTCTTTCTTCTTATTAAAAGAAGAAATGTAATGCTTATTTCATATTTTATCTAGAACTTTAATCTCCTCTCAATCCATACTGGCTTTGTCCCTTTTCTTCTTCTTCCTTTTAGTAGGTAGGCACCTTCCACTAGGAAGAAGTCTTTGACTTTGACTGCTGGGGTTTCTCACCCTGTTGATTAGCAGATCATCCAGCATTAACAGATCAAATATTTCGCTGATGGTTCTGAGATGATGGTCCCCACTTATTTTTCTTGTTCGGGTTGGGTTACAGGAGACGTTTGGTAGAAGTGAATAAACAAAAACTCTTTACCTGTAAGCAGAACTTAACTGGTAGTGAAATAATTTAGAGATGATATCACAGTACCCTTCTGGCATGGGATGCACCATCACTTTCATGCTCATTGATCCTGTTTCATTCCCATGGCCTGCAGACTGCAGATTCCACCAGAGCTCTGGAGCCCACCATGCACAGGTCACTGTATCTGACACGTGCATTTCATTTAACATCCCTCACAAGTGGCTGTCCCTTGGTTTCTCATTTCCCTGACTCCCCCCTTCTGTGACACACAGGCACAATTTGGTGGGTGGACAGAATCCAGCATCCTGCCCAGGTGTGCACCTTCTACAGGGCTCTTACATGTCACCATAGCAAAATTAAATGGTGCTGCTTTGATCTGGATTAATCAGGTGTCTCGATTTTGTGAGCATTAAAACCATTCAAAGTATTTTCATGTAACTCTAACTGACACCTTTTTCTGGGTTTTTTTTTGGTGATTAATGAAAAGAAGTAGGGTGAAATTAAACACCTCTAAAATGTTTTGTCAGTTTCCCCCCTATGTTCCAACTCTGCTTTGCACTGACTGACAAATAAGATGCACATGAAATTAAAATCACCAATGAATAACGTATTTCTCCAAGAGAGCGTGTAAAGCCAGGAAGATTGTCTTTCCCATTTATGAATTTAAAGCATGAATAATTTAGCAATGTACTTGCACACTAAATATTTATTTGTGGTGCTGCTCTGAGCAAAAAAGATTTAAAAAGGCACAGAAGAGAAACTTGACTTTGACCATGAGGATATAAATAGGAGATTTACATGCTGACTTAAGAGGTTTAGGAACATGTACCTCAGTTGCAATAGGATTTATGCTACTAAATCCACATATTTCTTCCAGAAATGTCCTCTAACATCCTCTGTGGTTCCTAGATATTGCCTTGGTTTGTCAGGATGTGCCTTCTACTTCTGGCCCTTTTTGAACACAATATGTCATAATACTCTGGAATCAGCACTTCAGCTGCACTGGCTTTAATTATAAATACACTTCATGCAATTAAAAATTAAATCCCCCATCCCTGACTAGCTTTTCTGAAACTGGGCTAACAATCAGAGCACTTGTTTTGCTGTGTGCAAGGCAAGTCATGATTGGCCCTCCCTGGAATCGGCCTCTGGAGGGAATATGGGGGTGGAAAGAGAGGATAGCAGAGTCTGTTTGCTGTAAATAGAGATGAAGGAATCTGGAGATGTGTTTTCCACTGTCCCCTTTCCAAAGATGGAAAGCAAACAACACCTAAAACCCCTCAGGCGACTTGGTGTCTCTGTTTTCTCTCTCTGTTCTCAGCTGTCACCATTTGAAATGGTTCTTAGGGTCCTACACCTCTGAGTTACTGTTCTGAATCAATTTACAGCCAGGCATGAAGGGACAGGGTGGAGTGGACAAGATGTGCAGACACAGACCAGCTTTTAGGTACTTGGCTTTGTAGCTCATACACCATGATTTTAAGAAGGAAGCTACATGTATTTTTAGCTGGAGACAAAGCACAGGTAAAGCTGTAAAGAGAGATGATGTTTTAAATAGGGAAGCACAAGATGACTGAGCATCCCAGTGTTTGCATTCTGAGTCGTATTAGAAGTATCTTTTCAAAATACTTTCTTCATATTTTTCATTTTTGCAGTTCCCTTTTTTTTTTAGGAAGCCAATCATATTGTTTTCCTCTGCAGAGTGGTAAGATGAACATGGCATTTTCAAGCTGGTAAATGAGCTGAAATGCTGCATTTAAAACCACTTACTGCCAAATCTCCCACACAGGAGAAATACCTCGTGAGCCTAACAGTCTGCCCAGAGCAGAGTCTGGGCAACTCAGGCTTCAAATGCAGCTCCTTCCGAGGAGAGGCACACAAAATGTGAAGTGTCAATGAGATGGCTTTCTGAAAGAAGACTCCCAGCTAAATGTTGGGCTGTGCATGCAGAAGGCATTGTCTGAAATTCTCAGGTCTGTGGTGCAGCAGATGGTTGGAGTCAGACTGGATAGTAACAGTGGTCTGTTGAGGTTGCATAACCCATAAGCAGGAATATAGGAATGTGTGTTTGTGCTAACCCTGTAAAAACCTCTTTGAAAACATCACTAGCATAACAAAATCAGGCAAACAGAGGCTAAGGAAAGCCAGAATTTGGGGAAGACTACTAATTTATGCACAGCCACTGTGATTACCTTTTAATGTGGTAATTAATGATGCACATTTCTTTGTGATGTGAGGATTCAGCAGGAAAAATAAGTTTCTTCTGACCTGTCCTGACCAAGCCAGCGGGACGCCTGTGTCATAGGACTGCTTGGAACCCCTGTCTTGGGTTTGGGAACCCTGGGAACATGGATTGGGGCATAGGGCTTCCCTCTCACAGTGGAGTACAGAGCAGAACCTCCACACCATCAGAGAGAACAGATTTAGGCTTTCTTCTCGAATTACTGTTCCAGCTGGTAATACTCTGAGCTCCACCCCTGCAGACAGGCTTATGGTAACACTCAACCCTGCGGTGCCCCAGCCCATCAGTGGACCAGACCTCAATCCTCAGGTCTCAGCTGGAAAACAGAGGCAGGAGCATTTCCTTGTTGTGCAGGAATGCTGTGAGCCAGGGAAGGCCATTACTGACAGATTGCAACTTGCTCAGACAGCAGCAGTTAAATAAATGGAAAATGTCTCGTACGAGCCTGTCAGCTCCTCCACTGATCTTCTCCAGAGCAGAGACTGGTAATTATAGCACTGCACTGTAAATTAAATGGTGAGTTTGTCCAATAAAGCGTAACTTAATTAATTTTTTCCTTATTCTCTATAAGATTTGTACTGAACTTGTGTTCAGTGTTTTCTAGTCTTATTGTTTTGTTTTAGCTGCAACTAAACCCACCTCATGCTGAAGCTTGTATCATCCACTGGCCAAATGTGTCAAAGCTGGGCTCTTTTCCCCACTTTTCCTGGTGGTAGGTGGCCACATATCTGACATAAGAATCATGGCCTTAGTTTACTATTCTGAGTATAAATTTTCCCTGCTTGAATTCCTGCTTTATTCTTGAGAAGACTTCAAGCTCATTAATTATTTGACACAATGAGTAATTTCATCTTCACTCCATAGCGCTGTATATTTTAATTTCTTTCCCCTTTTTTTTTTTAAATAAAAAGCGAATGATCATTTGTTTTGCCCATTTGGAACAAGCAGTCTCCTGGGAGCTTGGGACAGCGCTCATCCTTCACCGTTCATCTGTAGCTGAAAAAAAGAGTCTGCCATGACCCACTCAGCAGCACAGTGATGATGCCAGCAGAGTTCACAGTGGCACAGTTTTCTACTCCCCTCCTCTGAACCTCACTTCCTGCACAGTCATCTCTTCAGCTGGATGAGCTAAAGGCACTCTCCTCAGCATAGCATGGCATTAGCTGGATGTTGTTTATGGATTCCATTGCAAGGGATGCTGTGGCACACACCAGTGTGGGAAGGTGGTCACGGTCACACACAGCAGAGGTTTGGGCAGCTCCTGGAGGGATGGGGTTATGCAGGGTGACAATGACATTTTGGGGGAAGAAGTGTCCACACCAGCCTCCCCAGGACCAACCTCTTCCCACTTCCAGCTGTGACCTTTCTCTGTCTCCTCCCATGGCAGCAGTAGCCTGGCCCAAGTGATCTCTATGGGATTAGGGTAGGAAATGCATCCGACTCTGTGTTCCCCCTCCTTGCTCAGCCTGGCACTGTTTCCTGTGCTACAGGCTGAAAATCCAGCCCCTGGCTGCTGCTGGGTTTACTAATTTATCTGTGTTTTTCAAACTCCAGGTCTCACAGGTAGGCTCAGGAATGACCCTTTTGAGGTAGGATATTCTATTTTGTCAGGCTCTTGATCTGGTCTCCAATACCAGCCCAGTAGCAAAGGAAAATTGGGATGCTTAACACTTAAATATACATGGAGAAGTCAGACTTTACAATGCACTGCTCCTGGTGAGAGATCATTTCCTTTGAGAAAAAGAGTCACCTTTCTGCATTTTGGATATATCAATCTTTCTTAAGGGCAACCTGGATTTTGTAGAATGGATGACTATAAACACATGGAAAATTAATATATGCAGTGTTGGGTGAAGGTCCAGCCAAAGTGAATTCAAATGTGAACTTAAACAACAGAAGATCAATTCCTGAGCCACAGTCCATAACTACTTAAACAAAATATATAGTTACTACTGCCTATATAAATAAATGTATTTTTCACTTATTTTACACTGATAAAAACTGTATTGCAAATGGTTTATCTACATCAGAGAGATAAATTTTTTTCTGTGGAGGAAGAGAAGTGGTTAATATGCAGCTTTTTATGGCTTTCTGGGATTAAAAAATGAGGAGAATGCTCCAAACTTTTTAGTGAAAGATGAACCAATGACAAAGATGTAAGAGAAATCCACAGCCCACAGGTACCTTTCATCAAATACTGCCCAATCAATAAAATGCTAAACAAAATTAGACAGCTGGGGTAAAAATAACACATACAAGATCACTTTGGAAATTGAACTAAAAATAAAGATTAGGATTTGTCTTGGGATTAAATGGTTTAATCCTTCTTTGTGTTGGATTTTTTTTTTAATTGCAGGCGTTTTGTTAGTTTTTAGTTGCAGATTGTTTGCGGTCCTCTGTGGGAGTGACATGTTAAAAAAAGTGTTAAAAGCAGGGGACCACAGAGGGACAAAGAGTTCCCAGCACTGCAACTCTCCCTAAACTTCCTCCAGCAAACCTTGCTTAAGGCAACAAGATCGTGCTTTTGGAAAGAGCTGGAGACCTGAATGTTCCACATGTGATATGTTTTACATGTGTTGTAAAAGCTGTAACTTTTCAGAAGTGCCCAAAAAGCTAAAATTAATCTGGTGGTTTAGTCACAAGCTAAAGCAGTAGCTGGGGAAGGTTGGTGGGAACAATGGACTGGATGAACTTGGCTCACTACTTCCTTGTCCACGAACATGGAGGTTGTCTCCTGCTGGATTAGCTCATCAGAAGGAGTTAGAGTAGTAAAAGCACATTCTGACCCTTTCCAGTCACCCCTGTTTTATTGCATCCCAAAATGGATGCATTAGCTAAATCTGATTATCTTGCAGTCCTGAGAGTTGCAATGGGTTGGCTGCTTTAAAGAGAGCAGAATTTGATCCCCTGTTGTGGCTCACTACCCTTCTGTGGGTAAATGCTAAAGAAAGTAAACTCTTTTCAGAAAGATTTACGTCTTTCCAACCCACATCCACTAATTGATTGCTTTCTATAAATTGTTGTAGTGTTTGTGATAGTTGTACTATCTGCTGAGGTTTCTGATTCACTGCTTTATTTGAAGTGGCACTTTCTATTTCAAGACACTCTGATTCAAGCACTTCTGAGCTTATATTTAAAAGGTTATTTTGATCATCACTGCCTTCATGGAAGTCACAATGCTGAGAAGATGCTGCACAGGTTGGGTTTGTGCTGCTGCTTTCATCATCTGAACTATGTTCAAGCATTCCTATTTGACAAATGTCTCAAAAGTTCATAGCATCCAAATGTCTTCCTGTTCCCTGCAGCTTCTGGAAGAAAAGTTATCTTTGTTTACATGTGGAGATGGAGAGAGGCTCTCAGCAGCTTCTGGCTTCTGCCTTTAGAATGGGGTGAAGGCCCTTGTCTGGAAACACAAAGTGTACTGTGTGGGCAGTGGAGGATAATGGGCCAGCTGGGGGGCAAATGACATTTCTCTGGTGAAAAGTAGGCACTGGGCAAGCTGAGAATAGACACTGAAAAAGATAAGAAAGACAGTGAGGATGTTCCTATCTGATGGGGAGAAAAGTGATTGAAAAATGCATAGAGTGAAGAGAAAAACAAATGGTGGGCAAAATATACTGTCAAGATCTTGTGGGGATTAAGACTGGGTGAAATTATATTTGCAAAGAGGAAAGGGTGTTGGAAGGACCATGTGGTGAGAAGCAAATATCTGTCACTCCCCTGTAGGAGCTCCTTGGTTCTGATTATTTTTCAGTAACCTTACAATCAAATGTTTCTTGCGGCTGAAGTCCTCCTTCTCTTCTGATAGATAGAATAGAACAGTTGTGGCATAGTTACAAACTGTGGTATCACTGAGGAGAAAAAGAGGAGGTGAATTGCAATTAGGATGGCATTAGGGTGGTGCTAAGGTTTCTCAGCAGTAGTGGTGTTCACTTGCACTGTGTGAATTGTGTGCTGCAGTTTTACTGTGTCCACAGAGTGAAAGGAAGACAGATGAGTTACAATTTTCTGCAAGGAAATTGAGTGGTAAGGTCTGTCCTAAACTCTCAGGAGGAATCACTGAGAGAAGTAATTTGATTTCTCAAATTCATAGCATAGTGGTATTGGAAAACACCTCCAAAGGCCAGCCAGTATATTCACTGCCCAGGGCAGGACCACCTTTATCAATGTTATTCATGTCAAACTTGCTCTTGAAGATGTCCAGTGCTAAGCACTCCTACACTCCCCAGACATCCCATTCTCGTGCTTATAAAGCATCTAGAAATCTTTTTTTCCTGGTTTACACTTTGCTGGCTACTAGTAAAATATTTCAGTTGCCTGTTTTGAAAGCCACTGTGTAGACTTGCTGAGATGACTTCTCACAACTGCAAGGCACAACTTGAACTTCCGTTAAAACACATTGCAGCAGGGGCTCTGCTGGTTTAGGGGCCAGGGTTTAGCAGTGTGCCCATGGTGGAGTCCAGCACCTGCATCTGGCATCATGCTGTTGTTTTACTGCAATCTGGGACCTCAGCAACAACATCTGTATCCCAGCTCTCATATAAAGACCTGGGATTTTGATTTTTTTTTTCTGAGAAAAACAAACCTTGAGGCTCTGTTCCTGCTTTTTTAATGCAGAAAATAGGGATTCAAATGTGATTTTTCTTGGGCTGCTGTTGGGTTCCCTGAACCCGCTGCACTCTTTAAATAGTCACAAAGAAAAAATCTGGAAGAAAACTCTGTAACTTGAGTCACCTGAACTGTGAGAATAGTTGTTTCAATTTTTTATAGTATATATTTGTGAGAGTAGAGTAGATCCAGTCCTCATGCTTCTTTCTTTTTATTTTATAAACACTACTGTAATATTTCTTAAATCTTTCTTTATTTTGTTATTTATGCAGAAACAAGACATTAAGTTCAATAGATTCAATAGATCCTGAAAACAGCATCTTCAGCATAGAATGAAATTAGAGAAATAATCCATTTAGAGTTGTCCAGTTATAGGAAGAAATTACTTGTATGCTTCAGGAAAAAGGGAAAAAAATGCAGGGGACAAATACTAATCTTAAGTTTCCACGTAAGATGTGAGCTCCTTGCATCAAGAACTCTGATTAACTGCTTGTTTCTACAGACATGCTCTCATGCAGAGCAGCATTGATGTAAATGTATTCTCCCGACTATCATATTAATAATGCCTCATAAGAACCATAAAATTATTGTTATGTCTCTCCTCCATATCCAGTGCAGACACATGAAAGGCAAAATACCAGAGCTGTATACATATTTAATAGACAGCCACTGGTTGTAACCACTGAAAGGTCCTTCAAAAGCATGAAGAACTTATTGAATGTTTCAAACACAACTGGTCCTTACACACTTGCCTTGAAAATTTGACCTCAGTGGAAAAGCTGAAGCAGTAAAGACTCCAAGACTGCACTCTGGGTGAATTTTGAATCAAGAAATGGTACAAGGACCCAAGGTAATAGACTAAGTATGGCCGATATGATGTCCATGGAAAAGTGTTGTCATGCCTCATTTTACCCAAGAATAAACAGAAATATTAATGCTTCCCTTTCTTTTGGCAAACCATGTTGTTTGCTGATGAAAGAAGTACATAATATTAGTCCTTTTAGTTGTTATCAGTGTTGTTACTAAAGATTTCACACGCATTTTAGGGAGCAAGAAAATAAACATATGCCCACCAAAAATCCCAAAGTCTGTCTTTAGGAGCTGGATTGCTGTGAACAGGAGCTATCTGAATCTGGTTGAATGGAGCTGTGCTCTCCTCAGGGAGAATTCTCAGCAGAATTCTGTCCTCAGCAGAATTCTGTCTGCTGCCTGTGGCTGGGACAGAATTCTTCTTTCTAACGGACACTGAGCACTACCAGGATATTTCAGAAGTGCATTGGGACAGTTCATCCTGGAAAATGTGATTTCACAGCCAGTAAAACATTAGACATGGTAGTAAAAAGGCTTAATATGTGTTTTTCTGGCAACAGTGATTTTTTTTTTTTTTTTGTTAATTGAGCTTTTGAAGCTGAGCAGAATGAAGCCTCTACAGGATTTTTGGAATAACTTGGTTCAAATTTTCATCTGGAGTATTATTATTTCCTTGCAGACAAAAACAAAAACAAAAAAATCCCACAAAAATAACTGCTTCTCTGTGTTTTTGACAACTACAAGCACAAGCTCCAGATACTCCAGTCCTGGGGAAACAACCTCTTCAGGCAAAAAGTGGTGCCTTGGTGCTGGCCTGTAAAATTATCAGATAAGGACTGTAGTTTAATTGCTGGTTTAAGACAGCCTAAACCTGCACTGCTTTCTGCCCCAGCTGCCTGCCATGCCCCAAAAGGAGAGCCAGAGGACCTCGGTGCAGCAGATAAATGAGGCTCCTCACAGAGTGGCTCCCATGGATTGCACAGCCCAGGGCAGTGGGAGGGATGGAACCAGCACTTTCCACAGTGATATCAAACTACATCAGCGTGCTTTCAGGCTTGCAGGCAATTAAGTCAGGACTGCTGAAGTCCAGGGCATTAATATAAGCTGTAGCTGTGGTGATTTACATTAATCTGGGGCTGTGGTTGTGGCAGTTCAGGGGTAGCTCCAAGCTCAGTTTGGATATCTCTGTGAGGAGAGAGACAGGGAGCCTAAACATCAGCCACCCTTAAATGGACTGTGAAATGTGAGTCAGAGCCTTGATTTAATTCTTTATTATGGTGGAGAGGTTCAAAGTAAAGCATTACATTTTACCTTGGAGCTCTCAGCAGTGAAGGCAACAGGTTGGCTACAGCAAAAGCCAAGCACGGGTCAGTGGCATGAGAATGTGTGACTCAAGTTAAAAATTAAACATTTTGCTCACCTGCAGAGGGCCAGTTATCTTCTATGATGCTTCCTATGTTTTCCAGTATCTTGTTATTTTCCCTGAACACAGGGGTTCAGAGCTAAGGAGATTTTAATGCACTGAAACTCTCAGTACTGTGACTGTGTGGAGGCAGCACTGGGGCAGGGGACGAGACTGCAAGCACAAGGGGCTCTCAGGAGCTGCATATCCCCCTTGTTTTAATGTGTAACATTTGGGATCCAGTCAATGTCATCAGAAATGGGTTGGGCCAGAAATAAACATAACAAGAGAGGAATGAAGTGGCCAGAGAAGCAAAACTGGGCTCACAACCTGCTTCTTTAAAAGCATCCCTGAAGAGGTGGATGCCCTTCATGCAGCTCCAAGAGCATCCAGAAAATGAGGAGGGAACAAATCTCTTGAGACCCAGTGGGAACCAAAAATGTCAGAGAAAAAACCCCAAAGATCCCTTGATCAAGGGCATCAAAGACAGAAAGAATGTCTGAAGGAATGGGAGCAGATGTGTGACTGCAATCCATCACCAAGAAGATGCTGTGAGCTGTGACTCTTGGAAATGCCATAATCTGGGAGCAAACTGAAGTCTCACCTGTCCAGCAAATTCAAGAAGAAAAAGCAAGAGGCTCTGGAATCACAAATGATTTAATCTTTTAATTTTAAACATATTTTAACCTTTATGCTTAATAGCTGCCAGTAGACCTGCCACCCATTAATACAGCTCATGACTAATTTGTTTTTTAATCCATTTATTCTCCTGGCTTCTATGATATATCATAGCAATGAGTTACAAAATTGAAGTGTGGTAAGGTGTTTGGCAGGCTGCTTGTTCTTGTGGCCTATTTGTCATACTGTGAGAAACAGTCAACAGCTCACTCTCTAAGTGCAATAAGCCTTCCTAGCTCTTCTTTTACTTGTCACCTCAGGGCTAAAAGTGCTTCTGTAGGGTAGGAATTGTGGGAAAGTTGGGATCTTTCACCTGTATTTTCTATTCCTTTGAGGTTTTTTTCTGTTCTTCACTGAACTTTCATTTCTTTTGCTGCTATGCACAGCCTTCAGAATACAATAAATCACATTTCATTTATGTTTCTAGCTGGCTTAAATACATTTCAGTACTTCAGACTCTCCTTTAGAGTTTTGGTTTTGTTCTCCTGTTGTTCATCAGCATTTCCTGTCACAGAGGCTCACAAAATAAATTCAGGTTGATCATTTTTTAACATGCTCTGTGTAAGCAACTCCAGCTGGCTCAGCACACCGTCCCTGAAATGTCCTGAAGCTGGACACAGTTTTTATGTGGACACAAAAAATGTGAATAATTTCACTATTTACCTGCTTGTAACTTACCAGCTTCAGGTGACTTGCCAGTATATAACTTTGCCACTTCATTTATCTCTCCCAGCTACTGCATATAGAGGTTTCTCTTCATGCCACCCTGCAGAAGGTCTTTATCTGCACCTTTGCAGAAAATATCTTTCTCTGGCATCTCCTTCTTTAAACCAAAGCAAACCAGTAGATTATTGGTTCTCGTGAGAAACATGCCAGCAATATACATTAGGTGGGTGTGGACCTGTTGGAGTGAGCCCAGAGTAAGCCATGAAGATGCTCAGAAGGCTGGAGCAACTCTGCTATGGAGACAGGAAAAGAGAGCTGGGTTTGATCACCTTGGAGAAGAGAAGGCTCTTGGGAAACCTTATAGCACCTTGTAGTACCTAAAGTGGCTACAAGAGAGCTGGAGAGCGACTTTTGACAAATGTGTGTAGTGATGGGACAAGGGGAAATGGCTTTAAAGCGAAAGAGAGGAGATATAAATCCAAGCACTATCCAGATTAAGGTATCAGCTATGGACACAACAGACTGTACCTCTTCTCTGAGTGATGGCAAAGTCTCTCGTTATGGATTGGTAGAAAAGTTGACAGATTATCTAGAAAGTGTACAATGAAAGAGTAGGTGGCTGTATGCTGATCAAGGCTCAGGCCTATTGATTTATGACATTTATAAAAATTGAAATGTTACTTACTCTTCACAATAATGCCCCTGAGCAAGCAATACTGTAAATTCTAAGAAATGTACATCTCCTAATCAGATGTACTCCTCATGTCTACACTTCTTACGTAGCTTATGCTTCTTATAAGACTTATTTACACTCCCTCTAGCCATCAAAGAAAATGCATCAGCTTTGAGCTTAAAAGAGCTGAGTTATTATTTCTTGTGTCCTAACTTGGGGAGGCCAAACAGGAAGGGAAGGGAGGCAAATCAGACCTATGTAGTTTCTTGCATTTGTGTCCTTATTGTATTTACAGAGGCAGATCTCTGACTGTGCTGCTGTGTGAACCATCATGGTAGCTAGCAGTACAAACTAAAGTTGCAGATCTGAATATATATTCTTTTAACTGACAGTTCTATCCTAAATAAACTCTCTCTTAGCAGGGAAATGGGGAAACTGACCCAGGTTAACATTTTTATGGAGAAATCTTGGCTCAGCATCCATTGAAATAAATAGAAGTTTAATGCCTTAACTTATTTTTTTAGTTGTTAGTGTGTAACTATGGAAACCTGAGATCAGTTGTTCAATCAGTGCTCTGTAGCCTTTTCAGTCCTAGTGTCAAACAGGAGTTAAAAAACACCTCCCAACAGAAATTTAGTCTTTGTGAAAATGGTGATGATGACATTGCGTGCTTGGAAGACCGTCTTGGGAAAGTGCTTTAAGTTATTGCAGGGAAAAATAGTTTAGTCTGGCCCACTGGTGCATTATTTACAATGTGATAGCTCTGATGTGCCTGTCCTTCCAAATGCTTAGCAATGGGAAGGTTTGGGCATGTGAATGCTTTACTTGGGAGCACTAAATCATTCTGTGGCAACTGCTTCATGACCATTACCCAGGTACAGGCACTTCTCTAAGGGGATCTGACAGTAAATGTGAGGGACCTGGGGCTAACACACTTTTAAACTTCTGTTCGTTGAGGTCTAAAAGCATAAACACAGGTCAGTTGCTGTAAAGTAACAGTAAAATGTTGATTTGTTAAACCAAGAAAATTATTCGTATTTCTATATCAGTGTTTGTAAAACTATTTTCTAAAAATCAGGGTTTCATCTGAGAGCAACAGTACTCTGCAGTATATAGTAATGCACATCTCAATGTTATGAAATTGATTTTTTTCCTTAATGATCAAAAGATGTATAATTTTGTCCCTGCTGAACTTTCAGAAGGAGAATTGTTACTCTTTGCCTCTAAGTGTTTATGGGTGTGATCTGTAGCTGGTTTTATGGCTACCATGTCAAAGGTGTTTGGTGACTGCTATTTTGATACTCAGCTCTAAAAGCTTCACAGGCTCCTCATCTGCATAGTTTCTTGAAAACCAGGCCATTGAAAAATTCGGGGCAGTTTGCCAAAGCTATTAGAAAATGGCAGTCTCTGTAGTGGGCATAATTTCACAAAGTTGATAATACAAGAGTGGAAATGTCAGGGGAGATTGTGACTAAATTAGACACTGAGCTGCCAGGTGTTTAGATGCCAATTTCTTGCCAGCATCAAGGGGATGTCAGAGCAGATGTTTTACAGCCAGAATGGAGCTGTGGTGTGCATCCACTCATGTCAGTCCTCTCTGGCTGGGGAATTGACCACTGGTGGGGAAAAGCAGAAGGCAGCACTACTGAGATAGCTCCTGCTGTCCAAACCCTGTCAGAAGGAGGTGTCTCAAGGGAAATGGTTGCTAAATCAGGTTTGTTCTGGGAATGGCAGGCAGTTAGTCAGGTCTCTGCTTACTAAATGTGTTACTGGGATTTCCAATAGAGAAGAGAAGGCTTTTAGTACCTCTCTGTGCTTGTTTCTGCCACAGGATAAGGGAGGCACCAGTTGGAGAAGTTTGTTCCTCTTTCTTCCCTCTGTGTTACATCTGCACTCTGTTCCCTCAAAACTCTTTTTCTACCACTGGGTTTTTGCTGCCTTTCACCATGCCCAGCCTGACAGCTCTTTGGTTTACTTCCCAGCATAATAGAAGGCTTAAATGTGAAAACCTCAAAGTAATAAAAAGTCACAAGCTGGATGCTAGACATGACTGCTCTGCCTATGCTATTTTGTGTTGCTTTTTTTCTTAGTACCTCAAGGCTGAAATGTTTACATTAAGGGCATATTATCTGCTCTGTTTTGATAGGCTAGGAATAGGAAAAGGAGTAATGGATACAAATTAAAAGAGGAGAATTTAGGCTAAATATTAGGAAGAAATTATTTCAAATTAATTAGCAACAAATGCAGTTCAGGACATAGATCACGAAGTCTTGATCCAAAGATCACATGGAAAATCCACCTCTTCTCTCTTTTTCTCTCTCTCTTCTTAGTTATACGGCAAAAGGAACAAGGAAAATGCAAGCCAGATATGTTGAAATGGGATGAGACTAAGAATGTGTTGAAACTATTCCCCCTTGGAGATATGAATTCAGAGCATGGAAGAGGTTGAGCCCCTCTGACCTGCCCAGACACCCAGAAACATTTCCTTGGCTGCTTGTGAGAGATGTCTTTTTAAAATATTGCCCCATTTAGAGTTTCTGAGCTCAAACAGTTTCTGAGCATTGAACTCAGTGGAAATTAAGACAAAACATCCCACAGCTCACTTCACTACCAGCAAACTTCCAAGCAGATCCCATTGCCAGATGCTGCCTACTTTGCTTCTTTTATCAGCCATCACCTGCTTTTACACACTCAGTGATTAATGTAGGCCATCCCCAATCCTCAGGCAGAACTTTTTGCAACTAGATTAATATTAAATACTTTTGGCTTATTAAAATAATAATTTTCCTTTTGCATAATTAAGATCTTTAAAGGATTATCTTTACTTTTTTCCTCTCCATGTGGCTGTCCTAAGAGCTCAGTAGTTATTGATCACCATGAATCCTAATGGAACCACAAGAGTTTGTGATACAGCTCTGATCTGTCTCTGCATTGCTAATGAAGGCACTTCAAGCAAATGAGATTAGCCTCAGCTTTATGTAGCTCATATAGAAGCTTTGAAAGGAGATGAAATAAAAGTCCTCCTGATAATTTTTACATTACTAGAGAGAAAAGTCTTATCATGACCTGAGGTAGCATCCTAATTTTTTTTTGAAAGCTGCAAGTGTAAACCTCTGTCTCTCTTCCGAGTCCACTCCAGGTTTGTTGTATTCTGCAGCAAGGAGAGATCAGCATGAGCTGAAGGACTGTGATACCACCACAGCCTCAGGCTATGGGGCAATGGAAATAACAGCTAATGATGATCACAGAATCATGGAATATTAAGGAGTTGGAATGGACTTCAAACATAATTTAGTCCCAACTCCCCTCCTGTGGGCAGGGACACCTTCCACTAGACCAGGCTGCTCAGAACCTCATCCAGCCTGGCTTTGATCACTGCCAGGGTTGAGGCATCCACCACCTTCCTGAGCAACCTGCTCTGATGTCTTACCATCTTCACACTAAAAAAATTCTTCCTCATATCCAGCCTAAATTTCCCCTCTTTCAATTTGTGTCCATCACTCCTTGTCCCATCCTATCCTATGAAAACATCTGTGTCAAACTCAGCACCAGAACAATCTGCATTGTGTCTTCCATTTCTTCCTTTGGGAAATAAAGCACTGTTCACTTCAAAAGTGGATTTTTATTCAGAAAAGTAATACACTTTGTTCTGCTTCTGAGTGGAGGGGAAGATTGGAAATAGTGGCTGGACATGTATTAACAGAAAAGGAAAGGGGGAAAGGGGGGTTTTGCAATTTGTCTTTCTAAGCCACTTCAGGAGGTTCTCTGGAGTGGTAGGTACTCAAAAGGAGCCTTTAATTACATTTCCTATTTGGCTATGGTGAGATCAAACCCAACTGCTCTGCAGACAGGGTCTGGGAGGCCAAGCAAGCAAAATTTGTCAGTAGAAGATGCAACAAGACTTCTTGGATTGACTCGTCTGACAACTGAAATAAATTCCTCAGGCCCAGATCAGAAAATTGAAGTTGGATAAACATTTCTGACAATGAGGGCTGAATGATGACCTCTAGTGTGGTGGCAGTTCAGAATCCTCTTGATGCTGCACATGGTCTCAGAGCCTCTGTTAAGAGCTTGCACAGTCCATGCACATTTTCTTCAACCATCACTGACTCAAGTCTTTATTTTTTACTACTACATCTCTAGGGTGATAAAAGGTCAAAAAAAATCCTTAATGATTACCAGATCTTTGGATATTGTGGTAATAGAGCTATATTAGTCACCAGAGAATCTTCCAGTAGTTGGCTGAGGTGATGCAGCACGAATTGGACAATAATTTATTTTTAGGTAAGATGTTTTTATCAATTTTAGCAACATTTCACACTAGTTCTCTCAACCCTGAAACTCTAACAAGGACCATTTCAGAAATTAAAAATGTATGGCGTGAGGCTATTTGATGCTACCATTAAGGCACTTCACTGCAGTTTTCCTGGATCATCAGGGGAGGAGGAGGAGGGGTGCCCTTCAAATTAGCAGAAGCTGCACATTGCACAGCTGCATGGAGGGAGCCTGAGTGCATTTTACTCAGGGAAAAGAGGCAGTGGTGGCCAGCAAAAATTGCCTTACATAATAGAAATGGCAAACAGCCTTTGGGTGTGCAGTCAAGAGAAGAGAAGAGGAGACAAGCCTCTGGACATGACATGTCAAAACACTTAGGAGGTTTTGCCACTGGATCCCAATCATTCAGAGAGCCCAGTGGTAGCAAAGACATCACACCACATAAATTTAATTTTCTTTACATGCTTATCCATTCTTTGACTTTGCCTTTTCATTCACATCACTTTGGCTGTGCCCTGGTACTGTTCAACCTCTGGCTGCCTGAGCAGATAGCTTTTCCCTGACTTTTGTGTCATATATGAAGAATAGTCTTGGAAAAGGCAAGGACTGGGCTAATAATACATTGCTGTTGTGTAGGTGTGCTCAGCACTTCCTTTAAGTTCCTGCTGGCTAAAGGGTTCAAAGCCAGGTGGCTGGAACAAGGTTTTTAACCCTGACTTTAGACACCTAAATGCAAATGGCCTGACTCCTGAGAAATGGTGGACACCCAAGGAAATTTCCTGTCTTTCCCCGGACACATTTGGGGAATTCTTGTTAAAAAGCTAGAGCACTAATTCCCACATCTTCCAGCTGGCTAAGCCTGAGGGCTTGGCTAATTCCAAAGGACTGAGCTCTGTGAGCTTTCTGCTGAGTACAGTGTTTATCATATGTGAGCTGGAGCAAAGAGCAAGAAGGTGTCAGGATAAAATTCATGCATTAGAATCACAAACAGAACCAGGAAGAGAACACAGCTGTAATAATTTTGTTTCTTGCTCTAACTCTCCTTGTGGTAAAGCATGGCTGATCATGGGTTTTTGGTGCTCCTTATTGCCATTATTTTACTCTACTTCTGCAAAAACTGCCACATTCATTCTCAGTGTGGCTGTCTAGAAGAAGAGAGGTCAGAGAGCCAGTGTAAGACAAGGTAAATAACCTTTATTTGTCTGCAGGTGCTGGAGCACCTTCTGGAGGAATGTGCAGCCCTGAGTGTCACAATGTCCCACCTGATGGAGTGGACTGGCTTCTCTCAGTGTTTTGTAAATGTTCCTCAAGACTGCACTCATGAAACTTAAGCTTCTGCAAGTACTACTTGCTATTAAAATCACATTCTGTTATCAGAAACATTCCCAAATTAGTATTGTGGATTTTGACTGAAATGTTCTGAATGGCTTGGCCATTTCCAAGAATAGATTTAGATGAAAGAAGTTTGTCATGTTAGAGAAAGACAAGAAAAGTATCTCTGCTGTAGATTTCAGTATGAAGATTCTGATTTCTAGAAGATAAACAAAGTATTTCACATATTAAGACCTGACTTCAATCCATGTTTAGGTGAGGGATAGCTCACTATGATATGACACAAAGATCATCTCTTCCCAACTCAGTGTTGCCCTGTGATGCTTCATACAAAGCTCCTTAATATCACCTGGTGTGCACATTTGCACTCCAGGCTTGGGCTGGCTTAAGTCCACAAGAAATTTTTCTCATGCTTGAATTTGTCCCTGAGATGTGGAGCTGAAACAGCTTTAGATCTTTCCATCTGCAATGAGCAAGACACAGAAGCTGCATTTACTTGGAAACTTGTGATATGGTGCTGCTTAGTCCAGAGAACCCTAGGATGGTTTGGGTTGGAAGGGACCTTAAAGATCTCATTCAACCCCCTGCAATGAGCAGGAACACCTTCCACTAGATCAGGGTGCTCAGAGCCCCATCCAGGCTGGCCTTGAACACTTCCAGGCATGGGACATCCACAGCTTCCCTGGGCAACCTGGGCCAGGGCCTCACCAGCCTCACAGGAAAGGATTTCCTACTAACACCTACTTTAAGCCTGGCCTCTTTCAGTTTAAAGCCATTGCCCCTTGTTCTAGCACCATGTACCCTTGCAAAAAAAAAGTGCCATGAAGCCCTGAAGGATGGGAAGGCAGCAAGGGTTGTGCTGTGACTGCAGAGCTGTTAGCACTGCTGTGACCAGCAGGTCATACTTAGTTAAGCAACCTCTTCATTTTCATTCTGCCTGAGCAAGAGGTCAAGAGAAGTTCGGTGTAATCAACAGTAGAGAGATACAGGGGATGGAAAAGTATGAGGCAGTGTTTATTTAAAGAGCTATAAACCTGCTGAAATAAAAAAAAATTCCTACCAGAGAGGGAGCTATTAGAATCAGCTTTCGTTAGGGATATTTCTGTAATAAAGAGCTGTGACTCCATAAAAGGGTGTAAAACTGTCTGAATAAAACCCAAGGAACAGATTTCTGGAGCCCAGGAGACACAAGGGAAGGAGCATCCAGCTTTGTTCATAGCTCCCTTACCTTGAGCTTGGGCATGTGTGGGAATCTGCATTCCCACAAATGCTTGGTTCACAATGATCCACCATTGTCCAGTGGCTGAAATGGGAATTTAAGAGTCCCAGTGGAGACCTGCTGCTCCTGCAGGGCTTGTGTGAGAAATGCTGGAGAGCTTTTACAGCTCCTGGAATACCTCAGCACACTGCCCTTCATCACTTTGCTCTGGCTGCAGCTGTGCCCCGTGGTAATAATGTTAATAACTGTAATGCCATGGCTGATAATGGTCTTTGGTGTGAGTTTGACTGATAATCGTCCTTGACATGGCTTTCCAAGATTCAAATGTTTTTTGTACAGTGTGGCTGTCCTGTGCTATGGGCTGTTCCTCCCCTCCTCTCCTGGGAGCAGTCTGGAAAGAGGGGAATGAGGAGGGTCAGAGGCACAGAGCTCAGAGCAGCAGGGCTGGGCCAGCCCTGAAACCAAAATGGACCTAAGGGGGGGATGCACAGAGACTCAGGGCTTGTGGGGCTACTGTCAGTGCTTCCCCTGGATCTGACAAATAGGGCAGCAAGCACACAGGAAAGGACAGCACCTGAAATATCTTTCCTACTTTAAGGAAACTAAAAATAATAATTTACAAAATGCTGAACTGAGATTATGATTGGACTAATGTGATAAGTTTGTATGATAATGTTTTGGTAGCAGGGGGACTATAGGGGTGGCTTCTGTGAGAAGCTGCCAGAAGCTCCCTCTGTGTATGACAGAGCCAATGCCGACTGTCTCAGCTTGTGAAGAACTGCAGCCCATGCAAAAGACCCACGTTGGAGAAATTTAGGGATGACTGTTTGCCATGGGAGGAATCTCATGCTGCAGCCAGAAAAGAGGTGAGAGTTTGCCCACAGGGAGGAAGGAGCAGAAGAGACAGCGTGTGATGAACAATTCCACTTCCCTGTCCCCTGTGTTGCTGTGGGGAGGAGGCAAAGAAAACTGGGAGTGAAGTAGAGCCCAGGAAGGAGGCAGAGGTGGGAAGAAGGAGGTAATTATTTGTAAAAAGTTATTGGTATTAAGTTATTACCAATCAAATGAGAGTAGGATAATGAGAAATAAAAACTAAAGCCACTCCTGTAGCTCCTCCACAACCAAAACCTTGCCCTTCAAACATAACACAAGTAACCATATCTCAAGCATAACATGGGCTGAAAAATCATCAGCCATCATGTAAAGGTGGACATTAACTCCTATCCATGGATCAAAGGTTCTTTCTAGTTAAAGAATTTGTCCTGCCTTTGCTCCTTTGAAAGTGCTTACCACAAATTTTGCTTCTGTAAAAATAACAATTATAGCCATCCCAATCAAAGGTCACCCAAATGTAGGAAGTAAAAGTTTTATCTGAAAAAGGACACTTAAAGCTGTAGGTTTTGGCTCACTGTCAAGAAACATTTTCTATTTCACATCATTACATGAGCTTTTGGATTTGTGAGGAGAGTACAGATTCTGAAATAAAACCCTTTCTCTCTAAATGCTTAGATTTCACATGCTGTTCTTTATCATTACTGCTCAGTGAGATAAATTTCTAGTTAAAGTTTACACAGCATTTTATAAACCTCATAAAATGTTTTCTACATCCCAAAGTCCCCTGATCTAAGGAAAAAAGGCAAATCATGTAGTTCAGGGGATATAGGAACCTTGTCACCTGAAAACAGACCTGAAACCCACTTTGTGTAGAATCCTGCCCCTGCCACCAAGGCAGAGTTTCAGAGGGAAGGCACAGAACCTGGCAGGATACAGGTGCATTTGCTTCCTCACAGCCTCTAATCACAGGTGGCTGCTCTAAGTCCTTGTGGGTGAGGTTCTAAAATCCTTGGAGCTCCCTCGGGATGGAGGAGATGGATGGAAGGGTAGGCTTGAAGCTCACAGGAGTCCTGTGTAGGGGAAGGATCCCCCATCTAAGGAAGCTGGTGGGGAGGTGGATGAGGTGCAGGCACCACGATTTTCTACTAATTACACACAGACACTGCAGGAAAGACACAAATTTATCATCTCAGGTAGCACTGGGATGCTTTTGTAAACCTAGATCAGATCTTCTGGTGTCCGCTTCAAGATACATCCTCCACACAGGACAATTATTTCACCCCAGACATGAAACCAAATGAAAGTCTTGCACTCGGCCCTGCTCTCAGAATCACTTCAGCCTGAGCCTCAGCTGGGAATGTAATTACTGACATGTTTGAAGTAATGAGAATATTTATGTACGTTGGCAGGTGAGAGTGGCAGTGCTCAGCACCAGCCAAAATCGAGTGCTTGCATGAGCTTACCTTTGTGGCAGGGATTTCTTGAGCTTAAAACCCAAAGTTCTCTCAGAGACAGATAATTACATATTTTTACCTTGTGGAAACATTTACACAGGTTTACCATGGGGAGTCATAGTGTTCTGGGTTTTGTGTGTCCTGTACCCTCTTAAAAAGAAACGGTTTGACTTTGGAAACAACATTTCAGAATGTTCATATCAAATTCTCCTTCCTTTGAGAGGCTGCAGGAATGGTTGCCAGGTAGGGGTGCAAAGGCTTTAACACAGGTGTGTAAAGAGGAAATGGCAAGTGCACTTTTTTGGAGGAAAAGTTTTCTCCTGTATTATCTTCTTCTGCTGGGTTTTATCCTGGAAAGCAATGACAAGAACCAAAAGCTTTCCATAGCTGAGTTCACATTTCCCTTTGTAATTGCAAGATCAGAGGATGATGGAGCAGAAAAGTTTTAAACCACAACTATATGGAGAAGAGAATTGTTATACTAATGGACATGTTCATTCTTCAATATTAGCTTGCACATCAGAATGAAACAAGCTTTTGTTTTAAAATTTCAGAAGCCCTGCAAAAAGCTGATTAAAAAATTCTGGAAAGGAACTTTTTTATCATGGTTTCTGTGAAAGTAAACATGCCTTTGGAAATGTTAATATTGCAAAATATTGATTAATGAAGAAGTACCTACTTTTCAAAGTCTCCACCAGAAAATATAAATTATTCCTATATTCCCTAGAAAGAGCTCTCCTCCTCTGTTGATTCCTCTGCCAGCCTCCCCCATTCTTCTTTCTTCACCATGTAATTGAAGGAACAAAGTTAATTGAAAATTAGTGGTCAGCTCCACTTATTACTGATCACACACACCAAATCACTGCATTTCCAGTGAGCCTGGGGGATGTGTCCTTCTCAGGTGTTTCTGGACTCCACAGACAGCTTCCATCCCACAGTGCTGATAGAACTTCATGGGTGATAAGTGTTTCAAACTTGAGCTCTTTACCTTTTATTTTTCCTCCAATGAGTCAGTTTTACAATGGGTGGAAATGTGAGTACCTCCCACTTAACCAGAATTATATTACAGCAGCTCATTATTTCTTTCATTCTAAAATACATAAATGTACATTTCCCCCACAATTAGGCTATTGTTGTGTGATCCTCCGAATAGGCAGTAGCTTCTATGACTGTGTTTATGAACAGAATAATTGATATTTATGTAGTTGTCAGCAGACTGTGCAGTTGCTCCTCCGTGGTATAAATGACTCTATATTGGTCAATATAAAGCACACTGGATTTGTGCTTTCTCTGGGAGTCCATAACTGTTGTGGAACATCTGAATCACTGTCGCAGAGGGTGTATCACTGGTGACAACTGGATGATTGACCCAAAACTAGTTCATTAAAAAATAATTTGATGTCTTTTGTAACATTGGCTCCAGTGCTGCTTTCTCTGAAGTCCTGCTTCCTTTGAAGTTTTGTCACTGTCTTCTTCAATATCATGATCAAACACTTCTTCTGCATAAGTGTTACCATTCAGGGCAGCTTTGTGTGTGACCTGTTTCCTTGATCAAGATTTTCTGGTGACCTGTGTAATCAATCTGTGTCTGTTGTGCTACTGAATATCCAGAGCTCACCCACACAGCCTGGAAGATTTTAATCGGTTTTGGTGTTTTTTTTTTTTTTTTTTTTTTTTTTTTTTTTTTTTTTTTTTTTTTTTTTTTTTTTTTTTTTTTTTTTTTTTTTTTTGTTGTTGTTGTTGTTGTTGTTTTTGTTTTGTTTTGTTTTGTTTTGTTTTGTTTTGTTTTTGTTTTTTGTTTTGTTTGGTTTGGTTTGGTTTGTTTGTTTGTTTGTTTGGTTTGGTTTGGTTTTTTTGGTTGTTGTTGTTGTTGTTGTTTTGGTTTTTTCCATTTTGAGGGTTTGGCATTTTTCATTCCTTTTTCATACCCTGAAATGGTTAGAGAAGTTGGAGTTATAATCTGAATGCAGCTAGAATGGATTTTATGCTTTATATCCTTTATTCTTATACTGTGCCATCATGACCTCCCAAGAAAATCCCCAAGTGTCTTGATTGCAGTTGACAAAATATACATCACTTTTATTTCTCCTTGGATTCCAAAAGCAATAAGAATTAGCAGTCTGATTTTCTTCATAGTCTTTTCTCCTTGCCACAGAGATCAACTTCACCTTAATCAGATTCCCTCCAAGTCATCAGTTTTGCTTTGCTGTTTTGCAATTTCATCAATTTATGACAGAACACTTACATTAGTGTGATTGTTTCTTCAATTTTTCCTTTCTCTGAAAGTATTCCTCTTTTGGATACTTATTATTATTACTGCTATTATTCTGCACATCTCTGTTCAATCCCCTTCTCTGATGAGGGGAGCTCATCACCAGTAGATATGAAAAATACAGGAGACAGATCTGTAGGTGGTAGTAGGAACAAGGAGAATAAATGTGGCAACACTTCCAGTTATGCAAGTCTAGGAACTTATATTCTCTAATTTTTTTAATGTATTTTTGAAAAAAAATTCGCAGATTTAAGGACTTTGAGGATCTGAGTGTTGGAAAATTTCATTCCAGGCACTTTGTCCAAGGTGACATGTAAAGAGCTTGTGTAAGAGCTGGAACCAAATATCTTGAGACCTGATTAGCTGCAGGATTATGAGCCTTTTGTTTATTCCCTCTCCTGTGGTCGCTGCAGCATCACACACTCCCCTCAGTCACATTCAGCTAATGGAAAAGTTGTCATCTAATATGCTGAGGATATTGCTTTGTCTCTCATATTTCAAACATCCCAAACTACAAAGCTAAAGAAAAAGATGTCTTCAGCTCCTCATTTATCATTTCTACTCT
The DNA here is from genome assembly GCA_013397075.1 of Rhabdornis inornatus. Lineage (NCBI taxonomy): Eukaryota > Metazoa > Chordata > Aves > Passeriformes > Rhabdornithidae > Rhabdornis > Rhabdornis inornatus. The sequence goes on along the minus strand of VWZS01008178.1, from coordinate 591,770 downwards.
CACAGGATCTGCTGCTGCAGAATTTGTTTCCAAAGTGAGTTAAGGGACAAATCCCTCCTAATTGCTAAACTTTTCTGGTTTATCTCTTATTAGTTGCAATTAAACACATGAATTACTTAGATGTCTGTTATTCATGGAAGATTATCATGAAGTGTATTTTTAAAACATTTCAAATTTAGTGCCATTTTCCCCCTTTCAGGTATATTATGATGACAACATAGGAGGAATTTGCCAAAAATGCTTTCTGGGTGGGGTAATAAATTGATGTACCAACATCAGCTCAAGTGATATTGAAGGCAAAAGGCTCTATGGAGTTTTGCCATAGGTAGGTGTGTTCTCCTCCTTGTGGATGCTTTATTTCTACAGCTCTCATATTTCACTGCCAGCACTTTATAACCTGAATCATTTTGAGACAATAAAACCAGTCACAGTCATTGCCTCCAAATACTTCACAAATTACTCAATCCATTTTGCCATTTCCTTGTAAAATCAATTCCATGTCTCTATTTCAGCTCTGGTGAGCACAAAGACCACTGTTTGGAAAAGTGCTGGTGTGCCAGAACAATCTGTGGCCAAGTGGGATCAGCACCTGTCAAAACCACAGTGTCTTTCCTGCCTTAACTTTATCTATGGGCACACCTAGCAAGGAAATTTAAGTATTTCTTGGTCTTTGAGGCAAAAGATGTGATGAAAACAAAATGTGGTTACTAGTTTGCAGATCTATGGTTAAAACAGACACTGAAAAATGCGCCTTCAAGGCGTGTTTTTTGTTATTGTTGTTTTTGTTGTTGCTGTTTTTAATTTTGTTTTGTTTGGGTTGTTTTAGTAGCAAGAAGTAATTTCCTCTGGGTTGGCACATGGTGACTCATGCTAGTTCCTGCAGCAATGGCACACAATAAATTACACAACTAACACTTGGCACTCCTTGTCATCTGAAGAACCAAGTTATAGGTTGCAAGATTTGCCTAAATAATCTTGGCACAATTCTTTACAAATATGCACGCCCACACTTTTTTAGCTTCCACCAGGCACTGAAATTATTTGTCATAGTTTTAAAGCACATAATGAAGCTAAAGAGAATATTGAGAAAGGCTTTTTGCATCCTTGGGGTCCTCTAAAAATGTTAGGCAAGTGTCAAAGCTGTACACAACACCTTAAGTATGAACTCATTCTCATTAGGCTTGGGCAGCTCCTGTGCTTTCCAACTGAAAGCCTTCTCTGTCCAAGTACAGATTCTGCCAGGAATTTCAGCTGAAGGAGGTAATTTTCTTTCCAACCAACTAAACTCTATTATCAGCTTCCTTTCTGTTAAAGCAAGGAGTTAGACCCACATCCCAGCAGGAATACTCCAGCAAACTGCAACAGTGACCCTCCTCTCCACACCTTGGGGTGCAGCCGGAACCCAAAACAGTGAGCTATGACCCCCAGTTAAATTCCAGCCACAACAGTAACAATATTTACATTGTGGATTTAGGGTTGAAAGAGTGAAATATTTGGGCAGAGGACCTAGAGTTTTCCATCAGGCTGTCTACACTTGTGTCCAGGAGAGGACAGCAGCTCCCAATGCTGCAGAACACCTGGCTGTGTTGAGTGGCATGCAACAAGATCACAGGAACAGGCAGAGATTTAATGGAGCAGAAAGTGGAGATGGACAAGTGGAAATAGAAGATTTAATCTTCAGGTCCACCCTCACGGTTCCATTGTCCTGGGCATCCCCACAGGCACACACTGAAGGCTGTCAGGCTTGGCAGACCTCTTTCTTCTTTCTTTTTGTTGTGATGGAGTCTGGTTTTGTGGGCATCTATTTATGCTGTAATCAAAATACTTGTTTTGAAATATTTGGTTTCATTTGGGTGGGCTGTAAAAGCCTCCTGTTTTTCCTCTGCTTCTGAATGGAAAATGAGGCTCCAAAGTGACAAACTCAAGAGCTTCATTTTAGAAGCTGTTAAATTGAAATGTTCCATCATGTTAGAAAGTATTTATTTGTGAAACTTGAAAACAAAACTTCAATATTTCTAAAATTATTCCTTTTTTTTTTTTTCAGCAGAAACAATCTGCAACCCAACAAAAAGCCCCAAACTAACAAAAATCCTGTTCTGGAAATTAGATATGAATATACTGGATGTTCCACTTGCATAAAGCTGCATACTTAATTCCCACTGAAACTCCTTTCTTCATTCAATTTGGTGGTTAAAGGAAAAAATAAAATAGCCCTCTCCTTGTTGAAGGAGACAAGCAGAAGGGAATGACAGCAGTGTCCCTTGCAGGCTGGGCCAGGGACTTAGGAAGTGCCAACACTACCAGCCTTTTGTCCATTTCTCATGGGACTTTGGGCCATGGGACTAATGGGATTTTAGCCAGTGGGTTGAGGGTGCCAGAGATATCTTTGGAATAAAAACAGCCTGATTTTCAAAAATACCCAATGCCTGTCTTTTACTGGCTGCAGAAGAACTTCACTAAACTGAAAGAATGGACATGTTAATGTAGGTGTTTAGCCAGCTGACACTCAGGTTACTTTATCTATAAGGCACAATTTCTGGTGCTAATTCTCCTATAAACAGTGATGCAAGTATATTTTGGAAACGTGGGCAGTCTCTCAGAAAAGAATATGATATTTTCAACTATGCTAAAAAGAATATTATTACTGTGTGTGTACAGATCTTGTTTGACTCAGTACTATCCCAGCAAATTCTTGTAGAAACTTGACACTGAGTTAATTGTGTTATAACGCTCTTTTTACAGCCAGAGTTAACACTTATCTCTTGTTTTCCTTAATTTGTATTAGTTAATTGCTTTTCAAATCAAAATGAATAGAGGCAGAGCTCCTGTGAGACTCTGGGAGCGTGCTGCATGTTGTGTTACATCTACTCCCTTCACTTTGAATTGCATCAGATTTTGGAGTGTAGCAGACTGTTAATGGGTGCTGTCACACACATTTTGATGCAACCATATCTCTACATTCTGAATTTTCTGCCCTAAACTTGGCTCCACTGGACCCATGAGAAGAGTTTTAGTTCCCTGTAAGGGATTTCTTTTAAATCTGTGCCAATGAATTTTGAAAGAGTTCTCCCAGATTACACTATTGCATATATGTCACTGGACAAGACTTGTCAGCATCATAGGCATGTCCCAAAGGTGTCAAAGTCAATGGGATATGAATCCATTTATTTGCAGCTGCAGATCCCTGAGTGCTAGTGAAAGACCCAGTTTGCATCCCTGAATTCAAGGACAGCATCACTAACATACAGCATAATCATGTATGTGATCACAGTGTGTAGGAACAACCCAAGGACTTAATGAGACACAAGAGTCTTTAGAAGAGATCTCGTGAAGGGAAAGGGTTAGAACAGTGAGTGTGGAGTAAAACAGAGGGAGGAACAGGAGAAAATGGGCACACAGGGCTGGAGTGAAGATACAAGTGACATGAGGTGAAGTTCAGCGTGTTCCACAGGAAAAGAGAGAAAGCAGATGGTGTAGCCGTGGAATGGGGTGTTAACCCCTGAGGTGCAGAAGAAATAAGATGCACAGCTACATGGTCATGTCTCATGACAGGAAAGAGAGAGACAAGTTTATTCAGAAACACACTGGTTTTTATATCATGACTCGCAGCTCCAGGAGCAGAAAAAGATGATTGGTTCAGAGAGCAGACACCTCGTTCCCAGGGCCTGGTCACGCACACAACAGGAGTTCTATCTTGTTATTAATTCCTCTCTATTTTGACCAAGTTATCATCCTAGGAGAGATTTTCCCTGGCCTTCAGCTGGACCAGCTTATCAGGCTGGGAACAGAGCTGAGAAGCTCTGGCCTGGAATATTTTTCAGGCTGTAATTTCTTACTTTCTCAATATGTGTATCCCACAGCAGATGGTTCCCAGCTATTGCAGCTACTGCAACTGTTCCTGCAAGGGGGAGTCACGTTGGTAAAATTGCCTCCAAGGTTTCGGGTGAGGAGCAATGGAATGGAAGGAAGATGGCAGGAAAGGATCACAGGAATCTTTAGTTCCCCAGGTAGGGAAAGGTCTCCTCTGCTTTTAAAGCTGTTAGTCATAGTAAGGCTGCAAGGATACTGCACCCATTTGCAGTGTCCTGAGAAATCTTTGCTCTCTGAAGATGTGCATGGATATAAGAGAATACAAGCTGAAAACTGAAACCCTAGATTGCATTTAAAAAGTGAATTATCTACTTTAGGGAAGTGAAAGCTATCCCTGGATCAATCCATTCTGGAGAACATTGACCTAGATGTGTAGATCTCCAGGGTAATATATTTGGTTTGAGCAGAGACATGTTCATTCACCCTGAGAGTCCTGCTAGAGATTTGCAAAGTATTAAAATTGCATCTGATACTTATGCAGTGAACCAAATTCTTGCCTTCAGCAACATCAATTTCATATTGGAGTTAGCCAGTGGAGTTGCTTAGAACTCCAGCTAATGGAAATGAGAGGCACATCTAATCTAGAATCTCGTGTGGAAACTGGCAATATAGATTGAGACATTATTTAGAAATATTTCAGTCAATACTGTGACTTCAAAGCTCAATGTGATCTCAAGTCTCCTGGCATGGATACATGACATTTATTAATAGAGGTGCTGAAGGACTGGCATCCAGTTGATGTCATCAGACAAATTACTTCTCTATTACCTATTGATTACTGTTCTGCCTGGCAAAAAGTACATGCTTACTTCTTATACCAACGGGAAAGAGAAAAATTCAATAGCTGACCACTTTAGGTAATTATCCAGTTCTTGTAATGCTTTAACTATGGACAAATAGAAGCTGTGGCTTTTCCAGCACCCAGGAATCTGTTTTCCCAGCAGAATAATCCAAGAGAACATACTGCCTTTGGGTTACTCACAATTCTCTGATTCTTTTCCACTAGATGATATGTTTAATTCATGCTCCAGTCCTTATTATCTACAAGTGGGACACAGTTAGTCAAAGATGACTTTACTATATCTGTTTCACAAGAGAGAATCATTAGTAGGGTTTATGAAAAAGTTTGGATCCAACAGGTTTCCACAAAAAAACCCCAGTTATTTAAATAGAAATGCACGTAAGAATGTGTCAGTTTTCACAAAATAGAATGGGAGAAAATCCAAGTGATTTTTGTCTCATTTTATTTTGATAGGAAGAAAATACTTTCTTCTGACTTTATTGTCCAGACTCATTTTGTCTAGACTGCTCTGTCCCTTGCCAATATGTACTTTTACAGCATTGCAAAGGCATAATATAAATTGACATATTATTTCCTTATCTCTGCAAAACATTTTGGCACTGCTGAAATGAAATATTTCTGTAGTCTCAAAATCAAACAATAGATCCCTATGTATGAAAAGACTTCTGGTTTAATTTTGTTTTCTCTCTTTTCATGAAACTACCTAATATGAGCACAGATGTTATGATGTGTTCTGGTGACAGGATAGTAAAATCTGCTTCCTAGTCACAGTTGAGATTATGGTTAGAAGACCCAGATTGGTTTGTGTTCTAAAAGAGCTGATTCTTTCAGAAAAAGCCTCCACAACTCTCCTTCCCGTGAAATAAGTCTGGTGTTGTTGTGTTGTTGAATCTCTGCAGAGGTGTTGTGGAGGTGACTGTTTATAGACCTTCTAACAGCATTTGAGATGGGATAGACACAGCACTGAGACTGGAGAGCTCAAGGGGAATTCATCAAGATGGGAATGTGATGGATAAGTTTTCAGAGTGAAGCCCATGGAAGAAAAGATGGAAAAGAACCAAGTGCCCTTAGAATGGTGATGAAGGAAATGTTTCTCTATTAGCAGCAAATCAAAAAGGGATTTGTCTTGTTTGGGTCTCCCAACTCGCTGCTAAAGAATCAAGAGAACTCACCAGGCAATTGTGACTAAACTCAGACATTCCAATCCTGCTGTGAACCACAGGGAGGGTGATTTGGGATGAGCACTTGCTCTGGGGTGGGAAAACTGAAATTCATGAGGAATGTGAGCACAGATAGCCTCTTGGTGGGAGATTTCAGCTCAGGAGATCATTATTGTCAGCATTTTAGTCCTTCCAAATGTCTCTTTAAGAGTAAGGAAGTGAAGTGTCATTGCTGTTGGAGCTAAGGAACGGCTCCCCAAGAAATCACAGAAACTCCCCCATACCTCAGCAGCAGTGCTACCACCCCAGGGGTGCTCTACAACTCTGAGCAAGAGCAGGCAGGCTGTTAAGATCCGTAAAAATTGCATGGAAAAGACTTTGACAAACCTTGCCCTGATTTACATCCCTCACAACTTCAAAGTTTCAGCCAGCTTCCACAGAGAGTAAATCAGAAAAGGGTTTATCTTACTGACTGTTTGATCTGTCTGTGGTTGTTTAGCAGCTCTCTAGATTGGCACACCATGGCCAGGGAACTTCAGGAGCCCGTGTGACTTCTTGCAGAACATGAAGTAACTAATGAAAAGTCTTTCTTTAATCTGCATTCTCAAGGTCAACGTGGTCACCTGCTGGAAAAATGGTGAGTGAGATGGATTTCATCATTAAAAAAAGAAAAAAAAGAAAAATGCAAGACCTGCAGGCTTTGTTTTCTGGATTTCTTGTAACTACAGCTGGGAGAAGATTGAAACCTTGCACGACGACATTTCAAATAAATAAATAAATAAATAGAAATATTAAAAACCCAAATATATTGTTAACATTTACTTCATGGAGAGAATCTCAGTGTCTCTGGTTGTCCTGCAGCATTCCCTTTCTCAGACAACAGTGAATCCATGTCCAACTCCTGTTTTGGTGTTTCCCAAAGCAGAGAGAAGAAATACCTCAGCAGCCTGCAGGGAACATCTTGGTTATTTTGTAGTCTCTGCTATGAAATCTTCACACGGATGTCTGAATGCAGTCATTATTTGTCAGGATTGTGAATGGGAAAACAGCCATAAAAATCTGAATGAACCTGTGTGAGAAGAGGGTGAAGGGGCAATTGCAGAGATACAAAAGGTGTATGTTTGACAGGGTTGTGCTTTCTCCATTTGTGAGTAGGATCAGGATGTTCTTGCCCTGCTACCTCCAACTCTTTTAAATAGGGTGACTTTTCCTCAGCTAAAAGGACTCAAGCCCTGGCCCTTTCTCATTGGGACAGTGAGCTCTAAATGTCCCTACTGCATTCATGTACAATTGTCAGTAATAAGGAATAATATATGTATTTATCTGTATCTGTGCTTGGGAGTTACTCCTACCTCCCAGTGCTGAGTGAGTTAGCACTCAGTCCATCTTTCAGAAGATAAATAAATGAACAGACATTTGTTTTTTATTACTTCTGTGATATATGTAAGTACTTTTGGTAAGTGACTGCTTCAGTTTTAACAGCTGGGAGTTAAGCAGCCTTAAAAGAGAGTGCAATTTTGTGTTCACTGAGGTAGAAAGGATAACTTTTCTGGCATGATGGAGGTTTTTGAATGTTATTACATGCCCTGTGAGCAAGTGGGGTTTTAAGATTACAGTTCCAGAACTGAAACCTATTGAGTGATACATCAGGGACTTGAGAATGAAACATAAGCCATGGATAGGTCTGTTATCAAGGATGAAAAGTGTATGGCATATAATCAGTGTCCAAAACTGGGAGAGAGCATAGCTGGGACAGGTGACTTGAACAGTATTCCATACCATAGAATGCACATCCAGGATATAAACTGGGGAAATTACCTGGAAGCAGAGACTGATATGGGCTCAGGAAGAGGGACCTGGCACCACTTAGTGGGTGGTGTGCAACTGTATTGTTGCATCACTTTTTTTTTTGTGGGTTGTTTTCTTTCCCTTTCTACTATCACCATTACTATTATTATTTACCATCTTTTTTTTTTTCTTTTTTTTGTATTTTACTTTGTTTTCAATTATTAAATTGTTCTTATCTCAACCTACAAGCTGTACTTTTGATTCTCCTCTGCATTCCATGGGGTGGGGAGGGAAGAGAGGAGGGTTGAACAAGTGCCTTCATGGTGCTTAATTTCTCTAATTCCAGCTGGGTTTAAGCCACAGTAGTGGTCCATGACTTCCCATTGCTGTTGGCTTTGTCAGTGTGATGACACCCACAGGCTGATGCTTCCCAGTTTTTACTGTTCCTCTTTGGATAGGGTACATTGCACAGACATTCCTGCTCTTGTTTAATAGCACTTTCTGCAGATGGCTTCCTTGGATTAACATCTTGCCTTTGTTCAGCTGTCAAAAATAATTCATGCAACAGTGCGAAACATATTTGAGGCAAATAATAGCACAATAAAGAATATAAACCATGTAGCAGCACAATGCAGATGAAACAAATAGGGAAGGAGATGAAAGAATTAATAACTACAACTACTGGAAACAGATTCTCTTTTTAAAGGTAAACACAGAGAGATAAACATCAGCCTAAAAAGCAAAAGTGTGTGCAGCCTGGAAACAAGGTGTAGACAAGCAGAACACAGTTTCCCCTTAAAGCAGCAGAAAAATAATCAGAAAATGTCTGGCAAGAGAAACTAAGTAATCTCTAAAGACTGCCAAAAAATAATACATAATGCATTTGACTGCCTGCTTTCCTCTTTGCATACCCAGAGCTTGTGGTTATGTCAGAGGGAGATCTGGCAAAGTCAAAGAGGTGAAGCCCTGAACAGGAATCCAACACGTATTTTGCTTCTTTTACATCCTTCCCTGCCCTACATAGGCTTATATGATTTCATCCCCTTGTAAATTATCCCATTATCTCTGTAACACCTGAAAGCTGATCTCAAACGAACTGATCTGCATAATGTTACATCTGAGCTTATTTATTTGGAGCAGCACTACAGGCTTGGTTGATTTTGGGGGATTTTTTTTTTTTTTGTAGTTTGTTTGCTTAATTTTTTTAACATAAATATAAAATATATATAATGTTCACTTTGAAAAGAGAAAAGCTGAAGATTTGTGAAACTCCAAGAAAAAGGATTTCACAAGATGAAGACCTGACTTGAACACATTTATACAAGTCCTTAAATCCCTCATTGTTTAAACCATCACTTAAGTTTGTGCACAATGCAAAGGATGTTCTTCCAGCCCACTGACCACAAGATCTAGTAAATGTGTTTATCTAGGAATTTTTCCCTGTGGTACAAATGTACATTTTATTGTGCAAGGTTTCTACTTAATTTTTTTTTTTTCTTCTGAATAAGAAGTTAATACAAGTCAGGAGGAGGAGTAAAGGTGGGAACATCAGAATTCATACAAAGGAAGGATCTTCCAGGTTGTCATGATCCAGAGCAATGATACACCCTTGTCCATATCCATCAGGGAAAGAGGGGAGATGCTCAGACCCTGTTTAATTTAATTGATGGTGATGGTAAGGGCAAGCATGAGAAGGGAAAATCCCATCAGGCTGGTGAAAAACATTTTTTTCCACAGAAGTTTAAGTACCATGAAAGATTCTCCAAAGGAGGTGGTCCATTTTGCTTACAGACGGTTTTTAAATAATTGTATTTTAAATGAATGGAGGTAGTTTTGCTCCAAGAACTCACTTAGAAAAACAAAGCAAAATCCCATTATTTTTTTGCTGTCCGTGGACATTGTGTTTATGCCCCTTGATTTGGGACTCCTCCTGGCTATCTCAGGGAATAGGAAGGATTAATTTTTCGTATTTTTAAGACAAAATTTGTCTGCTAGGAGGGAAGAGCAGTGGAGAATTTTAATGTTAGAGATGTCATAAGGAGGATGTACTGAGTGTTCCTAGTGGCATCAGGATTTTTAGCCCCTATTATTGTGGTTTTTCTGCATCAAGGTTCTAGAAGGGATTTTTCTTTTAGGTTTGTTTGTAGGAAACTGGATCAGTTTTCTCTGTAGCATGCACTGCATTTCCTTTCCTAGGGTACACAGAACAAAGTGAATAGCCAAAGAGAAAATGTACTTCACAAATCCTCTGCTAGAGGAGGTCCCTAAAGCAGGGAGGCAGTGGCCACACTCCACTGCACATTTCTGATGTGACACAAAACTTGTTTGGGTTTCCCACTCCATGTCCTTGGTCAGCATAGGATGGGAGGAAGGTCTGCAGGGTGAGGACAGATGTTCTCTGAGCCAGCTAAAGAAAAAATCACAGTGTGTCATACAGAAAAAGTGGTTTGCCTCTTTTTACTTCCCACATGTTTTCTTTTGGACTTCTGGACCTGAATCCACAGATTTGGGAGGGGAAAGGGAAATGTCCAGTAGTTCATTTATGTCCTCCTGGATCACAAAGCCATTCAGAAACAAGAAGTTCTGGCTCATTTTAGAAGCAGGTGAAAATAATTTTTCTCTAAACCATGCCTCTCTCGTTTAAAATGATTACATATATTTTGCCTCTGTCTAAGACAATATGCAGGCTTGATATTAAAAAGTATTTTTGCATGCTGGTATTGAATAGGCTTTGTAAAGTACCTTGATGGCTATTTATCTTTCATTTTAATGCATGTCAGGTGATTCAGAAAATTCTGATAACTGTCTCTCTTATCTTTCTATAAACATCTTTAAAATCTCTGACCTGCATGACCCAGATAAAAGCAGACAACACAGCAGCAATTTGGATGCTTTGTGGATGGTAAATGATCCACATGAATTATCTGGCTCCTCTCCACACCAGAGTGTCTCCTTCCATTGTGGCCCTGAGAAGGACACGACTTTCTAAAGTTAATTCAAGTTACAGGCATGAGTAAGGAAGTGGAACTGCTCAGAGGGAGAGGACAGACTTTTCTGACAAGCAGGAGGAGCCTCCAAATATTGTAGAGGTAACTTTGGGAAATAATTGCACAGGAAACAGTTCTAGACATCTTCTGGGTCACTTAAACCACAACTGGAAATAAGCAGGGCCAATCTAAGCTTTTCTGGAACAGAAAACACTGGGAGTGCTTTTTTTTTATCCACATGTCCTGCTCGTCTCTCAGACACACTGCTAAAATTCAGGCCAGATATTTATTTGCATATGGATTTGCTGGGGTGTCAAACAGTTTCTAACACATCATTTGAGGATGCTCAGATAATCTAGAGGTTGTCACCACAATGGGATCACATCCTGCTGCAGAGGGAAAGACTGTGCATGCTTCTTCCAGTTCTGTTCTACTTTTTGAGACTATCTTAGAAAATAAAAGTTTGGGGGTTCTTAGACTTTGGGGAATTGTGGAATTTGGGAACTCAGATTACAAAATCCTGCTTGAATTCTTTGAACCTGGGGGATTTTTTCCTTTGCTATTAGATGTTTTTGGCAAGATTGATAGAAAATACCCCTTGCTCTATCAAAAGACAGGAAATATCCTGAGGAGGACTGAAAAGAGAGTTGCATAAAGAAAACTTTTTTGAGAGGCATCTCCAGTGAAGACACTTTATTTAATGTTGCTTGAAAAAAAAAACATTTCTCTCAAACTCTTGCTCCTTCTTAACCAAAAAATTATACTTGGGCACTGCCAGCTAAATCAGAAGGCTTCTGTCAGGCATTATCAACATTTACATGCCCTTGAAGGTTTCAGGGAGTTTTCCTTGATATTGTGGTGAGTTTTTTTCTTGTTTGATGTCCTACCTTGTAAAATTGGTGAGAGCATCCTGGAAAAGGCTGAATGCTTTGCTTTCTTTTTAATTCCTGTCTTCTGTTGCTGTCAGAAGTCATATTGTTGCAAGCCAAATGCCTCAGTACAAAAGTGGAGATATTTTGCTTCTTCATGCTCATTTTATTCTTCTACACTACCAGATCACGAGTTGGTCTTTGGTAACTGTTCCCTTCAGCACAACTTTTTACAGATCCTCTCGAGATTAAAACTTTTCAAAGAATACCACTAAACTTTCACTGAACATACACCAAACTGTACATCAATTTATAATTGTTCCTACCATTCTAGCTGTTTTGGAGAGAAAAATTGAAAAAGAAAATGAGGAAAACAGAATAAGGAAAATAAAAAAAAATTAAAAAAACAGAAAAAAAGGGAAGAAAAGATTGCTCATAACTCCTGACAAATCTTTCAGAGATCTGACTTTCTGTCCTTGGACATCTTATGTCCAAATAACTAGTACTGATTGTGACTTTTACATACCAGTGTGGGAATAGTGAAGCAAAATAGAGGTAAACAAGAGAATTAAAGAGGCTGAGTGGAAAAATGTACCATAGATATGGCTTAGGATGTCCAAAGTGCTCTGGAAATCTTTATGAGATGGATAACAGGAAAATAGGACTGATTCAACAGGGAAAGATGTGCTCCAAAAGCCAGTTACAACCCCAGCTATTAGACACCTGGCTCTCCACACCAGGTTATCCCCACAGGGATCAGCTTGCATTAATAACCCTCAGTGGATTCTCTGCTGAGGTACAGTGGCTGCAGAAGAGAGTGGGTAACTGCTGCTTTGAGCCCAGAGTAACTCAGGCAGGTTTGTGTCATTCTCCTGGAGCAGAAGGAAATGGGTCCAAGAGAGTGTAGAGCATTAGGAACACCTCTCAGCAAATGAATTCCTACTTGGAATTCTCTATACAAAATATAGATTTTCATAGGCTTGAAGGGTGGGTAGAAATGCCATCAGAGGAGTGTTTTACTGTTTCACGCAGGGGAAAATCAGTTCTGCATGTGACTTCATGGATGAGTCTGCATTGGCTTGTGGTAGAGTGGGAGAGTGCAGCAGGGCTTTTATTTTGGTGCTGTAATAAAACATCTACAATAAACTCTTAATTAGCAGTGCTCTGTTTCCATCAGAAATGCTCAACATACCTGACTTCAAAAGATAAGATTCTTTAACAAGTAGACTAGGTCAGTTATGTCTTGCCAGTAAATACTGCATATAATATCACATCTCTTTTTACTGAAGTTAAAATGATTATTTTAATGCATTATTAGCTGTTAATTTTCACCTGAATGTGTCACATTAAAATAAAACATTTTACATCCAAACAAGGATGTGAAGAAACACAATTTCACCTGCAAAAATCAGAAGAACAGAACAGGGCCAGGCACTTGCTGATCACCTCACAGGCAATGTCACAGCAAAGGGCCACATATGTCCTTGGTGCCACCAGGGTAACTTGCAACAAGAGCATTGCCTATGAGCATTTCCATTATGTTCTGGTTATAAAGTAAAACAGTGAACATGATAACCTGGGAATAATTACCATGTGCTTGAGTACAGGAAAGCAGCTTATGGAACAGAATGAATTGATGAGAAATGTCAGGGTAGCAAAGGTAAATGTGATTTCTCAGCTGGCTTAAACAAAGGTTGCCATGGACAGGGAGCATCCCTTCCCTCTCTGCTGCCCTCACCTGCATGGTTCTTCTCATCTTCATGGTTCATTAATTTCACAGAGTGAGTGAAATTCTCAACCAGATCAGTGGAGATGGCTTGTGACACTTAATTTGGCATTACCAACCCAGCAGAGCTAGGGCATATCTTCCAGGTCCACATATTTTGATCTGTGAGCCAGAAGGGGCCAAACTGTGGTAGATCCCCATCTGGACATCAGGGCTGCAGAACCCTGATGGGGTGGTCAAGGCACAGAAAAGGAATGCCTGGCTTTCTAAAATGTGATACACAAACTCTCCAGTGTAAGAGCTGGAGGTAATTCTCTTAAATACCAGTCAATAGTATCAGTCACAGGGTCCTGAGATGTCTTTAGCTATTACCACTGACCTGAACTCTCTCTGAAAGAGACAGGATTGATATGGCTGTGATGACTTCTATGCCAGTGAGCCAGCTCAGCCAGAGATCAAAGTAGCCAGCAGAATACCACTGTTGGTGAGTTATGGTTTCCAGATGCCAATATCTTTTAACATTCCTACCACAAGAGTGATACTGGAGTGTGTTTTCTATTATATAATTGGGTGAAGCCCACCCTTATTTAACATTACTTTGAAGTTCAATGTAGTTTGTCTTCTTTTTTAGGTCACAGGACCCACAAATCAATATGTATTGAGTTAAACAACCACAATGAGATAGTTAATTCTCATCCACCATGCTTTGAGCACTACCTGCATCGACTAGAGAAGGCAGAACTGCCTCCTTACCCTGAAAAGCAAGTAAAAAAGCACTAATGACATTGCCAAGTACTAACCCTAAGTTACTGAAGTTGGAATTTTTGCTGAATTAAACTATCAGTTCACTGAATAATGACTTTGCCAAGCAAGCTCATAGGTATGCATTTGAAGTTTCTATCTACACTGTAGGTTTTATACTCTATGGCCAATTTCAAACACATTAAAGCTAAAAATGCCACAATCTGACTTAAACTGACACCCAGGTTCTTTCTCTGATGTATAAATCACTTTTTTTTTTTGTATTTCAGTAAGAAGCCTCTATATAAAACCTGGTGCCACCAGTGAAAGTAAATTTACTGCAGGGTATTTGGCACGTAGCACCATTATCCCATCTTTGCAGCTTATTTCTACACATAGACTTTAGCAGCTGGTGGCACGTGGTTATCCTACCTGTAACAGTATGAAAGGGTTTAACTCTATAAAGCACTCACTGTCAATGACTTTTTTTTCACAAAGCTCAAAATACTTTGCATTTTTCTTGAAACCCTCGTGTTAAGTCTCTGTGATCATGCACAGCTCTTCTCTACCTCTGATTGAGTGTAAACACATTAATGGCTTTATGATTAATGAGAAAAGCCTGGAAATGACATTATTCACAACTTAAAGCTCAGAAGATAAACAGTAATAATCGCAAAGCAATTGGCTTAAAATTAGTAGAGTTATATGTAAATAATTACAAGTTGAAAAACACCCCCACAAGCAAAAGCAAATTTTATACTGGCAGTAATGAATGGCCTAGAAAGACAATTTCGTGATTCACTGAGAGGGTGGAGGAATGTGTTTTTCTCAGGTCCACCACGGCAGGATCCTGAATCCAGGTGATGATTTCTTAACATTGCTACAATACACATAGATAACAAATTTTTCTAAGGGCAGTATTCAGAGCCTCAGCATTGTTTAGTAATGCTGAACAGCAGATGATGCCTCAGGGAACTTCCAGTCTCTTGGGGATTAAATGGACTATTGCCCAAAGCTAAGTGAAATCATTTCTTTCAGGATACCTACCAGGCAGTGAGAGACTAGAAATAAATCCTGCCCAACCTTGGTGTAACATCCTGTGACACCCCAGGCAGGGCAGTGCCAAGGTGTGATTGTTTAGCAGTGAAGACACCCAAACCACGGCATGGTCATTCCTGACCTGGGACAGGTCCAGGACCTGCTTTTCCTGCTTTTGGAACCTGCTCCCACAACCAGCACTGATGGAGACATCTGACAAAAGAAGTGTGTGGGCTTTGGTTTCAGCTATCTTAAAGCTCCACTCCTTCAATAATTCTTTACAACCTTTTTGATCCAAATGTTCTGTGTTCAGTTTTGCACTAAGCAGTTCTGCTCTTTCAGAAAGCAGAGATGAGGAATTACCTCAGCCAACTTCTGTTGAGACAGCTCAATATGTTCAAGTAACTTCCTTTGCAATCTGATTTTTTTTACTGCCTTTTAAATACTTTTTGACAGTCTACAGCCAGGCAAATGCCATGTGCAAAAAGAAATGAAGGTTCCTTACATTTGCCACTTTTCTAGATTTGCTAAATATGTAGTGGTGGGATATTTCCTGCCTCTCTTTAGGTTTATGAACAAAAAAGCAGTGAAAATCATGTTCCTGTGACAAGAGACTTCATAATATTCCTGAGAAACAGCATTTGTGATGGAATCAAACCCAAACTATTTATAATTTTTTTTTCCTCGTAAGAGTGCTCAGTCAGGGAAAAGTGTAATCTGGCCACTAATTTTTTCCAACATCCCGATATGTCACTATCTTTCTGTCTTTCTCCATTATTGTAGCAATTCCAAATGAATTCTGTGTGTCTCATATATGACTGTAGAACAGTTTTCTGAAAAAAAAAATCTTCTCTCCCTCGTATCAAACTCTCTGAAGAAGATGCTGCACTCACATCTGTTCAACCACCTCCGTGGACAGAGCAGCAGCAAATGAAGTCTTTCTAACTCTCTAAATAAATGTCTTTAAGGCAGGAAGTTATAAACAACCTGTTGATATTGATAGTTAGGCTACAGTGACAGCATTAGCATGCGCCTATGGCCATGTATTATACTATTTTAGTTATTTTTGTGCCAAAACAAAAGGTGTGCAAAGACCTCTACCAGCCTTACCTCTCATTGAATGTTCTTAATACACTACTTTATGTGAACTGTCAATACCTGCAGAAAGATAATTTCAAAAAGAAGTTTATGAGTTGACCAAGGCTATTCTAAATGTTTGCTCCCTTCTCTCGGATCTGGTACCTCAGTTAATAGCCAGGTGTTGCGGGGTTGCGGGTTTTATTTTTTTGTTTGTTTGTTTGTTTTGTTTTGTTTTGTTTGTTTGTTTGGTTGGTTTTGTGTTTTTGTTTTTGGGTTTTTTGTGGTTTTTTTTTTTTTTTTTTTTTTTTTTTTTTTTTTTTGGTTTTTTTTTTTGTTTATTTGGGGTTTTTTTTGTTTTTTTTTTTGTTTATTTGGGTTTTTTTGTTACCTTATCTGCTGGTTTCTTTTTTTGTTTCTCTTTGTTTTTGTTTTCAAGGGGTTTTTTTTTAGGCTATAGTTAAATATAATTTAACAGAGCCAATGAAATAAAAGTTTTAATGTTTTGTGTCTGTGTCTTTTCCTGAATATATTTGTGTTCCTCTCATAATCTTTTTATAATTTTGCAACTAAATCTGCAAAGTTTGAAGGTGTGTCTTGTACTTCTACTTTCAACAGAAAGTTGTTCTCTTTAATGCATCTGTTTCTTGTTTTGGCTGCAGAGATGATTGTGTGTTTTCCTTAAAAGTGCTGAAGATCCTTGCGGTGCTTTTTATCACTCTGCATCTTCAAATTTTTGACAGGAATAGAATCTTTGCTAATGGCTTTCTTTTATTATGCACTGTTCTCTTTGGTGTCAAATATGACTATACCCTTCAGGGAGACTTAAAAAGGGATGGCCCACTCATTGTCCTAGTTCGTAAAGAGCAACAAAAGTGGAAGAAAAATTATCATTCAAGAATTTTCCTGGAGGTCTTCCAGGGAAAGCTTCAAGACTGAGCGAATGGGAAAGGCAATCTCCATCAGTTACACCTGATTGTTCAGGGAATTAAGCTTGTTACAGAAATCATAACAAATGCATTTTCTGTCATTGGGAGGTTTGCTGGCAAGGCTAGAACTGGAGGAAGAACTTTGGGCTGTGCCAAAAATATTAAATTTAGTGATGTTACAGATCAGACCTGCTGCAGCTTATTTTGAGCTGCCATTCATGTTTCCTTTCTGGTGCTGGCACTCTCCTCCACCCACACAAACAGGGAGTGCTGTTTCCAGGGTCCAGGCTGATCCAAGCCCACCCAGCAGTTCTGGTTATGTCACTGATCAACTAAATAAGGCAAACCAAGACAAAAGCCATTTAGAGACAGTCTTGTCACACTGTGGAGAAGAGAGGGGCAGGTGTGTGGTGCAAGGGGCTATAAACAGAGGTAGAAAAGTAGATTTGTATCTGAATAGCACACGATGATTGCAACCTCTAGTGCTGCTGTAATACAGCTGAACCACAAAAGTATCTGAGCACAGCTAATTTTAACCTTCATGGTTATTATATCTGGTTCGATAAACAGCCATAACCAAAGACAGAGAGCAGCTTTTTATTCCTGTGTCCTGTGGCTGGATAAATCCTGCTGTATTTTGCACCCAAACACAGCTGCAAATACTGCAGCTGCATTGTGGGATCAGCTGGCAGAGCTGTGGTGCACCACAGGGTCCCACTGACCCAGGACTGGAGAGATGCAGGGACAGGTTAACACTGTGGCCTGACATAACCAGAGGCCCTAAGTCTGGATGTTAGGGATGGCAGAGGAAGCCAAAACAAGGGAGATTGACACTCAGTAGAATTTCTGATCTCGCTACCACTTCTACAGACAAATCATCCAAACTCCAAAGGGATGGAATCAGAAACAAGGGCACCAGAGATGGAATTTTTTTCTCTCTTTTTTTTTTTATTTTTATTTTTTTTTTTAATTTTTTTGGTGTTTTCCACCAGTCTCTGCAATACTGTTTATATCTTCTGTCTCCCTGCTATGTGGGTCGCAGACAGACTTGTCTGCTCCTAAAAAGTCATCATGTTCTTTTATCTGCCATCAGGACCAGTCAGGCTGCTGCAGATTTACCATACCTTGTTATGGTTCATGACTGTGAATTCTTCCAGCTCATAAGATGTGCCAGAAATCCCATTTTCCTACAAAGCAGCATTGTCATAACAGGTATAAAATAACTAGAGGGTAGGCTGTGGAAGCTGCACACGGATGGGCAGAAGGAGGCTGTATCTCATTTTTCCATCTCAGTAATTGCTCTGTTTCCCCTAAGGGCAGCTCTCCTGAATCTGCCTCCTTCTCTGCCTGGATCAGGGCTGGGCTCACCTCTCCTAGGCAGCACCAGCCCAGGTCCAGTCCTCTGCTTTGCTCCCACTGGGAATATTGATTATGTTTTTTTTCCTAATCATCTCCTAGAAGGGGACAGAGAGTGTGGGAGCTGAATTTTTTAGGGGATGGACACAGGTAAGTGTGTGTATTGGTGCTTCCAAAGGGTGTGCAGATTACTGTAAGGACCAAGGCTACTAGAGATGCCTGCAATTCTGCTTATTCAATTATTAAACCTCAGTGTTCTTCACCTTTTAAAATATTTTAATGTGCTTGGAGGAGAAAGATACTTCATTTGCACATTAGCTAGAACAAAAGCTTTTGTTCTGAGTTGATTAAATGTGCTGCAATTGCTCCCACATCTTTCTCCAGGCAAGCACCCGAGAATTTATGTACTGAAACACATCAGCAGTGGTGATGACTGTGCACAAGAGGATGGGGATAGAGAGGATTTTGCTGCCTGTGTGTCTGGTTCTTTTGCAAAAGCTGATTCCTGTCTTCAGTCTACTTTCCTCCAAGCAGTGGAGAACACTGGTTGAAGATTTGGACATTGACCTCCAGCTGGTCCAGGTCAGAACCCAGAGGAATTTGCTGAGGAAAAGAGAAAATGACATTGCAGACTTTCAAAAGTCGTTCGTGCCTCCAGGGCTGATCAAAATGTCTGAGAAGTCATTCTGGCACGTCACTAATAAACAGGCATCCAGTCAATCATGTTGCATTTGGGGTCCTTTGCCTAGACAGGGAGAAAGGGCTGAGAGAAAATGAGCAGTCAGCAGAACCCATCCTTGTGTGCCAGCTCAGCCATTCCTTGGTGCAGCAGTGGTCTGTCCTGTCTGCTGGAGGACAGAGCTGCAAATATTTACACTTTGCATGATCTCTTACATCAGGCAGCTGCGACCCTCATCACCAGTAACTATTAGAAGCTAACATCTACACAAACCATGGGTTTGGCAGTCATAATCAAGGTAAGAGAAGAAAAGTCTTGGCTGATCCCTTCTGTGTCCAAAAATCTCCATGGCAATGTGGGTTTAAGAATATCTTCAGTGGCAACAATACACTTTGTAAAATTCTTCTTGCTCCTCTTTTTACTCCAGACATCTTTTGAACTAAGCCTGTCAACAGCCTCTGGAGCTGTTCAGAACCTTTTCTGTTGGATTTCAAACTTCTTTTTAGAGTGCTGTTCACTTCTTTCTTCCAGTTTGCACAGAGGCAGTAGACACATCTGAACCCTCAGGATATTTCTGGGAAATTAAAAAGAAAAATATTGTGTTTATTTCAAGAAAACAAAGAAGGCAGCCCACTTTTTGAACGGGGCCAAGGTGGCTGTTTAAAATATTGATGCTGTTAGAAAAGGCCTGGTGACAGAATGGTAGTTCAGCTTTGTTGGTATTTTTGTTCTCTCATGAGACAAACCTGTTTATTTATGCTGGGGGCAGCTTGCATGGTGCAGATGAAGGCAGTGAGAATGAGCAGTGAACTCTCTGGACAGGAGAGGAGCTCTCAGTAGCCCTCCTCAGCCTGAGACTGCTGACTTTAATTCAGGATGGTGCATGGGGATCACAACTGCTCAGGGTAGAGCTGGCGCTTGAGCCTGCCATGCTCAGCTGCTTAAGTTCAATAAATCAGATGGATTTATTCTCACATAGCTTTAGACATCTCTGGTATTATCCTGGGCTTCCTTTACAATCAGTGAGAGGAATGGGCACCTACAGCAGTGTTACAGATGCTTTCCAGAGGAGCTGCATCCCCCAGATTCTGCTCTCTTGCTGAATATCCACTAGCTCTGGTGGGATCCTTGTGGGATCAGTGTGGGTGAGAATATTTAAGTGCAGGGAGCTACATTTAGCCATCTGAATGCATCTTTAGTAGGAAAAATGTTTTTTGCTTCTATCTCTTAGAAGCTTTCTATACTTTGTATGTATTCTGATGTTTTATCTGCAACCAATCTCTGGTGGGAAGACACACGTGTAGCAAGTTTAAACCTCCTGAAAATAAGCTTGTTTTTCTTATTTACCTTTCTCTGACTTTGTAGGAATAGTCCTCTCACTTGCCAGGATCCATGGATGACAGAGTATAAACCACCAAGTTTTAGGAAGTGTTTTGTGAAGGAAGCTATGAGAATAACCTTAGTGACGCTGCTGGTGGCTTATGGCTTATGAACCAGTGAGGCACCTTCAGAGAAGGAAATAGCAAATTATGGGGGAATAAGGAATAAAATTCTGCTCTCCCTACACTGATAGAAATATGGAAATACTTACATGGCAGCACTCATGGTGAGTTTTATCAAAGCAGTTGCTGCTGGCCTAATTCTCCTGCAAAGTAAGCCAGGTTTTGACCTTTGTGACAGCAGAGTTAGGGCAGCCTAAAAGTGTGGTACTGTTCCCCATCACCCAGAAGAGTGTCTCTGGCACCAGAAGTGTTGCAGGAGTCCTAGTCCTCATGAACAGTTTTGCTGCCCTTAGACACAGTTCCACTCTCTGCTTGGGAATTATGCTGTCTCCAAGTGCAGCCTCTCATGGTGGAAAAGAAACAGCACAGGTGTTTTTCCTCATGTTTGGTACTTGTAATATAAAAAAATACGGCCTTGACTGAAAAGTTCACAATTTTTCTGTGATACTCTGAAATCCCTGCATGGCCTGCTGGAGATGAGGAGCAGCTGCCCATGTGTTTTGCAGAGACAGAAGCATTCTGTTGTTGCCCCGTTAAAATAATGACTCACATAAAGGAAAGGTTTTGAAAAATCAAGCAGGAGGAGTGAGTGCATGTGACTGTGTGTGCATGATGAATAAAAGTCTGAGTGAGGATTAATATTATATTAGAAATTTAACAACTCTGAATCACTGCAGTTTTCATTTAATGTTTTACCAAATGCCTGTAACCTTAAAAGTCTAATACATGACAGATACACTTAATTACCTCACAGTAAGGAAAATAATGATCAGGACTGTTAAGTAGGAGAAATGAAACATGACTAAGCTGGCATTTGTTACTGTGCCTAGTTTTAGACTTTTCCAAGCAATTTGATGGCAAGGCAAGTCTGTAAGCAGTGGGTGGTTACTAATGCCTTTCCATGGTCAAAGTAACACTTTCTGTGCCACTCTCCACCCTGGGCTTTAGGTGGCCTGGGTCCTTCCCAGGATGCTCTGACAGAAGAAAAGGAGGACTGGGATGAATAAAGAGGGTAGAACCTCAGAGTTCCAATCTGCCTTCACCACTGACACAATTGGGACTGGGGGAATCATCTCCTCCAAGCAAAGGCCCAGTGTGAGGTGAACAAGAAATTAATAATTTTGTGAGCTTTAAACAAAATAGAGTGATTATTAATTTCAAAATTATTTATTATGGCAAAATGCTATAGCCAGTGCCTGGTTCAATAGTCAAGTTTCATGAATAAACAGAACATGTAGTTTCAGTGAAGCAGACTTAGGTGTGGGCATAGTATGGAGTGCACCACCTGAAGGGAAAGATGATTTTTGACATAAATTGAGTTTATCTGTTGAGAGTATGTTTAATTAAAAAAAAAAACAAACAAAACACACCAAACTTGATATTAATGGTAAATCCAGCCATAGTCTTAAAAAAATATACCTTGTGAATGTCCTTGGGCATCAGTAGACAAAGCTTCTGACTGGAGCACTGCAGTGTTTTTTCTTCTCCTTCTTCTTCTTCTTTCCTCAAATTTTTATTCATTACAAAGTCAAAAACTGCTGAGCTGAAAAATGATCATGTTTAAATTTCTTTTATGTTAAACATGTCAGTGAAGCAACAAAGTGCTTTTTGTATTTCTCCATTGCTTGAGGCGTTTCTTAAAGCCTTTTCTCATTATCTGCTTCTACCCAAATGCCTGGGAAAAGAAAAAATTCTTCTGAATGAACTGATTTATGAACACAGTTATTGGTTTATAACACGCTTTTCATTTTTTTTTCTGTCTTTCTCTCCTGGATGAAAGATCTTTAGTCTATGAATATTATTGGTTCTAAAAATTCCTTCTCATATGTCGCATACAATCACAGAGATAAGAGAGAGACTTTTTTGTCTTTTAATTCATCCCCTTACTATTGCAGGACTGTCATCTAAAGTATATCCAGTACTTTGTTTTTTTCAATTCAAAATCGTTCGGTAGATATGGGCTTTGAAAATGCTCAGAAAACCATTCCAGTGTCTCATCAGTCCCATGCTGATCTGGATCAGTGGAGACAGCCCAGCTGGACCAGCAGTGTCACAGCACAGCTGTTTTTGGGAACAATCCCAATGACCCACTGGTGCATCTGCCACTTGTGGCTGCTTCCCCAGCCCATCCCTTCCTGCACGACCCAGGTTAGGGCAGCTTCTGATGTGAGTCTACAGCAATGCTCACACTCGTGTCTTCCACCCTTCCACCTCTTGGGGACTGGAGGGAGGGTTGTAAAACTTTCCTGTCCCAATTTCCAAGGGCTCTCTGCATACCAGCTTCTTTCAACCATGGTGCTTAAAAATTTCAGATATGCCTTTCTGGGTGGTGCTTTTAGGTGTGTAGCTCCTCTAATGACAGTTTCTGGAGACCTGCACCTTTGAATCCCATGGAGCAGAGTGTGGCAGTGGCTTGTTTGTAGTAGATGGAGGATGCACACCAGGGTATACACACTCTGTGTATCAGGGGCTTTGCCTCAGTTGCTTGCTTATGCGAAGAATGTCCTAGATTAAAACTGCTCTTTGCTTTCTATCCTGACTGCAACTGAGTATTGGCATCCTTCAGCCCATGAGCTGGTTTGGAGGGCAGCTGAGATCCAGGTTGGAGCATGTAATTGCTTTATTTTGTGTGAGTGCATTTGACATATTCTTATTAATTTATTTTTTTAATCAAGAGTGTGTTTAACATCCTGCAAGGGCCAGGTAGGCAATTTCTATTTGGTCATGACCAATTTTATTTATTTCTGAGCAGAAAATATTCCACTGCCAAGCAACATAATGCAAGCTAAGGTCATTATCTTGAAATTTACATAATTGTTACAATTTTCCAGTAGCAAAAAAATTCAAAGATAAGCTTTGAATGTGCTGTGTTCTTGAAGGGACTGGAGCCAGATCCATTTGCTAGGTCTGTCACTGGACTGTTTCCCATGATCCATGGGGCTGGAGTGCAGGTCCTCTGCAGAACTGCCATGGTTGTGTTTGAGTTGAGAAGGGAGTTCTTTCTCTACAAGGTGTAGCACTATGCAGTGATTAGAGACCTTACACCAACCCAGGCCACTTGTACAAATACCAACTAATTTTTAACATTGCAAGTACTCACAGAATCATCTGGGTTGGAAAAGACCTCCAAGATCATTGAGTCCAATCTTGGACTGACCTGCACCTTGCCAACTACACCACAACACTGAGTGCACGTCCAATGGTTACTGGAACACTTCCAGGGATGGTGAATCCACCACCTCTCTGGACAGTCCATTCCAACTTTCAAAACCCTTTCCATGAAGAAATTCTTCCTGATGTCTGGACTGAACATCCTCTGGTGCAGCTTGGGACCATTTCATTTTGTTCTGTTGCTGGTTGCCTGAGAGGAGAGACCAATCCCCACCTGCTACACCCTTCTTTCAGGGGGTTTTAGAGACCGATGAGGTCCACCCTGAGCCTCCTTTTCTCCAGGCTAAATTCCTCCAGCTCTCTCAGCTGCTCCTCACAGGACTTGTGCTCCAGACCTTGCTCCGTTTCCCTTCTCAGGACACCTCCAGCCCCTCAATGTCCTCCTTGCAGTGAGAGGCCCAGAGCAGCATTCAAGTTGTGGCCTCACCAGTGCCCAGTGCAGGAGGACAATCCTTGCCCTGGTCCTCCTGGCCACACTATTGCTGATCCAAGCCATCAGGATGCCATTGGCTTTCTTGGCCACCTGGGCACTCCTGGCTCGTGTTCAGGTGGCTGTGGACCCAGATCCAACATCAGTGGTCGAGGAAAAAGAGTAGGAGCAAAGTCTTTATGACAAGGGGTCCTTTGGGCAAGGTTGTGTTCAGGGTAATGAATGGAGTGATCAGATTTTCCTACTTCTCTGTTTGTTTTTGCTTGCTTGTTTGTCAGTAGGAAACAAAAGTGCAGCTTCCACATGTATCAGGCAAATCCAGGGGATGCTTTTAAGCAGAAAAGTACTCACTGCTCTTTTTCAGCAGATGCCTTTCACATCCTTTAATGCTTATTGCAGTAATCAATTAAAGAGACTATGGTGAGCATTTTTTAAACTAAAACTCCTAAACACATATCCAGGAACCAAACTATGTGCCTGGATTTCTATGTGCCAATGCCTAGGAGATCACATGGACACAAAGGCCTTGGTAAAAAAGGAAAAAGAAAGTGAAGAAGTGAAATAAAAGGAAATGAGAAAGGAAAAAACAGAGAAAAAAGGAGGAGAAGGAGAAGGAGAAGGAGAAGGAGAAGGAGAAGGAGAAGGAGAAGGAGAAGGAGAAGAAAACCTCTGCGTTATTAAGTTGATTCATTTCATGTAGTTAATTTTGGCAAAATTATGACCTAGGGACATCAATATTTACTTATATACACTCAGGCAGACTTTTAAAGCTAGACACATCTATAGCTCTGAGCTGTGTGTATTTGGTATGTGCCATCCATTGTGGGGACAGCCAAGTCCCAGAAAAGTTTCTCCTCAAAGGCAGATCCACCTGAAAGTGATTCTTCTTCATATCTGTTTCTCACCAAGGCATCACTGAACCCTGACCCAAACTCTCCATGATTGTGTAGCAACAACTCCAATTTTTATTATTGTCAGTTAATGGCTCCTCACTGCCCTTGCTGCTCACTCTGTTGAAATTTTGGGGATATGTCCCCATCACTTATTTAATTTTTGGCCTAGGAGACAGTGGGTGAGGGTAGGTCCCAGCACAAGCATTTAGTGGCTTAGTGACTGTGTTTTTGCCAAGTGTTACTAAAGGGACAACTGCTGGATCCAGACATTGCTGGATAAAGATATGATTTGCTTCAATTTTTAAAGAACAGCCTGCAAGGTGTAACACCCACTCATCCTCCTCCTGCAAATCATGCCTGCTCAGAGATAAGCTAATATCTGGAAACAAATTAATTGAAATCTACATTTCTTTCTGGCTTAACACTTGCACTGCTCTGCAACCTGGAAGCTGAAGTCATAAATCCAGTCTCTCCATGTGCTAAATGCTATGGCAGGAAAAGGAATTCTGGGGAATTATTACTGTTTGCTTGGGTCTGCAGAGTCCCACATCCCTGTTCACCCACCTTTTGGATAATTTTAGCACTTTCCCAAGCAATTGCTTCTATTTCTTTGGAGGATAGCCTTGGCTGCAATTCACTTTGGCTGTTTTAGATACTAAATTGAAATATCATTATTAGTCTATCTAGGTCTATCAGTGAGTAGATCCTTGATATTGCCCTAAAAATACTGTGTTCTTTGGCCAGCCCTCTCTAAATGAGGGTGGAACACGGGGTCACTAAGTAGGAAATCAAAGGCAAAATCAGCAGTAAGCAAGATTAACTAAAAGGATGAACTGAATAACAACTAAGCAGCATAAAGCTGATCTCCTGGTAAAGGAAGATATTCAATAGAGTTTTTTCTAGTTATCTTCATTGTTTCCTATGAATTTCCAAAGAGGCTGAGGAAGGAAGAAATATTGGAAAAGCAATGTTTTCAATCCTGCTTGAGGGACAACTCAAAATTGTACTCCATGCAGCTGGTCATCAGTAGAGCACAGAACTCCAAAAGTATTTTTGTAATTCAGCCTTTCCAACCTGATTCCAAGCAGGGCTCTGACAATATCTGGGTAATTGCAGACTACTTGGAGATATTCTCTTGTTCCCAGTTTAAGGTCTCTCTCAAAAACAGAAACAACAATAAAATTGCACAGATAGTTACTTCAGAAACAGTCAAAAATCACTGGTCTGCTTTCCATGATGTTCCCTTGAAGCACATTACCATTTTTGTGGGAAGCACAATGAAAGCCAACAGTAAGTGTTGTGGCACACATCTGTAGTGGCAAAGTTTTGAAGGGGGGTATGGGACGTGAGTAGGAAAAAGAGAGACAATAGTGCTTTCTGTAGTCTTTGTTGCTGTTGTGAATAACATCACAATATCTCTTAATGAAGCAGATGTTCAGATAAAGAGTTTCAGGCTACAGGCACCAAAAAATAGAGTTTCAGGCTACAGGCACCACACAGCTTGAGTTCCAGCTCTGTTTTCCTTGTTAACCAGTTGTCATGCTCTGCCTGGCAAATCATAAGCTCAAAGGCATCTGTTTGATGGAAAATATATCAGAAATGTTTCCATTACAGTTTCTTAAGCACATCTTGCTGTGTACTCTTTCATCATGTTAGATGGAACTTTTTCAGATTTGAGATCCCAATTGCTATCACTCATTTCACTCTCATGTGGGGCATCACAGCCCTAATGCACTGCTGTTGTAAAATGGGAAATAAGCTTACATGAAACAGATGAGTGTTGATTTCATTGCTTTTTACTCTTATTACATGTTGCTAACTGGAACTCTGTCAAACAATCTCCAAAGTCTCATGAGAAAATTGCTATGTTAACCTCCACGTTCGGTAATACTCTAACACCTTTGGGACTCTTGCTCATTTTTGGATGTATAAATGAGAAAATTTTAAGGGGAATGGGAGAAGATGTTTTGGAGGAGAGGTCTGGTTTGTATGTTAAGTGTGGGGTAAGAAAGTCACACCTCACTTTGGAAAAACCTGGATCACTGGTGGGTATTACCATTCCCAGAGTGAAAGAGATTTGGAGACTACTTTCAAGCATGAAGTAGCTGCTAAAAAGGCTTGGTGAACCTAGAATTAGGTGCAGAGCAAAGACAATTAGACTGCTGGGTCCAAACCAGCATTTGCACTGGGAACATCTGCTCTGTGTTTGTGTCCAGCCTCTCATGACCTCCTGCAAGCCAGAGGCTGGAGAGTGTCTACTGGGGAATGTCAACCAGAGGCATGGACAAAAGAACAAATCCACTCTCTGTACATGGTTCAACAGGATGTGCTTATTTTTTAGCTGCCATGGTTGATGAAGTGGCCTGCTTGGCTCCTTGACGAGGAGGGATTTGGCAAGTGGAAGCATAAAGCTGGCTAATGGGAAAGGTGCACAAATCTCTGCAAAAACAATAGCTGGCTCTGTGCAATCTGGAGGCAAAGCCACAACCATCATGTGCACTGAGGTATAAAATGAACAAAATAAAAAGAAAAATAGGACCATAAAGGGCAACAGCAGTGACTACAGTGTAGTCGTGCTGCTTATGGCCTCCCACAGCCCCTGTTTGACAGCACAGGTGCTGTAACCACTGTCTAACCACTCCTCTCATGCCTTTGACTGGGAGACAAGTACTGTCCTTGTGCTGTGGAAGAGCTGTGTTATGTGCCATCTGCCAGGACCTGTGCAACTGCCTCCATGCAGCACACAGAGGAAGAGTGCCTGTCCTTGCTGTGAAAGTGATACAGAAGGACACAAGTCCCCTGGCCACTGTAACTCAACTCAGATTATGAAGTGATGAAGTCTTGAGTTACAAGAGCCCTGCAGTGAAACCTCAGTGGAGGCAGCTGGAAACAGAGTAAGCCTACAACAACAACAACAGTGGGTGGGAGTTCAGGTTAAAGCTCCTGGATGCAGCAGCATTTGTGCAGACTGCATGAGCACACCTGTGCTCAACCCACCCTGACCCCAACTCTGCTATTGAGCGTGGATTTGTGTCCACGGTGAGAGTCCTGAGGTGTGGGAATGGCATCTGCTCTACAGGACATGGAGTGGGAAATGATGAGGCAAACAAAGCTCAATTTATCACTCTACAAGACAGAAAGGAACCTGAAAGTGTAAGCTGGTGTAGAGGGTAGAAATGACATGGGTTATGCCAAAGTTTGAAGAGCTGGTGTAAGGTTTTCACATTTGCTAACACATATGGATGCTTGGTGGTCCTGTGAAGACAGACTGATGCTGTTGTTGTGTTATGGACAAGTTTCTTTCCTCAGTCTCAAGGACAGAGCTGTCTGGAATTCCCAAATTCAGGAAAGGGGATTATCTGGCCTGAAAGTAAATTTTTTTCCTATGGCTTCTGCATCTTCAGGGCTTTTCTTCTAAAGATCACAGGCTAATCCTGGGCTATGCTAAGATGCTTCAAGGGAGATGGCTTTCCTATGGGAGTCTCTATCAAGGACTGCAGCAGCACATTCCCTTTGTTTATTTTAGTTAATGTCTTGAAATCACTCCAGAAAAAAGAAGGGATGTGAGTAAAAAGGCATTTGTCAGACCTAGGTATGATTACAGAGGAATCAAAATAGCTTTACCCCTTCAGATGTACCATGAAGATCTGCCTCAATGAGACTCTTTGCTGCCAATGGAGATAAAAAGGTAGTTTAAGAGGGCAGGTCACCTGATCTGTTTCAGAAGCCTCTAGCAGTATGATGGTTTTCCCCCACCTCTGCCCCTGTTCACTGGACCTCCACCGACTTTAAAGGCAGCCTGCAGTGACTGGCTCAGCTACAGCCACCTCCATTTAGTCAGCTAAATCCACAAGCTGATACACAGAATCTGGGTCAGGGATGTCAAGTGGAAAACCAGGAAAGCAATGAACAGGCACATTCATCAAACTCTTCTATTGGATGAAAAGCTGGTGCAGTAGCAGCAGTTCATAGCTATTTCTTCTCTTTCATTAAAATGTGCTTAACTTGGATTGCTATTCACTTAAAGGTTCTCCTTCACATTTCACCTTTTCCCTTAGAATTAACCTTGGAACTCACAGCATTTTCTCTGAATTTCACAGCCACAGACTCCAGGGTTAGTTATTTTTTAGCAAAATTTCTCTTGCCTAAGCAATGCTGTATGCTAACCAGAACAATGTCAAAACATTAATTCAGTTTCCTAATTATTTGGTAAGGGGAGGGCATTTGGGATATTTAAATAATGTTGTAAATCTAATTAAGGAAATCGAAAAGACTCTGGGTTTTCCCAATTGACATTATTTCCTGCATTTCTTCCACTGACGCTGATATTCCTCCCAGTCACCTCTGGATTCATCAGGAGATGTCAGGATTTGCAGAACAAGCTGTTTACACAGGAAAATTAAAAGTACTCAGTGCCATGTGAGTCTTCTGATTGATAATATGCCCAAAGCACAGTATATGGGTTACTTTCTCTTCTTAGGCTGAGTTCTGTGTGCCAAGCACTGTCTACAGTCTGCAGTGATTCATCTGTGCACCTCCCTGCAGTTGCAGGGGGGATGGAAGGATGTTGCCACAGTCAGAGTTGGCAGTGCAATAGCAGACTGCTGTATTACTGTCATCCCAGGCTCTGTCTGGAAGTGCAAGTTAAGACCTCTTCCAGTAATTTATGAGATGAGTGAGGAGCCAGCAATGTGAAGGAAGCTGCCAGTGAAAATCCTTATTAGCATGAAATGCAGTGCTAAGAGAACATGGAGCCCTGGAACAATGTGACATGTCTTCTTCATTTTTGTGAAAGTACTGCAATTTCCTGAAGGCTGTGAACAGTTTGAGAAGCCACATGAACCACACCAGTGCCAGGGTCAGCTAGCTGTCCAGATCACAGAGTGCCACAATGGAACATTTATTTTCTCTTCAGTGTCAATTTTAAGACAGTCAGTGCTGACTGACCCCCAGGTTTACTAAACTATTGCTTCTCCTGCTTATCAGCTCAGGTTCCCCCTGACAGGTCATAAATCATAAAGTTGCCCTGAATATTTGTACAGTGCATAGGACAGATGGAGCTGTGACCCATGGTTGAGGTCATTAAGCTCCTATAAAGCCAGCAGTAATAACAATAATAACAAGAAGTTTGAAGAAGTCTGTGCCTTCCTAGAGGTTCTGGAAAAGACATCTGCTGTAAGCAGTTCCTTCATACAACATGCAAAAAGAACTGTGAAAACCATTCTTGTCATCTGTCACTGATTTCTGTGCCATCATTACCCTTTCTCTAACCCAAATATTTGCATCTTCAGTTGTTCCCATATTGTTAATCCTTTTATTGTCATTGTTGTTTTCATGGATACAATTTCTCCTCATAAGTGACTTTTCATTGGTGCAAGCATTGTTTCATTTCTGTATTGTGTTGTACAGCTGTTATTTTTCCTAGAATTGCATTCTTTGCCGGTAATTTCCTGCTTAGTACTTAGCACAAAGACCTGTTCTCCTTTCCTGTAATTTTTGCTTTTTTCCCTTCCTAGTTCAGTTTTGCTATTGTCTGTGATTCAGCCTGCACAGACTTCTTTCATGGAGTGTCCTTTTCCCTCTCTGTAATTTGCATCTTTTGCAATATTGTGTATTCCTTTCTTTTTCAAAGGAAAGTTGTGACACTGTTTTTCAGATTCTCTTTTCCTATGTGCTGTTCTGATTCAGGTTCAGCAGTCCTTTCTTTTTCCTCTAATTTTTCGCTATCATACTAATACAGTGAATTTCAACTATCTTCCAGGGCAGTCTTTCTAATGTTTGAGCACCCTTTCAGTGATGAAATATTCCCCAGTATCCAATCTAAACATTCCTTTCCTTTCTCACAGGAATCTGATGACTGAACACTGCCTCTCAACTGCCCCTTTATTCCTCCCTCAATCTTCCTCTGTCTTTTCCTTCCCCACCTTTCCCTTGTTGCTCTCTCATTGAGCTACAATGTGTCTATTTAAGCACTCTGAATAGTAGGATGTAAATAATTATTTTGCTGTCAAATGTTTCATTTTTGTTTCCTTCTCTGGACTATAATTCTTTCATGAGTGGTCACTGCATAGTTAATCTCAATTCATTACGTGGCTGTCAGAAATCCAAGCCATAGCTTGATATTTTTAATCAGTGCCCTTGGCTTCTGTGCAGTGGGCTTTAGATTAAATTGTTATTGTTTGTTAACAGCTTATGCACCTTCCAGTGCAGTCCTTGCAGGGTCTTGGGTTGTTTGGATGGAGAAAGAGCTGCTCCTGAGTGTGATTGGAAATAGAACAGCAGCAGTGGCTGAACCAGGACTGGTGGCAGGAGTCCACTGCCTGGGAATTGTCTCCTGTATTACGTGGCCAGGCAGGGCTCAGGGATCTTGGTCCAGCTAAAGCAGATGGCACTGCTTTGAAAAGTCATGGAAATACTTAGTAAGCTTTGAAGCTTGTTAAGTTGAGGCTGTAAGTGAAGCAGTTTTTCTAGAGAAAGGTAAAACAGATTTCTGGATTGATTTTCATCCCTGGCTAAAATAGGGAAACTGTTAGGTAAACAATCCCTTCTTCCAGGCCAAAGTAAAATCTCTCATCTTCAAAGCTAAATTAACTTGATGGTGCAGCTCAAATTACCTTGCTGCTACTGCCTTGGTCATGAAGGATGTACACTGGAATTTCACCCTTGGGGGCAGCACAGCCTGTGCTGGTGCCTACAGCCTGCACTGAGGACTTGCCAGAATAAGGCCAAGCTGTAGGCCAGCCTAAGCATACTGCCAGCCCAAACACACTGCCAAGTTCATCTTGTTACAGCCCCTGCCAGCACAGTTCCTCCTGACTGTAAGAACAGGAGTGGGCACCAAGGTGTCTCCACACTACAACAGCTTCATGGAGCAATGCTGAAGAGAATCAAAACCCCACAATTTGAAGTCAACTTTAGTCAGCATTTTACCTGAGAAACACAGGTGGTACCTTTGTTGTCTGGGTTGAAATTTTAGAATTTCACAATTTTAGAATTTTTAAACCTCACTGGTTTCTAATAAAAATTGAAGACACTTCATTCTACCATAAAACTATCCCTTGAATTCTCTTCTAGCAGTATCAAAGTCCAGCAAACCATGGTTAGAACAAAAATTGTATCCAAAAAACTGTGCTATATAAATATGTGCAAGTCACACCCCAGAGAACACAACCCAGAAGTCACCCAAAACCTACTAAAAAAGAGACAATAAGCTGTCAGGTTTTCACCACCATCACATCTGTTCTAAGGGGATGCATACCCACCTTGACAGTCTGAAGAAGCTGCTTGGAAAGTAAATATTTTCCACACAAACCATTCTTTTCTATTTTCTCTGAAGCTTGCTTCAAATCCTTAAGCTGCACCATATACCACCAAACTCATAATTAAAAGAAAAATACCAAAGATGCATACATACCAAATGGAATCATACAATTCCTTGAATAATATACAGGAAAATTGTCAATATGTCCCCAGTCTTAAAAATATTCCTGAATCCTTTGCCTAGGGCTCCTCCCAAAGCATAATACACTTCAGCTACTACACAACATCCTCATGGAAGTTTTATGGATGTAACAACCTCCATGAGACAGAAAAAAGCCATGCACAGGCAAAGCAGAATGGCAAAAGCACACAATTATTAGTAGACAGAAAATTTTTTCAACACAAACACTCAATTTCCTCTCTCCCAGTCTCTGCCCTCCAGGGGAAGCTACAAAACACTTCCCAAAGGTGGCAATCAAAAGACATTACTCATGATAAGAAAAAGTCACAGCATCAACAGAGGCAAACATTCATGGCACGTTATAATTCTCCCCTTTCAGCACCACTCCAAATTGCTTCCCAGTGAAACTGCCCATGTGCCATGAGCTGTAAATTCTTGCTGTCTCCTTTCTCTCTGTGTATCTCTTTCCAGTGGTAGATACTCTCATGGCACCTTTCCCTTTGCAATACCCTTTCTTCTCCACTACAGCTATCAAACCTTTTCCCTTATGCTCCTCCCACAACTGATTAAGAGAACATAATTAAATTCCATTCTTTGTTCTCAGCTCATGCTCACCTTTAAATTTTGGCCCACCTATTTCTGGCTCAGTAAAGAGCTTTTAAGCCCTGGTATCTGTCTATTGTTTCAAAGTAAATCAGTTAATGTAACTATAGGTGCTTTCTTCTCCTTACAAAGTTTGCCTAGCTTAATACATAGCTTAGATCAATGCTTAGAAAAACAACACCTCCAAATCTATTTTGTTGCATACGTATTATTCAGACTTGATTTCCATGGCTCAAAATGAAATTTTAAGGGATTTTTTTTCCTTTTTTTTTACAGAGTGGGTGGGAGTTCTACTGATCTACTACTGCCCATCTTAATAGGAATTACATGAACTGACTTAAACTTTAAAAAATGTGTGCAGATCTAGGCGAATAAATTTATCTCTGCATTGACCAGGATAGTTTCCGAACAGCAACACAGCCCTTCTTGCTCCTTTTGTAATGCACATTTAACTGCCTCAGCACCCCCATGTGAAATATCTGGCTTTTAGAGCCCCATGTCTGTGTTGAGCTGTAATATGTGTGCTCGTGCATCACCTGCTACAAGGAGACTCTGATGCAGGGCTTGATCCATGAGGCTTTACTGCCCAGGCAGCTCCGTGCAAGGCTTCATCCTCCCATTCCTGTGGAGTGCTGCCTTGAACTTAAAACTGAAGTGGTGCCAGGCACAATGCACAGTGTGGGGAATACACACAGGGCTGGGCTGAGGATCCTTCTGAAGCACAAGTACATGGATCAGAGCAGCACTGGGGTCCCCATTGTAGCTGATCACAGAGGGAAAGCCCCCAGGTGATTTACATAGTCTGTACTTCATGGTGAGCAGCATCTTTGAAATTGGGAAGGTTTTGCCCCTTCTCCCATTGAGCACAGCACGTGACATGAGTGCAGAACACTCCTGATGCTGCTTAAGGAAGTGATTTAGTAGCAAAATAGCCAACAGACATGAACACTTGAATTCAGGTACCTCATTTATACTGCCTTTGAAATTTAAAAGTAACTCCTCCTGAATTACACTTATCACTCCAAATGAATCTATGATTGTATTTTAACTTTTTTTTTAAACTTCTATTCTTTCTGTCAGTAAAAGCCTATCAGACACTATTCTGTACCCCTTGTGTCCCAAATAATGACATATTATCTCCTAATCTCTGTGCACAGGAATGCACTAGGGAAACTCCCAGGGGCTGAAATTCCAGGGGAATATTTCTCTAGGTGAAATGAAAAGGTTGGGACCTCAGATTTTACTGAAACATTTACCACAAGTGACTTTTCAGTTTGGGATAATATGTTGCCAAGCCTCTCTCTGGGTTATGTGCAAGCAACCTGTATTGCCAACCTGCCTAGTAACACATTCAGTCCTGCTTTCTTCAATATTAAATTAGTCCAACAAAGCCTTTACATGTATGACCCTGTGGCAGAGTCAGTCACCTGCATGCTCCCAAACTGCTGGAAACACAAGGGAAATTTAAATTCCCAAAAATTAATGGTGCTTTAATGTTGGTAAAATTTTTAATGTCATTTTGGCATATAATAGCAACAAAAAAAGAAAAATCCTAAAAGCTGTGAATGTGTCTTTGTCAGTTGTTTATGGTAGGACTTGTTTCTGTAAAAGCTACAAAGGGGATGCTGTTGGGGATTATGTATTTATAAAAATAGACTAAGTTCAGTAGCTCAGTAAAGGCAAGTACCTGGTTCCAGTTAGGTGGAGGTGATTTGCACAATAACACTGGATAGGGAGTGTTGGGGTGGGTTGTGGTGCTGCAGAAAAGACTTTGGATATATGTGCAGGTGCTATGGTAAATGGCTCAGTGGGGTCATGGAATTAGGCATGGGATGCTTAGAAATGAAACCTTCCATTCCCTGCAGGAAAAATACAGATTCAGCTCAACTACAGCATTCAGTCCAGAGCACACCAGTAATAATGCAGACCACCTGTTTGGAGGAGTTCACTGGAGTTGTTCAGTAAAAGATGAGGGACAGTAATAGCCTTCAGAGATGCAAAAAATGTTATTAACACCAAGGAATAAGCTGCTCAGCCTGTTCCTTGTGGGTAGGATAGAAAGAACTAGCATCAGACAACAGCAATGGAGAGTTTTGTTAGGCATTAGGACAAACCTTTTTAGGTTGCTGAAGCTCTAGGAGGGCCCAGCATCTCCACCTTTGTGGGTTGTTAGGAAGAAGCTGTGCAGGCACCTGCCAGCAATGATATGTTGAGGATTCTGAGCAGAGCTGACCTCTGAAGGTCTCATTCCTATGAATGGGAAGCCAGTGGTTTGTGTAGATCCCATACATAATTTAGGAAGCCCGCAGCTTGCTGCCTGTAGGCTTCCAAAAACAGTAATGTTCAAAAGTCCTTGGCAGAAGATGCTGTCTTTCTCACTGGTACCCAGGGGTATTTGTGGAGGTAATTTCTTTTTTCTGCCTGAGCATCAGAGTTTTCCATTTACTTATCCTTGGTAAACACTATGTGATCATTAGTGAGGTAAAAGGCAACAGGTGCATTTTAGGAAGTTAGATCACTTGCTTTGCTTCAAACACTGCCTTGGAAAAACTGAATTTTTTCTTCAAACATGGCCAAACTCAAATTTTGTTTTTTAACAAGATATTTTATTTTATCCTGGTCATCTTAGCCATGCTGACTTTCTTTTTTTTTTTTTTTCTACCTCAAGTTCTGTATTTCAAAATAAAATACTTAAAGAACAAAAAAGAATTGTACTATGCCTTTTTTCCTATTGATCCACATCAGCTTTAGAAGCTGGCTAGAAGGAGAGAAGTCCAATATTCCACTTCAGCTACTTTAAGGTGCAAGAAAACAACTGAAAATCCCATTCAGAACCTTTTCTGCAAGCTATTGTCTCACAATGCTTATTTCTCATGGATTTCCCTATACAGAAAGTAGTTAGGGAAGGGGAAGCAGGGTGCTCAGGCCAGGTCCTGCATCACTCTTCCTATGAAGAAATGATTAGATTTAGATTTGATTAGAGAAATGCTTTACTCTGCTTTACTACTGATTCGAGCACTCTCATAACATCTTAATCCATCTTTAACTTGACATCACCAGTCTGATGAGCTTGACCATACTTAGCAGAAAACAACACTACAGGACAAGGAATGCGTCAGTTTTCTGTCTGATGGAGGGCTATGAAATAAACTGCTAAAAGACACCTCTAACAAAACTTATTTCTAGAGCCAGCAATGTTATATGAAGAGCAGGGTGCCCTTGAAAAATTATATGTTCCTTCCTTAGCCCAGTATCTGCAACATTTGCAAGCTCATTGAGTAGTTGTTAAATAATGTATTCAGTTCCTAATTATTCTTGCAGATAGGAACAGATATAGCACAGCCATCATGTAGCACAGCCATCATGTAGGACAGCTCTGCTTTTCTTACGAACATTGATGTTTGCTTAGCAGGTTTGCCAACTGTGGGTGCTACATTTCCCTTGTTTTACTTGCAATGAGCATGAACCTGGAAGATTTTATGATTCTTTTGCAAACCATGAGTTTTTCTGCATCCTGAATCATTTCTGGAGCAAGGAGGAGGATGGAGCACCTCACAGGGTCAGACTTGTGAACAAACAGAATAATTTAGCATGAAAAATGCTGTTGTACTCAGAAAAATATTTCCCTCTAGGATTAGTGAATATAAGAGGAAAGCAGAGGAAGTTAATGTTTGCCAGAAGGGAAATAAGATCTCTCCCCCAGTATGGGGCTCAGCTGAGCAATCAATCTGGAACATGCAGCCCAGCATGCCCAGAGACAAACACCCTACTCCTTTTCCCCTGCAGAAATGTATTAGCTCGAGAAACTTTCCACAGCTTGCTCTCTGTACTCTATTTTCATAGCTTACAAGTGCTCCTGGAGGGCAGGAAACCCAAAAGTGTGTTTTGAGTAATTGTTGCATTGCTCCTTGAGAACAGCAAGGGAGAAGCCAGACATCCCATTCTCCAGCCAGGGTGGTTGATGTAAAATTCTATTTTTTTTTTCAGCTGAAGAGGAATGCAGCACACATTTGGTGGAGGTGCCACCTCTAGCTCTCAGCCTGGTATCCACTCAGTTTGGAGTTTCCCCAGGGGTAATGCTGAATGTGGTGAAGGGATTTTGAGCTACAGACAAGGAGAGACTAGACCAGCACTGCTGTTTTAGACTTATTCTCCCTCATCCCCCTGGATCTATTGCAGACCAGCCAGTAAATATCTTAATATTCCAGTATAGCACAGCAGAGATAGGAGTTGTTGATAACTGTATTCACTTCTTTATTTTCACTTGTGAGCAAGGGAATGGTGAAGGGGAGACTGAGGGAAGACCTCATTGCATTTACAATTTCCTCATGAGGTGGAGAGGAGGGGCAGGCACTGATCTCTGCTCTTCCATGGCCAGTGAATAGAACCTGAGGGAATGGCCAGAAGTTGTGTCAGAGGAGGCTTAGGTTGGATGTTAAGAAAAGATTCTTCACCCAGAGGATGGTTGGGCACTGGAACAGGCTCTTCAGGTCATAGCACCAGCCTGACAGAACTCAAGAAGTGTTTAGACAATACTCTTAGGCACCTGTTGGGATTCTTGGGATTTTCCTACGCATAGCCAGGTGCTGGACTTCAATGATCCTTGTGGGTCCCTTCCAGCTCAGGATATTCGGTGATTCTGCTGGTCATCTCTGTCTCTGCTGATGGGATGGCAGCTGATGAGACTTGCATTAACCTCACTGACTCCCTTGGGCTGGTCTCTGGGGTGGCATCACCTTGCTTGCCTGGCAATGTCGGCAGTGAAAGTCTGAACCAGTCACTCTCATGGTCAGCATGGGTGGGTAGGGACAGGGAAGATGTAACTCACCAGGTTAGACTTCTTGTTTAGGTGACTCACTCAAAAAATGTGTATTTCACCAATGTCTGCAGTGGATGTCAGGGCCTCCCCATGACTCCAGGCACCTGTATTTGGTCAGATGCAGCCCCACCTGTTGACTTGTGCCACATCTGGAAGATCTCCGGGGACAGGATGCTGTTTCTGCCTGTTATGCAATGCTTAGCCTTCCTCGTGAGGAACTGTATTCCTTACCAAGACCACCAGTTCTGACACAAAAGCTCAATAATTACCATGCTGTTGCTATAAACTTGTGGTCAATAATAAAGATGCTATTTCTATCATCTTGTTTTCCATTTGTTTTCCAAAGAACTATTCCCAAGGCAGTAGCAAACTGACTAGAGGTCAGATTAGAGACATTGTTGACATCTATTTGCAGGTGCCACCACTAAATCTTAAATAGCCATTACAGATGAGACCATGAAATTGTTTCGAACAGCTACTGCTTGATTTGAATGATGCTGTCATTTTAGAATCTCATTTGCAGTGAGTGTTCTCATCCTGACATATCTTTATTTTGTGGAGTTGGTTAAAGATTTTGAAGAACATTTTTCAGGAAGGGATTGCTTTGATGATATACTTTACACACAATACTTGAACAATCCCCATCTAAAAGCTGTGTTGTTAAGATATCATTTTACTCCTGGAGGAAGCAGGGAAGTGCTGATGGATTGTCTATAAGATGCATGAGCAGTGTAGGAAGATTAAACAGCGGGGTCTGAAGGAATAATTATTCTGTGTGCTTATCAGAGGAAATTGATCATCAGACATTCCTGATCAATTCATTTTCCCTACATCTGCTTTATTACAAGAATGAATACATTTCACTTTATTAAAATTTCATGGTCTAAGGGAGCTTTTAATACTATAAACCAATACTGCCAATAAGCTGTTAGTATAAACAGTCCAGCCTAGCAGTGATGTGCAAAAACTTCAAATATGGAATCAAAAGAGTTGGGAAAAAGAACAAAACCAGGGACAGCTAAATGAAACGAAAGAAATGTGTGGTAAAATTACCCTTTGCCTCTTCCTCGTTGTGTTACTCCTTCATTGTATCTCTGTCTGGAATTGTCTCTTTCCTCTAAAATATAATGCACATATAAGGTGAAGAAGTAATCTAGAATGTCAACGTTATTTTTGAGTTATTTTTAACTGCAAAATTAATGAAATCTCCCAGTGCTCTTACCAAAACTCTGGGCTTTGAAATTTATACCTCAGTGTTTGGAGCCCATGGAAAGCAGCAATATAAGCCAAGAATTATGTAGGGAGGGCAGGGGACACACATCCAGGGCTGTTCCGTGCAGTCAGGAGCCACGAGCTCCTCCATCTACCCATATGCTGTGGTTTACTCCATCTGGAGTGGTGACACAACTCTGCATGAACCTACAGTATTGACTAACCCTCTTATTTTCTTCCTGACCCATCTTGATCGCTTGTAAGGACCCAAAAATTCCTTGCTTGGTCAGGGACTCTCCAGCTGCACAGGTGGAACAGAGCAGTGGTTGAAGTTCAAGCAGTGGACCAACACAGCTGAAACAAAGGGACTGAGTTCACCTCTTGCCACTTTTCGTACAAAATATTAATTATTCAGTGCAACTTTCTAGGTCAGAAATTTGAACTGTCCTGAAGACTTCTCACGTGCTGTACCTAGAAAAATCTTTATGCTTCAGAGCAATTTTTTTCATTTTGATGTGTTGATTAGTACCCTGGATGGAGAATCTGAAGTCAGTCAGGTAGTTCTCATTGCAAAACTAATCCAATTGTATACAGACAACAAACACTAAAAAATTCTCTTGCAGATACAGAAAGTCTCAAAAAGGACAGGTTTTTTTGTTATTTTGTTTTGTTGTACTCTTTCACTAAGACGGTAAATGTTTATCTATGGTATAAGACAACTGAGAACTATGGAATAGTGGTCATGTAGGAGCTGGATGTCAGCACTGCACTTTGGGGATTATCATGTAACCCAGATGGATCTCCAGATGGAGATGCTCTTACACAGCTGCTTGCACATCAGGCTCTGGGCACCATCCAGGCAGCAACCAGACACCGTTCACAAGCTTTGTTTCCTCATGGAAGCATTACCTTTCACAAAACAGTCAATTTTTGTCAAATATTCAGTTGATGCAATAGTTAAGTGATGGAAGATAAATTAGACTCTCCTATCTGTACAGAGAAAAACAACTTCTATTATAGTAAATCATCTAATCAACAAGACAGATATGCCATATAGTACTTAAGAAAATTTATCAGGAGACTGCAAGACACAGAGCTTTGATGCTGAAAAGGCCCTCTCTCAGCTCAGAGTTCTGCTTGTAATATTATTTCCTTCTCTAGGAAACACTTTCTGCATCAATCTCAAAGGTAGGAATGTTTTCTTCATGAGCTGTAGACCACCTGGTCAAGAGGGAATAGCAGCAGGGACGAAAGTAATGTCCTTGAATCCTTCATACAAATAATTTAGATTCAATCTGTTTACAGAGGTTAGATGCCAGTACATAATTCAGATCCCATTAGACTAGAACATCAGGGGTGAGATGATATTTAGATAGGTCCGACAAACACAAATCTCCTTTTTCTTAATCCAGTTAACCTAACACAACTCACCTCACAATGCAAAATAAGCACTCTGAAGAATCAGAAAAAATAAGTAATTTAAAGTAAAGTCACAGTTTCTTTACTAATTTTGGAAACTAGATTACCGTTTGCATCATTACAATTATATTGCATGGTTACAATGGTCAGGACTCATCTGACTTTCCAGGTTAAAATCACAACAATAAAGTAAAAGGAAATTCTCTCCACCATAGACTATGAAGGACAGAAGGGCAATCAAGAGACTTAATTTGAAAATCCTTGTTGTCTAGTATATTGACTCACTGTGATCATTACTGTGGAATTAATTTAACAGAATTTAGACATATAAAATGCAGATTCCTGTGTAGGAGCTGCTAGTTATCCTGGGCTCCCTGTGTGGCCACTGGAAACTCAGCCAGGGAATGTTCAGAGAAGTTAAGATGCATTTTATCTCATCCTAAAGATGCTTACAGTCCTGACATTAAAATGTTTCTCTCCACAGACTGAAGAGAGCACCTTGGCAGGCTCATAGACTGTAGGAGTGCAATGTCAGCTTAGGTGGAGCATACACCCATTTATAAAGAACAAGCCACAGAAGCATTTGAAAATCCTGTCTGAAGCTGTGAATGCTAAACTGGCTGCTCTCTTGTTGGCCTGGTTCTGAAGAGAGAGGTCACAGCACCATGAGCCCATGAAATTCCCAAAGAAACCTCTAGGAATGAGAGCAAGATCATATCCCTGTCTCAGGGAACTCTTATAAAACCTTGGTCTTGCCTCACAGTGTAGGACTATGAGGAGGGGAAATGTCATTCTCATTTTCAGGTTGCTAGAAACAGCAGACCTGTAAAACATTGTAGGAGAAATTGGAATACCTCTGAATCTTTGTTAACCAGTGGGAGCCAGGGAGCAGCCTGACCTTCTGGAAATGGTTCCTTTTGAAAACTGATGAGCACCCATTTTTATGGCAAACCTTGTTCAGCAAGTCCCTTTTGCTCAGTTGTAATTTCTGCTGGAGTAAGTAACTAGATTACAACGTTGTAGTGTGCATATGGTCCTTACAGCCGGTGAATTAAAACTTCCCTGATTCTCCTCAGTCGCTGCTGCTGCCAAAACAAAGGTATTTTGCATTAAACATGAAATCTACACTTTAAATCTGCCTTGATCCAACAGCCAGGCTCACTTAAAAAACAATGGTTCAGCCAATGACAAGCCTGTTAATTTGCTGAAGAGGTTATTGAATCTTGCCAAAATGCAAAAAGGGAAAAGAAAAGCTGGGCTTTTCCATCATTGCTGATTAAAAAAAAAAAAAGTGAAAGTGATGAGACAAAATGTGTGTACAGGAAATTAAATCTCCGGGACAAAACAACCCAGTTAGCTAGAAAGGGAGCCAAGCAGCCAGGAAACAGTAATACTGCAATCATAAAATATCTGCATTTTTGGCCGCCAGGCTCTTAATAAATGCCCCTTTTCTTCAGTATTTTGCTCACTACCTTCTGTCTATTAATTTTCTTACCTTGGAATAAAGCTTTCCACTTCAGTTCTGCTTTGTAATACTGAATTCCAGCTTTCTCAGAATTAATCTGTATTGTGCTGTGCTGTCTGTAGGTGCCAAAGTCTCCAACTAAACTACTGCACAAATTTAGGAATGGCACCACTTTCCTCTACCAAGTGTTTTCCCAGGAATCACAACAGAGGTCCATGGTAGAACTCCTAGGTCTTGCAGCAGACAGGTCCTGTCTCTTCTCACAGCCAGCCTAATTTGCTGTAAGATCTTGATTCTAACAGAGTAAGAACTTC
Source organism: Rhabdornis inornatus (assembly GCA_013397075.1). NCBI lineage: Eukaryota > Metazoa > Chordata > Aves > Passeriformes > Rhabdornithidae > Rhabdornis > Rhabdornis inornatus. The sequence goes on along the minus strand of VWZS01008178.1, from coordinate 549,479 downwards.
CAAAGTTGGTAGCTAAGATTAAAAATATAGAAGTGAACTACCACTAATAAGAAAAAGTCATCTTAATCAGAAGGACAGAGTTCAATTTAGATTTTTTGGCTCAATACTTGCTCTCGCTCCTTGAAGATCACCTTTGGAAAGAAGAAGAGCTCTTGAAGCTTAATTTCATGAAGCCTGACTTAACATTGGCAAGAAGAGGTCTGAGAAACTCTTCTAAAGCAGGATGGTGTAGGAATCCTTCAGTCAACATGATTTCTGGGAAATCCTGTAGTACACAACATGCATGTATGTAATCATGGACCAAAACCTTCCAGGATCACTGCACAGTGACAAAAAATCCTCTTCTGAGCATCCAGCTAGCATAGCAAGGCCTGTGGCTCTCACAAGATATGGTTTCTAAAACCCAAACATTCACAAATAGTTTGAAGACTGGTCACTGCTGAATGCTCATTGTTGCATTCTTTTTAATTATAGGGCTTGTCATGGCGAAGTGTTTATGGGGCTCCCAGCTTTGACTGACTGTCAAAGGGAACCTAGTCCCTTCACACCACTGGAGGAACTGGCACAGTATAAACCCATCAAGTGGAAACAAAGAATTAAATGTCAGTGGTTTGCCAGAGCTTTGGTGACAGCCTTCTCCTCCCCTCTTTTCATTGCCACACAAACAGCTGAGAGATGCACAAGAAAAGGCAAAAAGAAAAGAAGCCTTTCAACAGGAGACAAAAATGAATCACTTTAGAATAAACACAATTCCTCAGCCATGAAGGGCAATTAAACTAATTTTACTAGTGAAAAGGAGAGCTTAATAAAGTCATGAGTGTTTTAAAACTCATAAAAGCAATTTTTACATTCCCCCTTCACGGATGAGCTCTCACAAGTCACAAGTTTGTGGGCTCATTATCAGCTGCCATTCAGGGAGCTGCAGGCTGTTAAAGCACTTTGTCAACTCTCTCCATCTCCAAGCTTCACCATTAATTCAAGACTGAGTTTTTTTTCCTTCCACCCAAGGAATTAGAACCCAATAACAATTTTGATTAGAACAAGATAAACAATACACTCAGTTGCCCATCTCTGTAAAATAGTCAGCCAAATAATTGGTAGAGCTTCTGGTTTTTGTTTCTCCCCAAAGAGCTCTTGAAAACAGATAGGTGAAAATACGAACACATGATGGGAGGAGCAAAGCAAGGCACTGTGGTGGCTGAAACATAGGAGTGATAAGCAAATAACCAAGTTTAAGGAAGGTATTTGAAAGCCTGGACAATTTAACCCTAGTTCATCCATGAGCATAATTGCCAACTTCTGTGTGGATCCATATCACTTTGAATGTTTACATCCTCTCTGGGGTTTTCTGCATTGTTTGGATTTTTCCTCCCCTACTCTGGATAAACTCATTTTAGTGATTCTGGCTTAAAATTGGTTTGGATTTACAGACCGAAATTGCCTTCTCTTTCAGTGCTTATACAATCACATATACAACAGGGGAGAGGGGTGCACTGGGAGGATTCTTGATTTGTTTCTGGTTCCTAAGGCCTCACATACAATAGAAATTAACCTTGCTTGTGGTCTGCTGCATTGAAAATTCACGTATCTTCAAATGTTTCAGGAAGTTAAAGCAATTCCTAGAATAATAGTAAATGAAAGCTGTAAGCAAAACTCTTGTCTTTTAACAGCAGCTACTTTGTGCTAAGCAAAATAAAATAAATAGTGAAGGAAATGTAGAGCTTCATTTACATTCCCCCTTTCTGTGGCAAACCAAACAAAATGTACCACCTCAGACGAAATTTCAGGCACTTAACAGCACAAAGCAGTCACACCCCAGGTGGTGTTTTCAGAGGGGTCACCATATGAGCAGATACAAGGAATCTGCCCAAAACTCACCTTTCACTCAGGCACTTCTGTAAGTGGCCGCCTCTTAGAAGTAATCTGCTTTGTTCCTGTGCATAAAACATTGAAAATGTTGAAAAATTCAGATGTTATTTATCAAGGCAACAACAGGGCAGGAAAATCACACTCCCTACAAAGCTCTTGACCTTTTGTTCAATCCCACTCTCCTGCACATTTTAATGCATGATTTTAAATGCTTTGCAAGGAAAGGGAAATTAGGCTGCTGTGGCAGTAGTGGTGCAGTTATTTACAGTTGTTCATGGAGGCTGATTCAGAAATGTTTTTTCTGGACCATACACCATCAGGTTTCTTTGAATATGCTCCTCAGAGATCCCCAGGATCTGGACATTGTACAAGAACAAGTTTGATACATGCACATGTATATTTTAGGAAGCCACTCCTCTTTGAACCCTCAGGTGTCAGGATTATGAGTAACATATTTGATCTCTGGGACAATCATGTGTTTCCAAACACAGGAAACAATTTTTGAAAAAAGGTGAATAAAAAAGGAAAAATCTATCAATTATAGATTTTTACAACCTTATCTCTGCTGGAGGAATAAAACTGTATCTAGACCTACCCACATCAATATTCTCTGCAGCTGTTGGCAAGGGCACGTAGTGATAGAACAAGGGGGAATGGCTATAAACTGACAGAGGGCAGGTTTACATCAGATGCTATGAAGAAATTCTTTACTATGATGGTGGCAAGGTGCTGAAACAAGTTACCCAGAGAAGCTGTGGATGCCCCATCCCTGAAAGCATTCAGAGTGTTCAAGCCCAGGTTGGACAGGGCTTTGAGCAACCTCCAATGGAAGGTGTCCCCTCCCATGGCAGGGGGGAGGAACTGGATGATCTTTAAATTCCCTCCAATACAAACCATTCCAGGAATCTATAATTCTAAGTTTCATGGATTAAAGAGGAAACATGTTTGAATATTCAGCCCTCTTAAATGGTCATTGCTGAGTAATTTATGGATCAGGATCACTTATGGCACCAAAGTCAGAGAAGTTGCTTTAGCACACCAGCTGTGTGCTAGCAGAACAAACTTCTGAAAATAATACACACTTTTTGCAACTTGCAATGCTCAGGTTTTTAACAAATTTCTCATTCAGACACAAATTTAATAAGCCCTTGGTATTCTGTGGTGTCCAAATATAATATCATTATGTGATACAAACCATTTTAGTGTTTTCTATTGTAACAACTCTCCAGTGTGAAATACTGTTAATGACCAGAGTAAAATAGTGATCATTTTAGTACAGGCTATAAATCAAAATTTATTTTGTACCTGACCTGCCATGAGGGTATGATTAACTTTTATAAAATGGGCTGGATTTGGGGAGCCATTTGATTGGCCAATATTAGTTCTAAGCCACAGATATAAATCTTTATGACTAAACAGGTCGAAATTCATTAGTCCCGTGCCCCTCCTTCATTTCATATTGCTGTAAAGTGGTAAGGAAAAAAGTACCAGTGGAAAAAAATGCTTTTTGTTCATTCACTGATCTATTTTATTCCAGCAGAATGAAAATATACTGTGGGCCTTAGGTCCCACCTTGCTGCATGATGATCTCTCTCAGTTACTGCCACAGGCTGGCATCTGCGGACAGCTCTGTGGAGGTTGCACAGCTTGGAGGGGCTTGCAAGAGCCAAAATCCTGCCAAGGTGCTCACCCCTCTCAGCCAAGTCCTGGAGCCATCCCATATCCCTTGCTGTGTCCAAGGCCAGTGCTGAGAAACACGAAGCCACCTGGTGCTGCTTGGAGAGCCAAAATGAGAGGAAAACATGGCATGGATTAAACAGAAGTCCCTGATGTGATGGACTCTCAGCTCAGTCATTGTCTCCTCCATGGCCTGGAGCAACCTCTGTGCAGATTCTATTCAAATGGAGACAATTTCACACAGCTTGTTCATTTTTTTTTCCCCTTCCTCCCAAGAGCACAGACATCAGATTCCACAGGAAACAGGATTTCAGGACTACAGCGCTCTCCTGCAGGCGCTGCTTCCCAGAGCCATCACCCCAGCATAGCTGTGCTGGAAGGGAAGAAGAACCTGCTTCCTGATTACTTTGTTGTTCTCCACCTCTCTGCCCAGACAGGTGTGGATGCTGAGCCACCTGGTGCACGGGGATGAAAGAGCCCTGTGAGCAGCTCAGCCCATCACTGGGGTGGGGAGACACATGCCAGTGCCAGCCACTGCATTTCTCAGAGGCTCTCATGGAGCTGGAAAGTATTTCAGTTCTATGCCTCCCTCTGGGTAGGCATAGGGAAATATATCCATGCCTTGATGGAGACATTTGATTTCCTGCATTAAAAAAATAAGGAAGATATCAGAAGCCTTCAGGTGTGCGTGCTGAAGAGGTTTAATTCTGCTGGAGACCTTTGCAGCTGGGGAACTGTCCCCAGTTATCCATCCAACTGGTGAGGGGACCACAGGAGGAGCAGCACCACAGGAATGTGTCCCCAAGAAGCAAATTCCCACACCTGCAGGGGTGTCCATTGGTTCAGAGCTGGGGGCACCTGGTGCCTCAGCACCCACACAGAGCTCATGGCTAAGTGCAGGTGACAAGGACACACAGAGAGGCTGTGCCAAGGCCCAGCCAGGACCTTTGTCACTCCTCTGCACCACCTCTCTGGCAATAAATCTATGAAAATTGTCTCCAGACAGTTAATGATGTGTTTATGTACCAGAGTTTCTAACACTTTATAAGCGATTGTTATCATCCCCTTAACCATCTTTCTTCAGCCATTTTAAACTGCTGTTCCCATGAGATCTATAAATGAATGTTATTAATCAGTGAACAATGTTAGTGAAGGAATCCAAACAGAATCTAGCGCTTTATATGTGGGAATTAGGCGGCTTTATTATGAAAACTCTTCTGCAATTTTAATTACAGTGGCTGTTACTTTTGACTGGGCATATTAAAAAAAATATTTATCTCTGATAAGTGCTTAAATAGTGGCTCCAAATATGATACCAAAAAAACAACAGAAAATACGTGGTGGAATATTTGTTATTTTGTGTCCTTAAAGCAGTCAGGGCACAACTAGTGCAAGGCAAAATCAGGAAAATAGTAAAACTGCTATTAGATGGGAAAGAGGAAGCCTAAACAGATTGCTTAAAGGAAGCCTAAACAGATTTCCTCACTCTTAACAACAAATTTAAAAGGAAGCTTGATCAAAACTAGAAGGACTGTGCATGCAAAAATTATTAAGCAACGAGGACTCACTTCCCATCTGAATAGTCAGAGATTTATTAAGTCTGTGAAGCAAATATCCTCTGCAGCAGATTTTAGCACCTTCCTGACCTGGTGGCCAAAAAGCACAGCCAAGCAGGCAAAAACTGACTCTTCACTTTCCAAATGCTCACTGCTTCTGGTTTAGATAAGAAATGAGTCATCTGCAATCTTAGCAGGAGGCACTGCTGGCCTCATTGCACAGATTTTTTTTCCTCAGAGGGTACTTCCCTGTCTCAGACTGTTCCTTCCAAGGCAGGATGCAGTGCCCTATGTCTGGAACAGCATCAAGCATGGCACAGCACTTTGGGTGCATCTGGGGTTCTTCTTCAGAGCAATTTAGCCCGGTTCGATTTGGTTGCTGTTAAAAGAAAACAAACAGATTAACATCTATGCTGAAATAAAAAAAGAGTTCCCCTAACAGAGGAATATTTTGGGGACAGAAGAGGCTCCTCTTTCTGAGGATGGGACACATTCAGCTTCTGAGATCCAAGGAGCTGCCTCTTAACTGGGACTCATAAAACCACGCCAGTAAGAATTACTTAATCCCCAGCACTACTTCCAAATGGTAGGTCTTCTCCTTTAAGGCTGATGGCTGATTGCAGGCTGGGCAGACCTTTAAATGTTCTTATTTGACTTGTGCCCTCCACATCCAGAGTTGATTCACAGTCTTTAGTGCCTTGGTGCAGCCATCTGTTCCCCTGGCCAGCTGCCCGGGGACAACCTGCTCCTGCCCTTCCCTGGACATATGGTGCCAGTGCTGAGCGAGGGCAGTCTGCACCGCAGGGAAATTCAGGGAAATTCTCCTCTCTGTTCAACCCCCACTCAGCCTCTGCTCTGATGGGCGAAAAAAGGGGCAAAACCAGGCTGAAAAAATATAGATAAGGAGCCTGAGGGTCTCCTGAGTTTCTCTGGTTGCTTGTGCTGCTCCCAGAAGACCCAGAGCCAGGCTGAGGGGAGGCCAGGCAGGCGACCACCTTGGAGCAGTTTACCCTGAGGTTCCTTGGTAACCTGCAGAGCTTTTTGCACTTCCAGCCATCTGACTTGCTCCAGGCTGTGTTCAGGTGAACACATCAGTTCCAAAGGGAGCTGGGGAGGGCTGGTTCCCATTAGACACCCTGCCTGCAGACATCTACCTGCAGGTGAGTAAAGTCCCTGCTTCCTCCAGGCTCCACAGCTCCCACAGGATGCTGCAGGGAAAGGCATTCTTGGGAGGAGCAGAGTCCCAGGGCAGCCACCCTTTAAGGCTGGATTTGCATTTGGCACAGATGGGTGAATGTCATTTTAAGGTCTGGATACCACAGCATCAAAAACACAACTGCAGCTCTCCTGGGTGCAGCTTGTGAAAAGCTGCAAACATCATCATCAACAACAACAAAACAAAACAACAACAACAAAACAAAACAACAACAACAACAAGCCCCAAATCCAGCCTGCCTTTAACAGCAATGAGCAAAAATAATCTGACTGAGAGTTTCACTACTTGTGTGCAGGTCCCTCCCACCACAGGATATCATCACTGGGATAATGAGCTTTCATCCTTAGGGATGATTAGAGCCATAGAGCTCTCTCAAGGGAGGAGTTATCCGTAGGGGGATAGGAGACAGCAGGTCTAAACTGACGGGGCATTAAGTCAGCACTCCTTGCAGCAGATACTCAATTTGCCATGATTTGTCACGTATGTGTAATTCAAAAATTAACGTGCAGTTCTGCTCCTTCAATAGTGCCTTCTAATGCATTTTGGAAGGATTTATTTGCTACGGCTTGTTGTGATATTTTATTAATTTTATTTCAACATTTTATTACAGACAACAAAAGATGAGAAAATACTTTGAAATATTGCAACCTCTTATTATATACATAAACTACCCTTCACTGGAGAGGGAAATACTTGCTATTTTATAAAGGAGTGAAATGAAATTCTTGCTTCATGGTTCACTACAGGTTTGGAAGACTCCTACACCCAAACTCTGCTTTACTGCTGCAGAGTTGAAAAAGGTGGCTTGAAGTGTACCTGCAGTGTTAATTGTAAAGCTAGATGGTATTAACTCAAGCATTCAAATGGTATTCAAACATGAAATTGAGGAATCACTAAGTATTGTCAAATTGAGCCTTCCTGTGTAAGCAATGCAAGAAACACAATCTCAGTGGCAAATATATGATTACCCTTTAAAAAAGCTTTAGGAGTAGTGTGAGAATCCAAAGATTAGTGATTCTGTCTTTCACACCAGACCAAAAAAGTGTAAGATACAATTAAAATAAGAATTAGAAAACATGGATATGAAACCCTGATATATTGTAAAGAATTAACAGGATTTTAATTAAAAAAAAGAAAAAAAAAAGAAATTATGTCCTTTGCATATCTCAGGATTATTTGCAAGGAGCCAATGAGCATGAGGATAATGTCATTGCAAAGGAGCTGAAGTTTAAAAAACTTAAATATCTCACTGAAGACTGTTAAGGAAACTGAATTCTGGAGGGATAAGAAGGAAACTCCTACTCCAGATTAATTACTGAAAGCAATTAACCAGGAATTGCTTAATTAATTAGATAGGAACAAATACTTTGTTCTCACACTGGAGAGCAAGGTCCTACATTAAGGATCTCTGGTAAGGTTGGTTTTGTCAGTGTGTTCAGAAATGACCCAAGGAATAGGGGAAGACACTTAACCAAATCAACCCCTGGCTGATGAGCTGTGCCAGAGTCTTGTGCTACTCTGCAGCTTCAAGATAAAAAGATGTGTTTAAATAATTTCAGACCTTTGTCCCAGCTCTCACCATCAGGTATGTCATGTGGAAAACTCAGACATCTTTTGTCAGTAGTAGCAGGGAGGTCTGATGTCTGTGATGTCTTTCCTGAAGGAGCACTACATGGCATGTGGGTGTCTCTGAAGCCACAGGAGAGGCGTCTTTGGAAAATCCTGTGCTTTGACCCCAGGCCTCTGGCCAGTGTGTGATGTGTCTGCAAGTGATGTAGTGCAGTTTCCTTGCATGGCCTGTGCCAGAGTGATGACAGAGGCAGTGGGAAAGAGGAGTAGAGGAAAACGCTTGGGTTTATGACTGAGCCTCCCACATGCATCCCACATCAGTAGTAAAATAAGTCAAACTAGATGGAAAAGGTAAAGCAATGTCACTGTGGTAAAAGTGACAATAAACCAAGATAGAAGTGATATGCATATATCAGAAAGAATATTTGTGAAAGTTGATACTATAGGTCCTTTTAAAACTATCCCAATTCTTGGTAAAATGGAAATCTGCCCTTTTTGTGGCTCACTGTATTAGTGCTGCACATAAATCCTCCAGGGAAAAAATTTTCTTGTTTTCTTTTCCCTTTACTGTGTAACAAAAATAAATCACTCCCTGTGCTCAATTTGTAAACAAATGTGTAAAGTGTTCAGATTATGAGCTGAAAATTAGACCACTTGAGAGCACACACCATGTAAAGCCCAAACAGAGGAACTTTCACCCCAGAGGAAGGGGAGGAGGAGGAGGCATCTTCAGTCCTTCACTACCTCATGTTCAATCAATTTTCCCTCAATGCTGAACCAGTTCCTTTTACTGTTTCCTGTCTTTCTCTTATGCAGGGCAAATCAGTCCCATCCAGTATTTATGGCAGCCCTTATTTCATATTGATTATTTTTAGCTCTTGGTATTCAGCAACAGCAGAATTCTCTATTGAAGTTCAATGTAAATTCTAACTACAGCAGCACTCACGCAATAATTATTTTATTAATTAATTACAGGTAAGTGTCCGTACATAAGGGCAATTGTAATTATCTGTATCACATGGTGAACTGCAAACAGTCACACTTTTGGGCTTGACTGTTTTTCCTCTGCCTTTTAAGAATAAGCCCATCGAGTCTAAAAGAGTTCCTTGCACCAGAATTTGGATGACAGGCTGTGTTGATTGAATGTAATATTTCTGTCTTAGGTTTGTGGGTTTTCTCCCTGAAGAATCTATTAGCAACTTGTTCTTTTCTATATCCTTGTTCAGTTGCTGTGTGATGTGAGTTCCAAGGTCAGGCAATATCACTATGGGCCTTCATTCTAACACCCCTTATTTGGGCAGAAATCTCATAAAAATGAGTCAGGAAAGAGTGTGGAATTCCTAATATTGATCACTTTTTTGGGGGGGGGATTTGGCTTAAAAATGTGAACCCTGATTAGTTATGTGGTATCTCATGCCTGCTGCTTCACTCCATCCTCTGAATCTTTTAAGAAGTGTATTAAGACTGAAGCCAAACAATCATGAAATAATACAAGTAATGAATTCAGGGCTTACACACATCTCTCCTCACACATGCTCACTCACAGCAGCATGTCTCAGAAACCTTTATTGCTTGCAAAGGTCAAGAGCAGATGAGCTGGGTGCTGCTGGTCCATGCCAGCAGGAAGAGGTTTCTTCCCCATATCTCCTTAGGGCCAGTGTTGGAACTCAGCTGGGATAATCTACAGGAAACTTCCCTGGCAGGACCTGAGCTGAAGGTGCCTCCAGTCCAACCTCCTCTTCCTGTGGTCTCACACCAAGCTTGGACATTGTTTACAACTATTTCTCATTCTCACAGATGCTCAGCAACCTTGACCATCCCTCTTTGCTCCCCACATCCCTTGTCCTTTATCCATTATTGTTCTGGGCAGGGTTCCAGAGTCACAGGGGCATTTAAGCACTTAATTCCAGTGTGGAGCACAGAGATACAGCCACCACTGCAGATTTTGGGTGAAGGAAACTCCTTCCCCCCACTGTGAAGATCTGTAGGAAAGACATCAGGGGTTTGTGAGTCATTTGTGGGTACTCAGAAAACAACACCTTGCACATCTTGTCTGGAGTGTTTGCACAGGTATGGAAAGATTTCAGCTGATCAGATGGGTACTATCACAGCACTTGGGAGGTGGGCAAGAACATTGCTCTGAGGGCTAAGGGTCCCTTTGCTCTCTCCTTCTCTCATGGGGATGTCTGCACACATTCTATGTAGACCACCAAGATCAGCACTGGTAGGAAAATATGTTTGAAATCACAGAAGGTTCTTTGTGTGGGAAGAAGAAAAGATCAAAGACTAAGTAACTTTCTTAGGAAATAAACCATGGCTCAAGCAAGAAAGCAACTAGGAAGATAAGAGAGATCTCAGGCTGCAGAATTCAGATTTGGAGAGCTGGAGTAGCCTGCCCAGTCTGCAGTGAGACCAACATGTCTGGAAGCATTTCAATAACAAAGGTGAGACACGGTTAAAATAGAAACACTTTTCTATAAAACTGTTTACAAAACAGTCAAGGAAAGCTAGCAAAAGCACAACCTCTGCTAAATGCTCTCTCAAATGTGATTTTTTTTTCCAATGTCAAAATATAAAACATGAGGAATAGAAGCCATTGCCTCAAAAAGTAACTTTGAGACCATTTTGGTTACCATGCTGGAAGACACCACATATTAATTTCTCTTCAGCCCTTATTCAAGAAGTTCTGAATACCTTCAGAAGGCAGTAGACCTGTAGCTTCTGAACAGCTCCAATATTTTCATGTTTCCTTTTTCTGTCCACTGTAAAGCATTTCCATAAAATTTCGGAACTTCCAGAGGGGAAGTAACTAGTTCACTCACCTTTACCAAGGAATAACAGTTTGTTAGACTTTCTTTTTCCCCAAATTCTCTGAGCTGAGCTAAAGAAGAGAATTTTGATTAGTAAAATGCACAAGAAAGGGTTAAAAAAGAATTTTGATTAGTAAAATGCACAAGAAAGGGTTAAAAACCAAGCATGGTCTGAAACCTAGCCCTGTTGAATCATATTTAAAAATCCATTGACTTCCATGGGGCAGAAAAACACATCTGCTATGGAGAAGATGAGTTTAATTTTATGATGGGATTAATGCAGCTGCTTTGAAGGAGACTCACTCAGCCCTAAATGCTTCCAACTTTCTGACAGTTTTGCAGCCCTAATCTTTGATGTTGAAATGGCTCAGAGGGTCAGAAGTCCAGCTGTAGTTCAGATCTCAGCCTTGCTGAGGAGATGAACCTTCATCTATAAGAGAAAAAATAGGAGCTGGATTTGCCAGGATGAGGAGACTCTGAGGACAGAGCATTTCCCATTCATTTTGCAAGAAGTGTTTCAATGGATGTCCCTGCCTGGATGTATGTACTGAGGGAAAAGCGTCCTGGAAGTACCAAGGTGACATTTTGCATGAGCTCTCACAATCTCACGGTCTTGACAAGTCAAAGGGTTTGAGAAAGTTATGCCACAAATAGGCTAAACAGCAGCAATTTCCAAACACCTCAACAGGCCTCTGACATTCTAAAAAATTGAGTTTAGCTTCTCTGAAAATCAGGCAGCGAGACAAAAATTCATCTGCAGTGTAGACATCCGTATCTGAGTAGGGTGATGGAGGCTTCACAGGGTAGGGAACAGCTGAGCAGTCTGAGATTGTGAATAAAGGTGATAAATTATGTCCCCAAAGTGCCTGTGGTCTCCCAGTGACCATGAAGGGTGGCTAGCTTGGTTCTTAAGGTAGGTGAGATGAATCACAGCACTAGTTAGCTAGAAAAAGTGCAGTGACTTTGCTGAGTTGGTCCTCAATAAAAATATAAATTCACAATTTGTCTCCTGTAATTGGTGTAGATTCAGAACAACTACTGAGTCCAGTCTGAAGGTAGATCTGCCCTCACCCCCTAAAGACCTGAACTTCTCTAAAAGCACCAATGAATGGTGGTTTCCTGAAGAACTTGAGACAGAAAATAAGGGGCCATATCACTTGCCAGTGCCATCAGCTGCTGCAGCAGTCAGGGACTGAACGGTAGTTGCCCTTGCTCTTCATTTCTGTCTCATGTTTGCTCATGAAACTATTCTTTCTACTGTCTAGAATAAGTGGCAGGATGCAGACTCCAAAAATGTACTTCAGACTGCTTGCTGATGATAAATCACCTTTTATTGTGAAGGGTGGAGGATTGACAATCTGGTGTGCAGACTTCTTAACCATTTTTTCTGCCTCCATCTATTTTGAAATGTTTGTTTAAATACTGGAAACAAGTGTCCATGTCCTGGTTTGAGGCTGACACGGACACTCACACAGCTCCTCCCAGTGGGATGGGAGAGACAATTGGAAGTGCAAAAATGAGAAACCTTGTGGGCTGGGACAAAAACAGTTTAAAGAGTAAAGCAAAAGCCATACAGAAAAGGAAAGCAAAACAAAGAATTCATTCCTGGCTTCCCATGGGCAGGCAGATGCTCAGCCATGCCCAGGAAAGCAGGGCTCCCTCGGGCATAAAGGTGACTTGAGAATACAAAAGTCATCACTCTGAACATTTTCCTTCTCCTTCTCCCAGCTCTATGTACTGGGCATGATGCCATATGGTGTGGAACATCTCTGTGGCCAGTCAGGGTCGGCTGTCCTGGCTGTGTCCCCTCACACCTTCTGCACCCTCAGCCTCCAGTCTGGAGGTGTCAGGTGAAGAGAAATGCCCTTGACTCTGTGTAAGCCCTGCCCAGCAATAACTAAAACATCCCTGTGTTATCAATGCTGTTTTCAACACATATCCAAAACACTGCTCCATGCAAGATAATGCAAAGAAAATTAACTCCATCCTTGCTAAAACCAGCACAAAAAAAAGATTTATTTACAAATAAATAAATTTTACTTTTATCCCTAGACAAACCCATAATCTTGTCTCGTACTGTGGTTGAAGCAAAGTTCAAAAGTGATGTGCAGCCAAAGACAGGTTTATGATTATTTCCTTATAATCACCTATTTTTTTATGAGCTAGATTAGCCTGGTTTAAGCAATATATTTGGCAGCCTCAGTTCTTTTGTCAGGAATATAAAATACCATGAGTATTTGAGAAGTTGATTCCTATTAATTTCCAACCCTTCCAAAATTCAGTTTTACTGTGGTCCTTTCAGATCTTCCTCTCTAAGACTGGGTGCTGCCTACATCAGGTGAATTTTCTACATCAAAAATGTTCTGTGAATCACCCTGGGAGAAGGCACAATTAATAGTCAGACCATCTCAGATGCTTGGAGAGAGACAAAATAACATCTCTTCTACCTCCTTATACTCCTGGGTTTGAGTGGCTCCCATATCTCAGCTTAGATCACCTCTTTAATCAAGATAGCATGAGGGATTCTGGTTGGTGTCCCCACATGATCTTGGGGAAGCCACCTAGTCATTTATGCCTGTAAAACACACTGCAAAACTGATTTCTGCAGGGACTAAACACTATGAGCTGGGGTATCAGCAGAGGCAGAATATATCTCAAATATGGGTCTTTTATCTTCCCTTTTCCAGATATTACACACTCTTGTTAGCAAATCACCTTACACACCAGAGGTTCTTTACAGAGCTATAAACTGAAATATTATTCCAAGTTGCCGATTTCTGCTCTTTCACCTTTCCCTCCACACAGGTGAGCACTAAAGAATCAATTCTCATCTTCAAAGATACTAAAGCAGTTAATGAGATTGATAGGGTTACCTTCATCTCCAGATAAAACCGTTCAACTTTTAATCATTGCTCTCTTTGTCAAAGATTTTCACTCCTCCTTTGGAAAAAGAATGTGTAAAATTCATTTTTAACCCATACCCTATAAACATTTGCAATCACAAGGAAAGGACTGGTGACAGAACTAATTTTTCATTGTTTTAAGATTTTTATGAAAAGGGCACCCAGAGTTATAACTTTTGAGGGATTTAAGGCTTCCATGTCTCTCAGTTACAAGATGTGTTTATAGCAGCGAGAGATCTCTGCTGTCAATCTGTATTTCATGTTTGACTATTTGACTTTCCAGTAATGGTCTTTTAATGACAGTTTTGTCTAATATTAAGGCTCCTCCATTCTGCTTTGGTTAAAAACCCAAACAGAACTTCATTACCACCCAGGGTAAAGCTCAGCATGTGGTGTAACACAATTTAGTCCATCTGCCACAACCAGCAGAGTGAAGGTATGGCCTTTGGTCGTGGTCATTGGGTCAGTGAGTTAGAGCAGGGGTCGGTCACTGTTCCCAGTGCAGACTGGCACTGAAGAGCAGGGCATGTGGCGGGCCAGAGGGCTTAATGTTTTTCCATCAGTGGTGGGAGAGTCTAATGAGAGTCTGAACCTCTTTTCCTTCCATCATGCTCAGAGGTTTTCTGCCCAACAGCACCAGTGCTCCAGGTGTCTCTCTCCCTTCCCTTCTTGACTGTTTGGTCCCAGTTTTATTTCACTTTCCTTAGCCTCTCTTCTACTTCCCAGTGCTCATCTCTTCATCCAAGCATTTTTTTTTCTAATTTCCTTCCCTTATCTCTAAGTTAATTACTTTTTTAACCAGACTCTCTGTGTAGCCCTGCAAGTCCCTTCCTCACCATCATACTAGCAGCAAAGAAGAAAAAGCTGTGGGAAGCACAGGACAGAGAGAAACTGGCCACCTCTGATATTGAGGAGCTGAAATGTGTTACAAGAACATCTGGGTCTGCCCTGGAGCTGTGAAGAGCAAATTCAGTCACTGTCCCCATGCAAGCAGAGTTCAGGATGAGTAAAATCTGAAAGGCAGAAAGAATTCCAGTGAAAACCCAAGCCTGGAAGATGTTTCCTGTCAAGCTTTCAGAAGTCTCTACTAATCCAGGAAAAAAGTTGACTTCCAGAAACAACAGCTCAATAAACTTTCTAGGCATTGGCACAGTTATCCTTGGCATAGAGGTAACTTTCCTGCCGTACTTTCACCTGGGGGAAGGTGAAAAAGCTGCTGAGAAAAGTCTCAAGTGTTGTCTGGCACAAGCAGTGCAGTGGTTGAAATGCCCTGACAGAGGCTCTGAATCAAAAAGTCATGGGAAAGTCACAGCACACAAACCCCACCTTGCTCTACAGGTCTCAAAGCTGTAGAGCTGAACAGGAATTGCTTCAAGGATTAATTCAGGTGAGCATCCTGACACAGCCAGGATACACGAGCCCTAGCTGATGGGATTCAGAAAACAGAGAGTGGGAAAGTGGTGGAAACAGGCTCATCTTGCAAACATTTGTTAGAAAGGACTGCCAGTGAGCAGCCATGGAAAAAAATAATAATAAAAAAAAGAGGCAGCAGTAGCAGCCATTGTCAGGATTTGCACACTCTGCTCAGGCTGCACATTTGATTCATCACAAAACCCCCAAAGCCACCTGAATGATGTCCTATCTCCTGTGAACAGATCTGGTTTAAAGGAGGAATCTGTTTTTAAGGGATACAAAATGTGATACAGGCTCGTCTTTGGAAAGCCCATGTGATTTCATAAAAAAAAAAAAAGGTTATGCTTCACTGGCTTGTTAGAACTTGATTTTTACTGTCAGTGTAAAGGCTTCTCTAATGAAACCAATCACCACATTGGGTAGGAAATTCATAAAGCTCTTAACCCAATTCTTTGGTTCCTAATTAAAATAACATCTAAGAAGCAGAGTTATACAGGCATGAGATATTAGCACAGTGCTTAAAATTAGGTTAATTCTAGAAACCATGTCTTTTAAAAGAAAATTTAACAGCCATGAGAGACTGCAAAAGCCAGCTGTGGGATGTGAGATTTGTTATTGTTTATATTAACACTGGGTATAATGACACTGAAATCAAGGTTTTCTGTTTTTTAAATTATGCTAAAGACCCACAAATGATAATGGGTTTTGAAATTGGACTCTGAAGTAATATCAAATAGTGAATGTGATTAAATATAAATAAACAGAGCACAATCAGTCATGGAACAAGAAACCAAAAAAGCAGTTGTGAAAACGGAAATACAGTGCTGCAAACTGCCAAGAAAACAGATTTTTCAAAGAAACAGAAAATGGTTCAGAAAATGTCCTGAGTTTGGGTAGCAACTTTGCTGATGAATGCAAACAGGACTTTGGACTCTAGGGAATGTAATAATTCGTAAATCAAAAGGAGAGGTAATACAGTGTTTCTGTATTATGTACCAGTTAAAGACCATCTAGAGTATCTGTCATTGTGTTTCTGAAACAACCTAATTTCTCTTAATTGGGAAAAACAGAGATGAAATCTAATATTATGTATCTCAAAGATTCGAAGTATGAAGGAATTTAATAAAAAATTAGACTTTTCCTTCAGTGCCTGATAAAAAGGCTGGTTTTGTAAACATTCTCAGATCAGATTGGTAACATTGCTACTAAGAAAAAATACACATGGAGAGCTGCAAGAGAGAAGTAATATCACCACTTCCAGCAATATTTATCCAAATTCCTTCTCCCCCATGCTGTGCCCTGCCATACAAGGGGGGTAACTGCAATGATGCACTCAGAAGGCACCTGCTGAGGAGGGCTCTCCTCTCTGAGGGGTCCTTGGTGCAGCTGTGGAGGTGACAGAGATGTCCTGGACACCCAGAGACTCCTGTTTCATTCCATTTACAAGGGGTCGTGCCCTGCTCTAGAGGGCTTTCAATGCCCACAGAGGAAACACAACTGGGGAAACAGAGATGTTTATAATAATTTAAGTGGTAGGAGTAGAAACAGCAATCCCCACACCCCACAGTTTTGTGGGCTTAAAAATACACCACTGTGTGTCTGAGGTGTAGACCATATTTGCAGTGAAAATTAATTGTCCAAGTATTTTTTTTTTGTTTGTTTCTGACCCTCAGTTTCCAGATCTGTCAGTGCCCCTTTCCTCTGTTGACGCTGCTGTAAACCTGAGCTCTCTAATGCAGTTCCTGCATCCACCCTGTACAGCACAGGCTGTTGTCAGGAACTGAAATAGTTCATGCCTCAACAGCTGTTCAGCATGAATGTATTGCTGCTTGCTTGCCTCCCTTGTGTTCCCATGGCACTGTTGTTGACAGGTTTTGAACACGTCACAGACACAGGGGAGGGGAACAAGAAATGAATCAAGCCAAAGTCCCAGGCAATGAGATTTCTTGCTTCTAAGACCTTGCTCTCCCTTGTGTCTGATAAGAAGGTTCATTTATTACTCTGTTTTTAAGTGAATTTCTTATTTTACCTTCAGGATCCTAATTGCTTTTCAGATTGTGTATATCATTAATACTGTATATCTTCATTTACTAGCCTAGGTAATAATTGAGCATTCAGTCATTGTTATACTCACCATTCTGCCAAAATTTATTAAAATGAAGCAATTAACTATTGTCTTAAATGGAGTTTAGAGGTAAGGCTCATTAACTTTTTTAGACCAAATACAATTAAGTGGGATGATAAATGTAAACTTTATCACAGCTTTCTACAGAAACCTTTTCTTATTATGCAGTGTCAGTGTTCACTTTGTGCTGCACATTTTTTAGTTTGTTTGGCCTCATTTCATGAAGACAGGACTCATTACTGCATTTGATACTGGAATTTCTCTGAATCAAGCCTAGAGCAACACTATTTGCACCCTCATGGCTGGTAGACAGAAAGCAGCACCCTCCTGAACAAGACCTTCAGATGCAGAAATCCACAGCTAAGGGCTGTCACACAGAGTGACTTGATTTCAAAAGCTGATTTCTTCCCTGCCCTCAGCTCAGCTATGGACCTTTCAGATGAAGTCCTTTTCTAATTAAGGTCCTTAATGCAGATGAACCTGATGATGTAGCTACATGTTCATGATCAAGGTCAGAGAGATGAGGACTCCAGAAGGAAATCCAGAAGGAGCGCTCAGGAGCATAATGTCAAGGCACATGATTAAGTGCATTGCTGATTGAAAGCCTCAAGATCTAAATATACACAACCAGGCTCCCCAGAGGCCCCACAGCACATCAATTCAGACTCAAAGATGACACAAAGGTTTAATTCCATTAAATTTTCTTCTTTAACATACAACTTACCCATAGTCCTTAGTTTGGCTTATTCCTTCTCTACTAAAGCAATATGAAGGGGAAGAAATATGAATAATAGGTAAGATAGGAGCGTCTGAGGAAAAAAAATCATGGTTATAAACACTGCCATTTGGTCACAGCACAGCTTTTCTGTACCTTGGTCTAACACCTGGACAGAGCACTTTGAAGGTGTTTTCAATCCTTAGAGACTGGGTATTCTTGTCCAGATATCCAAGTATAGTCACCTTGCAGGACATGTCTTCTGTTAGAGCTTTTGTGTCATTTGAGATGTAAATTACATCACCACTTTGCTTATATTTATTTTAGAAGAGTGAGGAAAGCCATCAAAATAGGGAAGGATCTGGATCTGGCTGTCTCCACATATCACTACCTTCCTCCTCTACCTCCACAATGAGATAAAAGCGGGATAATTGGTAAATGGCTCTTTGAAAGAGAAAAAGGAAAGCTCTGCCAGGCTTTCCTTTTGGCTCATGACAGCTTTGAGAATCCCTGGGCTGGCTGCAAAAATGCTGCTTTTGTAACCTTCACTCTGATCTGCTCCTAGGGGTAAAGGTACAGCACTAAAATCAAGGGGAGTTTGGCTTCTACCTGCAGGGAGGTTGTGATCAAACACCCAAGAAATGCCTAAGATCATCTATTCCAAATCTCTGGCAATGTGCAGCAGCATCTTCAGCCAGATCAGGTTTCTCAGAGCTCCATTCAATTTAAGATAACAAAATGAAATCCACCAATTTCAAGTAAACAGAATGATTTGATCTTCTCAAGAGAAAAATATTCCAGTAAGGACAAGTACCTTATTTGAAACTATTTTTTGCTAAGGGAAGAAAAAAAAAATAACCACAAATAAACAACACTGAGTTTGTGTTTTCACTGTGGTACCAGATTAAATTTCAAATATGAGAATGCTTCTTGGGTCACAAATTTTGGTTTTCACTTTGTTCTCGTTTCCTGGGAGAGTTAGAGAGGTAGCAGAGGAGACTCCAGAGAAGTCACAGATATGTCAAGACCTGTGAGTAATATTTCAGGAAAGGTCCTTTGTTATTTTGTCTGGGTGATAGCACTTCAATGCAATCAACAAGAGAATTTGTGCCTTTCTGGGGATCTTTCACAGAATTAGTTGCAGCCATTTTTCAGTGTCAAATCCTCAGAAGCCAAGAGTTTCATACTTTCAGCAAACAAATAAGATCAACAGTAAATTATTGGCTTCAGCAGCAACCTTCCAGGTAGAAAGCCTAATTTCTGTATTTTGGATAGGGAATTTAAATTAATAAAATTCAAAGCATCCAATTTAGAGTACCACTCACAAAAGGCCTGTAAGTCCTTGAAATCATCCTCAATTCCCACCTTACCAGACAGTTTCTACTCATGATAAACCCACTCTGGTTTTATAAATCTGCTTGCTGCAGTGTGGGAAGCCCAGGTCACCCCCAGGTCACCCATGGCCCGTGTTTAGCCAGAGAACAATGGCAGCAGGGCACTGATTTACCAGATTAGACATGACCCCACTTTCTGAGCTGCACAGAAGAGCCTGCCTGTGATTAGTAGCTATCTGTGAAATGTTCCAAGTGAATTGAGATTTAGCAGCCTCATCTGACTCCCTAAAGGTCTATAATCCCTCTGCATGGGGGTTCAGATGAGTTGATGTGACGTGTAATTAGGCAGCTTGAATAGCAGAGAGCCTTTAGCCAGCTGGGTAAAGCCTGCTTTCTCCAGGGAGTGTGTTCTACACAGAGGAAAGGGGAAAAAAAGCAGCAAGACAAACACACAGCTTCCAGTAAAGCCAAGAAACAGCCACTCATGCTGCCCATGGCTTCTTGGCTTTCTCCTACAACCAACCTCGCTCCTAGGAAGTTCCCTGTGCTGGCTTGTTTCCAGAAGCCATGGCTGCTGCCTGTATTGGGGATGTGAATATCCCAGTTGTGGCCCTAAAGAAAAGGAAAGCAACACTGCAATCATTCAGAACTTCATTTCATGCCTATTTAGATCACCACTGACTCCAGTAACCCTGAAAGAATTCTATTCCTGTCTGTGGCAGATTTAATAGTTGGTTGTCACTTTATTTTTGACATTAATACCATGTTTTATTTCTATAAATAGAAGACCCAGGTGTTTTCCCAGGATTAAAAGGGCTGGTTTCTTGTCTTTGTTACCTTTAATTTCCTGCTTCAGAGAGAGCTGGATTCTACAGCTCCTGACTTTAAATCCTTGCTAGAGTACAAGGAGTCTGTGTCAGGGGTCCTGGCAAGGACAGTTTCATATTGCAAGTTCATTTTAAGTCACTCTATTGCATTTTCACTGTTCAGCCTCCAATCCAAGATTATCTTTGCCCATCTGTTATTTATCCTACTGGTTACATGACCTATGGATTACCCAGCTTTTCTTTTCAAATCTCATTCTGCTTATGTCCATTCATTACTTGCTGCTTATTTGTCAAAAAAGTTGCCAGCCTGCAATTTCACCTGAGACAGTGGTGAGATGCATAATGTACAGCTGAAGGGTTTGTGCACACATCTGTAGCTATCTGTAATAGGGATGGCAGAATCTGGGAGAAGCACACAAGCATCCACTGCACTCTCTGAGGAAATCCAGATGGCCATGAGGGGAGATTTTGCCTGAGTGATGCTTCTTGAGAAAACATGCACCCATCAGTGTGAGCTGAACACTTTCATTCAATATTTCCACTGATTGTTTTTTCACCGACCTCTGTAGTTTTCACTCACAATCACCCAGTGCTGCCTGTGCATGAACACCAGCCTTGCAGAAGTAATCTTCGGCCACCAGTTGACCTAGAGAGCAGTTTTGCCACTGTTCCTGAATTGCTGTACTTCTGCCCTTTTGGGTTCCGGAAGGGTTTTGACAATGCCCATCCTTGCCGAGGCATAGTATGGATGTTCTAGCACTAAGACTGAAGAGAGATGTCTCCTCTCTCAAGTAACTTGGTGTGTTGGCTGGGAAATCTCAAACTGGTGAACCAAAACCACTATATGATGCAACCTTTGACCAAAAAGAAAACTCTCTTTCCCCCAAAATAGTTCTAATCCCACTACAGCTACTGCACCTGAATCATGAATTAATACATGTACCCTGGACTCATGCTATACAGAGGTCTAACAAGAACAAGTTGCATGCATTAAGCCCCTTCTGATTTAAAAGGCATTCTTCCTATCTTTTTTAATTATAAATAATTTTTCAAGAGGGAGACTGGGAATGTGATATTGCTGCTACTGCTGGTATGCACTTTGCATCATCCTGCATCTTTAAAGCTTTACTCAGGGCTGTGTCGTGTTACGTTGGGAGATGGAAAAGCAGAGGGAAAGTCACTGCTCACCTTAGGGAAATCAGCTTCAAATTAATAGCATAAAACAAATAGCTGTGAAAATTTGGAGCTGGCAAGGCCTGGGAGCATGTTGTAGAAATAGAGGGGAGAGACTAATGGGAATAGTTCAGACAGGAGGGGAATATATAGGAAGTTAAACCCTGTTTTTTTTTCCATTCTAATGCTTCTCCACTGCAATGCCTTGGTGTGAAAGCAGAATTAGTCTCAGCTGTTTTGTTGCTGTTTTCATGTAAAATATATTAAAATCATCAGGTATAAAATGCTTTGAATTCTTTAAATTGTCTGTACTTGTAAAGTTGTTGATATTACCTGGTGCTACAGCAATTCTCTTGGTCACGGTGTGTATGCACAAACTAGTGACACTGTTTGCAGTGGAGTTGTAAAAAAGCCTCCTACACCCAAACTCAGCATGGTTTACACCAGCTGTATTTCCTGTTGCTCCCTCTTATGTTTGTGTACAAGTTTTTGCTACCTTAAGGACAAGTAATAATAGCCCTAAGGAAAACAGAGGTGCCTGGCAGCATCTTTGCCTTTGACTGACAAAGGATAGATGTATAGGAGAAAAAAAGACTAGGAAATGGTGCTGTGAGCTGTTACTGATGTTACAATTGGGCTCTGACTGCTGAGCTCATGGGTACATATTTTTCTATTGCTCATGAGGCCAGTTATGCTCTTTCAGGCTTGGGAATGAAGCAGGAGGCCAGGACAGGATGCTGTCTTTTCTCCAGGCATGGTTTCCTCCATGCAATGAAAAATATTGTCTGAAATTGCTGAAAAATCATAGTTGTATAGGTTTTATTGGGTCACCCATGGAAAAGAAAGTTGACCTGGCTCTGCTTGTTGCATGGTGAAAAGAGAATGGAGATAGTTTTTATTCTGAGAAACATTGGGATACTACTGACTGAAAATGAAGAGCTGTGATTTCAGTCTCACAGCCAGAGGAGGATCCAGAAAAAGCAACTGCCCTTATGTTCCATAAACTCTTATTTTCAGGAATGTGTCTTAAAATGCTGATTATTGCTTGTGGAAAGCAAAGGGAGCTCCCTGACCCAGTATTGCCCATGTCTGGGTTCTGGTAGCCAGGTGTAAAAACTTCTAAATGGAAGGAAAATAGATTTTCCACAATGCCAAACTAAAGGCGACTTTTTTTTTTTTTCCTAAATAGAATTTACAAGCCATTACCCATCACATCCAGAATATTACCAGAGCTGTCAAGAGAAAGAAATCTCTTTCTCTGTGGAAACAGCATTTCACAGAGAAATGTGAAATAGCAACAAGTTGGTCCCTTTACAATATGTCCAACACTTAATATAAAATGATGTACAACTAATCTGCAATGAGTTCTTCACAAGAACTCTCTTCTGGGATGCTGGCTTGTGATTTACTTGCTTGCTCAGAAAAATAACTCCTTATAAAAAAATATAACTCTTTGTTTCCCCTTTTTTTTTTTTAGCACAGACTAATGAAGAAGCTGAGTGATTCAGCTGTTAATGTGATCATGAGGGGGATATGTTTCAGCATTTATGATGATTCTGTGATTATAGCTCTCTCTCAGTACTTTCCATGTCATGCTCTCTTCAATATGAGTGGCTCCAGGCACTTTTGTGGAGGATTAAGTATTATCTCAGTGATGAAGTCTTCTCTCTCATCTACTCTCTGGCCTTAATGCTTTATGTAGTTCTCTTGCATTTGCTTTTCCCTCACATGTTCAAGCTCTCCCCCAAAACTTAATTTTGGATTCCAGCTTTGATTAACCTGTGCCAGTATACGGTTAATGGGCCGAGTGAGGGCTCAGGGACACTGGAGGAATTTCCTGCAAGCATTTGCCCTGTGCTCCTTCAGTCATGATTTCAGCTCCCAGATAGAATCCCTAGACTAACAAACTGTGACAAAGTGGCTCAAAGCTGCAGCCCCTTCCATCTTGCTTCGTGATCTTGTCTTTCCTTCCTTCATTCTCCCGTGTTTTTCTCACTCTGACATCTCTGCTTACTCTTTATTCCTAGATCTTTCCTCCATTAATCAATCCTGAATTCCTAGCTATTAGGTGCCTTTATTTCCTTCATAGCTTCCTTTCCTGAAGTGGTCCACTCCTTCAACATGAAACGTTTGTGAGAAAAAAAGCACTAGCTAAGCTGATTTTCCAAGTCATTACCCATCACACCCAGCACCTTGCCAGGGCTGTACTCACCTGCTTCCCGTTAATCTTCTCACCTCCCTGGTTTCCTTCTCCTCTCAACTAACTGGAAATGCTGATGAAAACCATTAATTCCATTTTATATTCTCTCAGCCATTCTTCTGGCTTGTTTTTCACCCAATTTTAGCTCCTCCCTGAACTCAATGACAACTCTTTTTTGGCCATGTCTCCAGATCTTAGTTCCCTCCCATCCTCCTTGATGCTCAGGCTTCTCCTAATGTTATTACTCACTCCTCTTCATCACTTTATGGCTTACAGTCCCCTAAAGTAACAACTCTCTTCTAACTATTCTTGTGTCCATGGGTTTTTTTTCTGCTTCTTTTCCACAGAACTTCCTCTTATTGCTTCTGTTCTGTAAGTGGTGCCAACCCCATTCCTCTCTTCCCAGTCCCAGCAGTCACCCACATTTAGCCCTGCAATCAGCTTTCTCTGTTACCACTCCATCGTGTTTCTCATAATTCCAGATGAATCATGGTCACCCTCAATCTCCATACCAAAAAAATCAAACTGATGGCTGAGGAAGATTTTTCCATGGTAGTGCCTTCATGTTCAGCAGCTTTCTGTGCATTTTGCACTTCCATGTACATTCAGATGAGTTATGTGTAAATAAATATTGCCCAAAAGGCATTTTTTGGGTTATCCAAGTATTTGTAAAAGCTAGGTCATAGGCAAGCACATCTTTACACTATGGCAGAAGTTTTACATGAGGAATTTGCCAGGTCCTCCTAGACACTACGTCCTATTAAGATGATCTGTTGTAACTGCTGTTTCTCCCTTAGGACACAGCAAAGAATCATTCCTTATATATTATTTACACAGAGCTCTAGCCTAGGTAAATACATATGGTAATGCTGACTGTGTCATTTTGCACCTTGCTGTATTCATGCTCTTTTTCTTGCTGTGGTAATGCACTTGTTTGCAGCAGCTGTTTCATCAGAATATCCTTCAGCAGGGCTACTAGCTTCTCTCAGACTGTGGTGTATACATTTGCTGAGGGGTACAGAGGAAAATGAAATAGAAGAGATTATTTTTTAAGCCCCAAGATGTTTGTCACTAAGGCTGTAAATCAGCTGTGCATTATACAGATATGTTACTGCTTTTTAAAGTGTTTGTATTTGAAAATCCACTATGGTGGAAGCTGCAAATTCCCTCTGGACTTTCTGCCACTAGATTATTTTAATTATGCAGTAAGTTCATCCTCATTTGAATACAAAGGGCCTGATTTTTGTTGTGTTAAAGACACCCGGGCACTTTCTAGCCAGACGAAGGAGTGTGAGTGGGAGCAGCTCAGACCTCTTCACACTTGCTCCCACCAAGCTGCCAGCTCCCATATGGATGGGGAGAAGGGCACAGTTCTGATGACCAGACATCCCCAATGACAGTGCCAGGCCAGAGGCTGCACTTCAGTGGGATTCCAGATGAAAGGAGTGGCTGGAAGCTCCTGGGAGCACAGCCCTGAGGAGGGGCTCACACTCCCCAAGGGTGGGAGCAGCCCGTGGTGACAGCCCTGCTGTGGGCACCTCCCAGCTCAGAGAGTGAGTTGGGCAAGGATGTGGCTTTGTCCACGCAGCAGAAGGTGGCAGGGGCAGAGCCTCTGCTCTGGTTTTGCTGAGATGTGCAAGTTGTCTCTTCTACTGAGCTTTCTTACCAGAACCGTCTCTCTGACCCAGACAGTAACTGCACATCCTTCCTTCTTTTTGGGGTGCTAAGAAGAAAGAATTGTGCCTCAAGCAATGCCCTTTGTCCTCTCTAAGACACGCAGAAAAATGTATTTGATGCCATTTTTGAGTGCTGCACTCACACAAGTAGAGAGGAGGGTGTTGACAGGCAGCTGCACCCACTCAGCCTTCTCCTATGCCTGGTCCAGGGGAGCCCTGGGACTTGCCTGACTCCTCTGCCCAGCAACCCTTTTTCTCCCCTGAACTTGTACAGTAATTTTTTTTAAATCTATGCAAACTTTTAGCATTTACAACACCTGAAAGTCAAATCTACCATAGCTTAAATATTCATTGTGCAAATAATTACCCAGTCTTTTAGTTAGTTCTGTTTTAAACTCGCCACCTCACATCATTTCTTGATGACCTCTAATTCCTATATCATGAGGATGAAGTGCTATCACCACCTTGCCTCCTCCACTGTGACATTCACAGCTTGTATCTTTGCTGGTGGTTCTATTCAGTCTAGTGGCTTATATGGAAATAATTTTGTACCTCTGTTCACCTTTGCAACTTCCTCTTAGTATTATCCAATTGTCTGTATCCTTTTCAAGAGGAAGGATAAAACTTGCATGCACTACTTCAAATGTAGGATTACTTAATGGGTTCATATAATGGCATAATGATGTTTTCTGTTCTATTCTCTCTTCTTTTGCTTTTCATTTTTTTCATTCTTTGATCGTCAGTGAGCATCCAGCTAATAGATGCACGAAAGTGGCTTTTCTAACCTCAAGATGTTTTTCTTGAGTAGTAATAACTAGCTCATAGCCCATAATCATGTTTGCAAAGTTAAAACTGGGGTTTTTTGGCATTTTTTAAATGAAGTTCATTACTTCACACTTTGGTGTTAAATTTCATCTGCTGTTTAATCATGAAGTCACATAGTACTGTAATTCTTCTGCAATTCTTTTCAGTTCACTTGTCTTTTACTAATCTGAATAATAAAATATTAGCAAGCCTCCTCATTGACAAGGCTCTTCTCCACATCTGTTGTGTATAATTTGAAAAGTGTGTGTGCTGGAACCCTCTGTAGGGTGGCACTGGGAACAACCCTACACATTCCTGCCCTTTTATTCTCACCTTCCAGCTATCTGCTCATCTGTGCAAAGATTTTTCACAATCATATTCCAAAAACAACTAACTTTTTAAGAATTTCTGGTAAAAAAATTTCTCAAAAGCCTTCAGAAAATGTGAGGAAATACCTCATCAAGCTACAGTCTGTTGTGCACAGACAAGTTTCCTTCCAAGTACTCCAACAGACTTGAGGAACATTATATTTTTCTTTTTCTACAAAAGTCTCAGCTTTTCCTAATATACTCCAGATTTGGTCAACGTGTCTGTTAGTTTTTGATATGCTACAGCTTCTACCAATTTACCCAGTGTGACAGTCATCCTGCCCCAAAGCTTCAATTCCCTTATTACTCTGCCACCATCCTTTAAACCAGCATCATAGGGACATTTACTCCTTGGTATTAAGACAGTTTTAAACAATAGGATAGATATTAACTTGTAGCTCACTTATTTTATACTTTAGCGTGTACAAATATGTATTCACCTACTTTTTGGTGAATACCTTCTAGTCTATGCCTTTTGTTATATTTCACTTTTTCAGCTGTCTCATCTGGCCTTACTCTTTCTCCGAGCTCTTTTTATACCTTGATCATCTTCTGGCACTCAAGCCTTTTTGCAGATGGGGCACCTGGAAAGGATATTCAGAGATTTGAACAATACAAGCCTTGGTTTTCATTCTGCTTGTGCATTTATTCTGATAAGAAAAATGATCTTTTTTTTCTTTTATGCATAACCTCAGCTACCAAAGAACTGGTTTTTTTTTCCCCGCTTCCTCTACCTTGTTCTATAACCACACTTCATTTTTTTTGAAAAAAAACCACAAAAACATGCATTTTATCTGTAGTTGAGAATGTTATTTTTATCAATTTAAGCATTCTCTGTGCTTGCCAGCTTTTTACCTTTCCAGATGAAACGAAAAGCTAAGGAAGTTAAATGCTATGGGTAGACTGAGGATTGAGTATTCACACAGAGTATTGATTAGCTAATTTTAAAAGCATTAATTTTCTAGATGACTTTATGAGGACTCTATGATCTAGACAGGTTATGTATGCAGTTTAACAGAATATACTAATTTTCAACTAAATTTAAAGATCTCTGAGTGAAACTTTTCATCCGTATGAAGTTGCTGAGTGGTCCACCTCTCTGCCTTTAAAGCCTGTGCTCAAATCTCTGTTCCATCCCAGCCTTTTTGTACAGGTGACGATTGCAGCACATAAAAATTCTGCTCACACAAAAAAGCAGAAAGGATCCCTTCCCTCCCATATGTGGCCAGGAAATCAGGTTTTACTCTATGAAAAATAACATTGGTGAAAGATTCACATGTGTGGGATCTGCAACTTGATTAGAGAGAGCAAGAAAGTAAGAGATGAACAGGTAAAGCCAAATAATGGTTCAGGCAACAGATAATTTGTCCTTCAGAGAGACCCAGCTGGAACTTCTAAAACACTTGGAAGAAAATCCTGCAACTTGAGTGCCAGAGGGCTTTAAAATGGGGGAGCAGAGAGCAGAAATGGAGGAGAGCAGGTTGAAGGTGTAACTGTCTTCTGTGGAGCAGACGCTGTCTCTTCAGGACTTGAGGCAGCAATGGATTCCCTAACACCTTGTGTTTCCTCCTATTGCCATTAGCTAATTAACTAGACCAATAATTAAACTTCTTAAATTGAATGGTGATCAGGGAGATGAAGGTGTGTATGCAATAATTATGCTGGTTTTACATTTGCAGCTTTCCTTATCTGCAGACCTTGTTTCCAATCTTAACTCTAAATCCATGGATTATACGCTTCTTTTCTCTAAAAGTTAATGAAACAAGCTATGCAGTTTGAAAGAGCCTGCTCTAACAGCTGAGTTCTATCTGCCTCACCAGCATTTCACAACTAAGTAATTCGCTCTCTCTTTTTTTTTTTTTTCTTCATAGAAAGTCTATGCTTGATATCTCTAGGAGTGATGATTTGGATGAACTAGGCAAGTAATACCATCCCGTGATCTCAGAACTTTCACCAGTTTGCTGATCCATTTAGTAATTTTCCTTTGTACTGCAAAATCCAGCTATTGGAAATGAAGGGTACAGTTAAACACTGCTGAACCACAAAATTCCTGAATGCTTCCTAAAATAGCCATGCTCCACTAAGATTAAAAGTTAAGTGTTTCATAACAAGTAAATTATCACCTGAAAAATATAGCCTTTAATAAGTTAGCCTTCTGGAGGTGTGGAAGCTCTGTAGATAATAGCTCAGATAAACTAAGGAGCAACAGGAAAGCTTCACTGCCTGGTCTCATTGTATAAACATTGAGTGCTTAGTAGGGCTTGTGAAATTAACTTTTGTAATAAGGGCTACATCTGAAGGTCTCCACTGGTGGAGGGTCACGCTGTGCTGAGGACTCTGAATATAAAACCTGTGTAACAATGGAGCAGCACGAATTAGTAAGATTATAAACTCAGTTATGAAGTACTTATCTTAAACCTTCTTTGAAGTCAGAAGGATTTTAAATGCAACAGTCTCTTGACTTGAAACTCAATCTTTTCAACCCTTATTGCTTGCTTCTTAAAGTTTCTACAGACTATTGGGTCAGGTAGTGTTCTTACATATTGGAGACAAAAGGCTTTGATTTAGCTGTTTACACAGAGTCAATGCAGGAGCCTAAATTGTAGATAATCGTTAAGCACCTGTGCAGGAGCAGTGTGTTTCTCCTCTAATGCCATTGCTAAAGTTCTTCTGAATAAAGCACTTGGAGGCAATATAGTTGCAACATCAAGTTTAATTCTCTTCCTTCTCAGTCAGTTCAATAAAAGTCTTCCTACGGCAAAGAAGCTGAGGGAATAAACTTTGAATTCCCAGAAAGTTAGGATTAAAAATGGTGAGTTTGACTTTACAGTAGCAAGAATGACTTTGATAATCTGACCTGCAAAGGGATGAGCCATGTTGACACACAAGCATGGCCATGTAGATTGCTGGCACCTGTACATCTGCTGACTTGCAGAGGGTTGAGGTGGCCCCAGCCAAAATGCAGAAGCAGGGCTTCAGCAGCAGCTGAGGGTCCATATTTCCATCCAGGTGATGCTGAACAAATGCACAGCTTGTTTCTGGTGCAGTAGATACAATATGCCCAGAACACACCAGAGCCTCTGTACCTGCGCTGCAGCACAGCTGATCTCTTACACTTTAGAAAATACCCAAGTGTTTTGGAAAAATGTATTTTTTCCACTAAACCAATATTTCCTGAAGAGGAAAAGAAAGTAAAAAAGATGATAATAGATCCCAAGTCAGAAAGCAAATTCCCCATCTACTGAATTTGCTCCTCATAGCTCTTAGTCCATTTTTCACACTGCATTAATTTTAAAAGGTTTGCATGTGAAAGGTACAAACATTTTTTTAGCATTAGAGAAAGATGTCCTAAACCAGGATGCTTTGGTTCACCCATGCAGCTAATGGAAGAGATTAGAATCCACTTGGATTGCTGTTGTGAGAGTAGTAATGTACAGGAAATGTCCTGCTTCTGAAAGGGCTCTTTAGCATAAAAAGGGATAACAAGAACCAGTGTCTGGAAGTGAAGAGAAATCTAAATTTGAAAAAAGGACATGTTTTGTATTAGCATGATGATAACTGCTGGAAAAATTCCTAAAGGAAATAATAGATTTTGTACTAGAGTGTCCTTAAAGCCAGCACAACCTTCTGAAAGAAATGTTGTGATCAAACACAACTTTCTGGGCTAAACAACATCTGTTTGTGAATTGGAATAATGAAGGACACCAAAGAGGACAAAATAGGGGATCAAATGTTTCATTTAGCATTTAAAGTCCTCTGAAGGTTTCTGAAGCTGCTCTTATACCTGGTCTGAGTAGGGCTGTAGGGATACAGGATTCACTCCAATATATTATTTATTGTTACTATATGTTTGCAATTTATTATTATTTGTTTGCAATTAGAAACATGATCACTTTCACTTTAATATTCAGCAGCATATTGCATTTTTAGGGAACAGGGTATTACCTTGGAGGGACAATATATTCTCAGTGCAGTCATGTCTGACCTGGTAATGATATGAACCAGGGGCTTCAGCTTAAGCTTCCTAAAGAAAAAGGTATCAGAGAAGAATTTCATTCCAGTTTGAACTGAGATTACTTGGGTTGACTTCCAATATGATTTCTTTCTCTTTCTAAAACACATAAATCCTTTAATATTAGGGGTGTTTTCTGCATTAGGAATCGGGGTACTGTCAACACAACTTTGCCAAGACTTTGTTTTCACTTCATCTCCATTTACTTTAACAAGATGCCACGCTGAAATGAGATGCATCCTGGTAATGCAGGATTTTACTATCTAACCCTTTGAATATTCTCCCTTCCTCAAAAAGCATCCTCTGATTTTCTGAAAGGAAAAGGCATTTCTCCCAGAAATCAATAAACTTTAGAGGAGATAAAAAGTACCACTGCCTTTTTCTTTTTTTCAATTTAAATCCTATGAGAAAACCAAAGCAAAATTATTATTATCTGTTCTCAGGTTCTCTAAAGTTTATTAACAAAAATGTTGTCTAGCTTCTTTCCACTGGGTTGTAGTAGAAAAAAAAAAATCACAATCCAGTATCAAGAGGGAAACTTGGCCCTAATTCAGCACTGTATAAACAACTGCTTATGATAAATTTGCTGAAGAATTATATATATGCTTAAATGTGTAGCTGAATCAGGACTTTTCCATATCCCATTATAGATTACATTCAGCCTTTTTTGTCAAGCACAAGTAGAGGAGATGTTTCAGCTCATATTTAACCCTTCCTTACATTCAAAATAATTAATTAAGATGCCTAACACTGTTGGAAGCATCTCTCTCCTCTTGGCATGGGCAGCATAGGGGTACAAATGTCCCCAGACTGCCCCCACCCCACTGTTCCCAGGCCCCTGGGAGTGTAACCAGCTGTGTGCATGAACCCCACTGGGATCAGCTCCGCCAGCCCCAGTGATCCACAAACACCAGCAAACATCCAGTGCTGCTGATCCAAGGGAGGCTGGGAAGAGCTGCTGCTCCTCCTGGCACGCCCAGCACTGCAAACCCTGCCTCTTCCCAAAGGAGGAGTCCTTGGAAACCACTTATCCCAGCCCCTTCCATCATCCTCCTGTCTTATTAAGGAAGTTGCTATTTTGCCTGTATTTTGTAAGGATATGTGGTGATAAACTAAGGTTTCTGTGTTCTTATCTCTCCATCTATCTCCGCTAGAATAACAAAGATACGAAAGCTTCATGCTGGGAGATGAAAATTATGAAAATGAATGGCAACTAAACCCTCTCCATCTGATTTTATCTCACACTCTCCCCTCCTCTTTTCCCTGCTTACTCTTGAGAGTGGAGTTCTGCCAATTATTAGGCATCAATCAAATAAAAAAATAATCATTGAGGTATGTCTATCTGCAGACTTCCTTGTATTGTTTTCTCTCTGTTCTCTGTGCAAACCACTGGCAATTATTTTTTGCTATTCTTTTCTGTCACTGTCTATTTCTTTTTCACCAGCTTCACAATTAATGCATCTGAAAGTCATGCAGGATGCTTCAGCTACCACACAGAGAGCACTGAGCTCTCAAAAGTGAGGGTAGCAAACACAGCACAGGAAAAAATTACAAAATATGATTTCTTCAGTGACAAGCTTTGCTCACACTGTGAAATGAATGAACTTCTTTTTTCATTTTAGATAAAATATTTTATGCTTAGAACTTCCCCACAGGACTTCCCTGCCTGGTTCAGAATTTAGCTTATGGACACTTAATTTCTGTGACATGTAGCTCCATTCAGAGCACATCATTTCCCTTCTTTAATTGTATTTTGAGTTGGCCAAAGTGGAGCTGCAACTCTGGTGCTCACTCCATGAGATACAGTGAAGCAGTGAGACACATACAACAGACATATTGCCCAGGTGTCCCAAATTTCAGAGACCAAGAATGAACTTCCCATGGGAATGAAGTGGAAGAATTAATTTACTTCCCCTTTCATTATCATCAAATTCATAGGAGTGGGGAGAAGGGATGGCATCCTTTCCCCTTCTTTCAGTTATCCTCCCATGAAGGTTTTTTTGCACCTGAAGAAAAGAATTTTTCTCTTTTTTTCTTTTTTTTCCCTTAAGGGCACTCTCACTACTACTTTAAGATCTATGTGAGGAACAGTGCCTAAGAAACACTCCTTTAGTTTCCTCCTCTAACTTATACATGATAAGGGGAATAAAGTGTGAATAAAGACCAAGCTCCATGTAGGAGTATGGAGTAAATACATTTCCTCTGAGTCAGAAAATCTGAGAGTGGATATTTTCTGAAGAAGCTTGGCTAATATTGCTGCTATAATGTGTAGAAGTAGGTGGGTCATAAATCAGCTTCATCATAGCTGTAGGAAAACTGCCTGGAAAAACAATCTAATGCAACCTCACAATGGCAAAATTTCATGAAAAACCTCAGGCAGCCCAGCCATAACTTCATAAGAAAATTAGATGTCTGTGTTCCCTAGACCTGGCCCTTTGTCCAAACTAAAAGTTACTACTTAAATTGTTCCTTCAATATGACTTGCAAGCGTAAAAGTGGATGCACACATTTTGATATTTCTTCAACAAGGAAAATTTACTTCTGTGCTGCTTGTATGCAGATGAAGATTTCATATTGAACATGTTTTTAGTAGAAAATTAATTGATACAACGTTTTTGCAATGCACTTGGCTTTGTGAGGCACCTTACTAACAAAATTTATTTAGAAAAATATAGTAGGCAAAAAGTCCATTGCAAATTTACATTTTCAGACTCTAAAATCTACTCATTTTCCTAACAAAATTAATCTAGAAGGTAGAAAGAGTAAAATGGATATGTTTATCAGAAAAAGCACATTTCTAATCGGCCAGCAGATTTACATGTAGTCTACTACGATAGTATCTATCACGTGAATTGCTAAATGTGAGGCTGAAGCAGCATCTATTTATTACTCAGCTTATGTTATAATTAGCAGTGGAGATTTGTGTGGTTACAACCATTATACCTCATTAACTAGAGTGTCACTGTGGCACCACAGTCACCACTCCATCACCCAGAGTGTTAGCACGTTGGAATGCTCTGGAAAAGAGCAAATCCCTGGCAGCACCCTGGCATGGATGGTGTCATTCAAGCTTATGTGATGTTTCCTGCTGACCCCAGGCTGTGGCAGGCTGCTGTGTAGGCACTGGCACTGTGCTCTCCATGCTCTGTATTCCTGGAGGAATCAATTCCAAGCCAAGGGACAGTGCAAATATGTGGATTTCTTCAAATCCAGCATCCTAACCAAGTTAACAGTCCACAGCCTGTTGGAACCCTGAGGCCTGTGAGTTTTGAACTTTCTGTACTTTCTGGCACTGACCCCCTGGAGAACACTGCTTTTGACCTGAGGCCTTGGAGAAGGCTTCCAAATTTGGGTGATGTAGTTAGAGTCATGGGTGTGTAGTTTGAATAGGAGTGTGTAATTTCACATGGTGAAGGGTTTTGAATTTTAGAATATAGTAATAGCTATGGGGCAGGATGGAGGCTCTTCTTCTTCATGACTTCAGGTAGTGGTTTTTGGCTGGACAGAGAATCCCACAGTGCAGGTCACAGGTGTTTGGTTATTGGGTCAAAAGTATAAATAATATAGGTGTTAGTTTTTAATTGGATAGTTAGCCTTTAAAAGACCTTGTAACTAGCTAGATATACCTCCATTTTCTCGCTTTTAGCTTGTTAGCTAGAAGTGCTGAAGAACTCTCTGTACTATAGAAAAGATTTAATAAACAGCCAAGTCTGAACAAGAAAATCTGTCTCTCGAGTTTCAATCCTGACTCTGAGTCAAGGCAGAAGAAAAAAGAAGACAGCCCTAATATGTGGTGCCACTAATAAGGTGGTGCTGCTTTCAACAGCCTGTTTGGATTCAGGACTTTTCTGATTCAAACCCAGAAGTTTGGGACCCAGGCTCACTGCAGCAAAGATGCTCAGGTTTGCCTGTACCAAGGGATTCAGGAGTACTTTCCCAGTCTTGGTCCCACCTCCTGATTGCATGGCACTACCTTGGAAAAAAAATCCTTCTCTCCTCTCTCTCATTCAGCTGGTCATAGGAGTCAGTGCACTCCAACCAGCTCCAGATGAAAACTTCTATGTCCTGAGGTCGCTCATAGCCTCAATGTCCTGCACAGTTATCTTGGAGGTGATCCTGGCACAGAACTTTGTTATCTTGGTTGTGATTCTTAGCAGGAACCAGAAAGACATGCCTTGATCTGTCATGTCCAGCTCAACCCGAGTTTGTTGAATGTAGAACTGTACAGGTTGTGGTCCAGATCTCAGCCCAACCAGTTCTCAGGAGGAGCACCTGTGTCAGCTCTAGATATATAGAGTGACTTTTATTCCAAACAGGCTTTTAATTCAAGTTGGCACAGCCCAAAAAAGGAATGGCCTTATTTTTTTCCCTGGAAACAATGGAGCTGTATCTCCATGTGCTTCCTCAAAGAGCTCAGTTAGAGCTGAGTCATCTCTGAAGTTCTGGCACAGAAAACCCACAGCCCAGGTAGCCAAGAGCCAACTGCCCTCAGCGTTGCTTTATCTTACACATGCATTTTTCAGGAGGGCAGGAATTCTGTTAAGTGTTGGTACTGTAAACCTCAGGAGAAGAACACCTTTGATGTCAGCTGAGTAATTAACCAAATTATATCCTCTGGGAGAGCAGACCAAGTAGTTAAAAGCAGCAACACGAGGTGAAACCCAGAAGAGCAATCTTCTTAGATTGGAAACATTAGAAATACAGATATTCTACAGGTACAACTGTTCAGCTCTGCACACCTACAACTCCCACTGACATCATGGTGCAAATATTTACCTAAGGGTGGTGAGATTATGTTTGTGATCATCTGAAATTCTGTAAGGGGGAGCTGGCTGCTTTTCTCAGAGGAAACAGAATAGTGCACAAGTCAGCTACTCCAATGAAAATGTTCAGCCTCACATCATAACAGGAAAAAAAAATCACTAAAAATAGTTAATCAAACCCATGTTTCCAGTACAGAAATGTTGACTCCTAAACAGAAGGTATAAAATATTTACCTCTGTTTGGAGCAGCCCATATCCCAATGGTCCAAGCTTCTTGCAGTCAAAGAAACCACAGGGGAATGGTACATTGACCCAAGTGGGAAAGTGGGTCACCGATATTCCAGGTTTTGAATTACCCTAAGGTTTCTCTGTTGAATTTTCCTATGTAAGAGTATAATTTAAAAAAAAAAAATTCTGATCCCGAACAAAACCTTCAAATCCTCTTTTTGTGTGTGTAAAGTGCACTGTTTTGTTTCTTTTCTGGCAAGGCTGTCAGTTCCTTTGAGGAGCAGAAAGACGGAACCCACACAGCATATGGTGATAGTTGCCTGCATTGCTGTTCCCAAAGAAAGCTGTCTGGCTGTCCTGAAAAATAGAGAGACAAAACATGTGAGGAGAAATGCTGCAGATTAGCACCAAGGATTACCTCAGACACTACAGGTTTTTTTCTCAGAATATGTTAGAAAGACTCAACAGGACAAAGTATTTAAACATGTACTTAAAATAGTGAATATTCCTGTGTGAATCACTGAAATTACTCAATCTAGTGACCTCAGATTCTATATGCTAAATAATGCAGTTATAGTAGAGATGCTGGTACATTCACATTCCCAAGATACCTGGGCACCTGCACCACAGGCCTCAGTCTGGGTCCTGACCTGGCTCATGACACCACCTCGAGCAGTGTCTCAACTACTCCTAAAACTTTTTGCCTCTTTAGGATCATCATCAGATTTATATGCAGTACAAATCTACTTAACAGGATTGCCCCAAGCAATCTCCTTCAGGTGTGCTCCTTCAAAGGCTGTGCTGAGCTGTGCTGGTTATGAACGGTCCCTGCCAAGAGTATTTACCAGCAGCACTTGTTTCCAGCCTTGCTGGTGGTCAAATTCCTGACAGGACACCAAGAAACCAAAAGCACTGGAGCTTTAAACCAAATGCCATTGGAAATTATCAGCAGCCTCCTTACCTCTGGTTATCAAAAGGCCTTGGGAATGCATAGTTTAGTGACAGACAAAAGAGCTGTCAGAAGAGCCTCATTCCCTGCCCTTTCTCTTTGCTATGACTCACATGGTGACCACTGACCCTCTGATTGAAGTGTGGGAGTTGTTAATTTAGCAATTAGTGCAAGAGTTTAAAGCAGGGCAATGTCTCTGCCTAACAGCTTGGGTAGGGTACTTGAGAATTTTGCTTATCAATTAAGTGGATTTCCTCTGTGCCTGGTTTTCTTAGTTCTCAGGCAACCTTAGCTGCAAGTGCAGATTTAGATAAATTGAGGGGAACTACAAATTTTCAGAGATGATTAATCTGATATATTTTAGATGTCTATTCTACAGTAAGTTTATCATGTCTTAGAGTCCACTGAGTGACAGATGAGTTCTGCATGACAAGAAAGTGAACCTTTAGTGTAACTCACAGGGAGATAACTCCACTGTAGCTACCTCCTGCTAGGTAGACGAGTCCCAGGCTAAATATCTGTCCCAACAAAATCACTCAGTCTGAGTCCCAGGATTTTTGACTCAAGCCAAATGTAAAAGGTGAATGTGCCTTAAACAAACATTTTGGAATTCTTCTGCTTACATTTAAGTAATATTGCTGTCAACAGAAAGAGGGCTGTTTCATTTCATTAAGCAATTGAGTAGCTGTTCTGCAGATCTTATACTGGGGGAGAAAAGCAGTTGGGTATCCAAGTACTATAAATCTGTTTAATCACTCTACTTATCTTGGTATATGGAGTGGCTACAACAAAGAATTTAGCTGATCATCTTTCTTCAGCTGCCAGCTGCTCTGAAGCAGTAGAAGATTTCTATCCTTTACGAAGAGCTCTGCAGCCGCCGAACGTCTAAAGCAATTCAGGAACCTGTCATGGGCTTTCCTGTGGCAGCTGTGAGTGAAGTCTCACTGCAGAGGGGAAGGAAATGAACTTGCCTTGCTCCTTTAGTATGGATGTAATCAGCATCATTACCCGAGGGAATTGAGCTGTAAATCTAATGTCAACTTCAAGGTTAGTATCATCCAGAGGACTTCCCAGGGAGAGACGGGTTGGCTGTGATGAAGTATTTTGACTTACTGCTGTGGTGTTGCTTTTGACTGTGCAGCCCTGCAGCTACACAAGCTGTTACCTCAGTGGACATTTCCTGCCTGTGGCCCCTCAGGAAGGTGATTTGGAAGACTAGGACTGTGTGCACTGAAAATCCACGTGTCAGAGGAAGGGCTGAAGTGTAGTGCTGAGGATAGAGTGTTCAACTGCAGTTCTCCTTGGCCTTCATGGTCCCAAATCTGAATAAGAATGTGTCTTCATGACACATCAATTTCAGGATGAAACATGGGATGGGCCCTTCTGTACCTGCAATACCACCTTCTCCAGGTGGTATTCAATCTCCAATACCAACTCTCCAGCCCAGCCTGTGCACAGCAGTGAGCCTCATTTCCACATGTCCTTATAATGAGATTTAACCTACAGTGTCCAGAATGGTGAGCAATGCCAGGGCAATCTGAGCCAGTGAATTCCTTTAGTCTTTCTCCTTTGCTATGCCAGTTCTTTTGAAGAATAACCTTCTTCATCTGGGGCTTCTTTAAGTTTCTCCAGGAAGTCTGAAGTCAGATGTGCCTCCTTCCCATCTCTAGATGCCTGTCTGGGAGTGGGTGTGTGTCTTTCCCTCTGGTTTTCCTTTTCTGTTCCTGCAGCCCTTCAGGGAGTGTTGTGGTCCCTTAGCAGCCCCAGGGCTACAACAGTCTGTCAACAACACCACAGCCAAGCAGGGTTCACCAAAAGACCTCATTCCTTTTGGGTACAATCTTTCCCACTTGACAGAGCCTTCAGCACTCCTCTGCCTTCTCTATCTGCTGCCTGTCAGCACAACGGCCTGATGACAGATGTCTTGAGCTGACTCTTCCTCAAACAATCCTCAGGATGGGCTCATAAACAGCTCCCAAGAAGGGCTCAACTTTTGTCATAACCATTAAGCACAATTTAATGGTGGCAGACAGATAGGGGTTCAAACACCTGTTAAAACTAAGTGCACCTTGCTGCTCCCTGTTTTATGATGACTGGTCATGGATTCTACAGGAATTGTGGTATTTCTGAAAGAAACCAGAGGGATTTCTCCAGAATTGCTGCTTCCAAAAGCTGCATTCATTTTCTTTCTTTCTTATGAGCCTGAAACCACACCTTTCAAAATGCCTTTCTGGTGAAGGTAGGAGTTTCAGCACTCAGAGATGTTATGGGCAGTGACCTCATATTTATCTTAACAAGCACGGAGGCACTCCACTGAGCACAGGCTGTGAGTGGCTACAAATGCAGAGAACACAGGACACGATGACACTCCCCATGGAACATGGTTTTACATCACAGATCAAAACACAAGAATGAAAAATACAGTCACAGCATAACCAAAGGTGCTGTTAAGCAGCAAAACCTCATGAAAGACACATGAGGGGGTTTTGTTTCCTTTCCCAAGACTGCTGAGTGTGTTTCATCTGTAAGTATAAAATCTGGTTTATTTTGCTAACAAATCTCAATCCAAAACTGGCAAAAAGGCTTCAAATGTTCTTTCCCCTTTACCATGAACATTCCCTTTCCTTCCTTTTCTTTCCTCTCTGACTAACTTGAAAGTGAATAGTCATGTTTAAACACCTGTGATTGAATATTTTTTCTGTTTAACTCAAATGAATTTATTCCCAGTGCATTGTTTTATAGCCTGCCTTCAAATCTGTATACTTGCTGATGTGGAGTGGACATTACAGAATCCTGTGTTGGAATTTCAGCACATTTTTAAAATTCTCTGAATAAACTACACAGTAAATAATAATAATAATAATAACAAATAATAAATTCCAGGAGGACAAATTTTGCCCTTGTTTTATTCCCGTGTAAACCTATGGGCAAAATTTCAGTCACAATACTTCAAAGCAAAATCTGGATAACAAATTTTCAATTTTGCAGGGCTCACAGGACCAGATTTCTCTAATCTGAAGCCGTGCCCTAAGGCATATTTATGCACATGGAGGTTCATCCTTGTGCAGTCAAATCATGTAAACTTCCATTTATAAATTATAGGATTTACACATGCAATGTAGCCCTTTATAGTTATTCTTGCAAATAAAAAGCTTGTGCAGGCACTTGCAATTGTCTACAGGAATAGTTGGGTCTCTGTTCTGGCTTGATGGCTTTTTTTACCATATTTAGGTGAGCAATAGATTTCAGCATGACTTTTGTATAACCCCTTTTATCATAACTGCATGACTCCTACTGTCTTCAGCTGAGATGCTGACTGTGCACCTCGAGATTTTGGACTATTAGCTCTGCTCTCTCTCTAAAGGAAGTTTAACATCCTACAGTTAGGCTGAAAAATGGGTAGCATGCATGTTTCACTGTACCCTCCTAAGCTCAATTTCTGCAATATAAATTCAATTTCTACTACATAATGCAAGCCAATAAGACTAGAAACTGCTTTTGTAGAAAACCAGATAATAGCTTCTCCCCAGATTGCTTCTTGGCATAATAACCTTATTTGGTGGCATCTCATCACACGACTGATGGGGCCATGCCTCTTTGTGGAGAATGGGTAATGAAACACTGCAACAAGGCCCTGACATAGTTTAATGGGGAATAAAATGCATTTTATGCTAAGTCATAACATACACGACTGGAAAGAGATTTGCAATGTAACACAGTTCCTTCTTTCTTTCCTGATACTTTTTTTAGCAGACAAATTAATAATCTGTAACATACAATTATAATAATTGGAATTCTAGTACATAATAGGCATGAACACAATTTAAAGGAAGCAGAGCTGCACAGTGACAGCATGAAGTCTTAACTTTCATGGCCAAGTATAGTTATAACAGTCATCACGAGCAGGTTTGTGTGAGTTCCTGGAGTCAGCACTGTCCTGATATGGCTCTGTATATCTGTGTTAATCATTGATGATATTGAGCTAAACAAATATTGATGTGTCTTTTATCAATATAGCTGCCTTTGGAAGGTTTGTGTTGCCTCTTGCACTGATTCCTTTATGGAGGTTGAATAGTGACAGTGCTGACCATGTCCAATTTCTTCCTTTGGAGAGGATGTCTGGAGAGGTTGGAGCAATCTAATAGTCTCTCAGGCCCACTCGGCCCATGAAGGATCTGAATGCTTGTCCTTTGCACTGCTAAATGGCCTGGCATCATCTCAGTGCCCTGTGCAGTGCCTCAGAAGGAATTTCACAACCCAAGCAGGAAGGTGTTTGCACCAGCTGGTAAGAGATCAGCAGGCAGGTGGGTTCCTTAAATCCCTCCCCTCCCTATGATCCATGCTCTTAATGCATCACTTTCCTCCATCCAATATTAATTCCTAAGCTCTATTCTTTCCTTGAGAAATACAGCAGAGATCTATACTGCCTTCCAAAGGAGACTGCAGTAGGTCCAGGCTTATATATCACACATCCCCTATGTTGGATAATTCAGTAACCACAAAGGACCCAAATCACTTTTGAGAATATGAAAGCCTTTAGTGTTCACTGTAGATGGTGGGCAAGCCAGAATCCTCCTGCTTCTCCTCAACTACTGCCAGAGAGTGCCTAAACCAAGAGCTGCTTGAGCAATGCTGTTGGATCTACAGGATCTTGATCCAAATGCTGTGGAGCAGCTGCAGCAAGAGCAAATGAGGGTGACTCTCTTGGTTCCCAGCCCTCTCTTCCCTAAAGGAACCCCTCACACATCCCAGGTTCACCTTTGGCCTCAGGGTAGGAGAGGCACCCATAACACCTAAATAAATAAATAAATAGATAAAGTAAAATAAAGCTGGACCCAGGGCCCCCAGGTCCTGGTGGAGTGGGTTCAGAAGCTGGTTACTTCTGAAAGATGGAGACCACTTCCCTTCATTTGAAGGAATGCAACAACCAAAGGTGGTTTTCTGCAGGACAGCCTCAGCAAAGTGCCCATCAGCCCAGGGTGTGAGAGGCAGATGGACAAACACAACCTTCCCCATGTTCTTCAGACACTTCCCCTAACTCTCCCTCCACTGAGAATTGGGGTATTAGGGGACTTTTAGCATTCAAATTTAACATGTTAGTTCTTTACCTTCCTGATGAAGTGAGGGCATCAGTGAGAGCTGAGGCTTTCTTTGGTACTAGTCTTGTGCCTCCCTCTGTAACTAGGGAAAAAAGCCTTTTTGAGTGTAAACACACTGAAAATTGAAAGAAGCATAGCTAGATGTCATGGTAATTGGAACAATGACTCAGTTGGGCAGAATCAGATTCCAGGAAAATCTCCTTCCCAGAAAAAATCAATCTGAAGCAAAAATCAAATCAAAATCATGAAGAAAACAGAATTACAGTGGAGAAAATTCTAGTCCTCCACTTCCCAGAACCTATAAAAAGAACAAACCTATTTGACACTGCACTGAAATGGTATTACCTTCTTATCAAACAAACTGAAAGAGAATGAAAAGCCAGCAATTTTATTTATACAATCTACATTTGTACCTGATGGGTTTTTTAGTTGTTGAGGTTTTTTTGATTGTTTTTTATTTTTTCCACAAAGGGTGCAAGCCCAGCAAGAAAAATCTCTTGAATTCCAATTTTTCGCTGACTGAAATAAAAGACGGAATCCCTCTACTATTTTACTATTTATTTTTCTATTCAGAGACACTTCTAAGTGATAATTTCTGACTACCTGAGTTGACCTAAATCAGGTTGCTACATATGTTTAGCTTCGTTTTTCTATATTCTAATAACCTTTACAGCACAAAGAACTTCCTGTTTAGTCAACAGATTCTTCCCTATTCAGTCAAGCTTACTGAGCTCACAGAAATGCTGGACATTGCACTCAAGCTGTTACAGATGACAGCTAAAAACTGCTTAGGTCTAAAATCTAAATTAAAAACAGTTTCAGTAGGAAACTTGAAAAATAACCAAAGACAAACTGGAGTTCACATTTTCTAATCTATTCCACAATTACAAAGGTATAAGTCAGTAAGAAAAAAAAGCTTTGATTATTCTCTGGAGATCAAAATGAGTTGGACTTTGTCATGCAGAGAACAAGTACCTCACTAACAACTTAACAGACTCAAGTTAGGATCACCCAGTTGTAGGCTCACAATAAATCCATATCATCATAATTCATCTGGAATTAGCATCTTCAGAAGAAATTAAATAGGTGCTGGCAGACATGTGGTTGATCCTTCAACTCAGTTTGCTAAATATGTAGATAAATATATAAATATAAATATAGATAGGCATGATTGTGCTGTGAATGTCTCTGTTAATGAGTATACATTGATCTGTTTACCTTGAAAACTTTCTGCAGGAACTGGGCATTTTTAAGCAGATTGGATGGAGAATTAAGAGTCCCAGAGTTATTATGTGATTCCTGTAAATAGCTGGCCTGGGAGAAGAAGGATCAAGACTACTGTAGCAATTCCTTACTGAGGAGACGGATGCAGCATGAAGCCAAACTGTAGTGGAGAACCTAAGCCAAGGACAACTGTTACAAACATACCTGAAGCAGAAAATGCTTCAGTTGAGCCTTGTCCTGTTCTAGAGATCAGAAAACTCTCTTCCTAAGAGCCCAGATCCCATTTCCTTAATGTTTGTGGTGTCTCTCACCTGAATTCCCTCACATTCATTTTCCACTAATGAGTTTTGTATCTTGGTTGTGCTGCCTGGTATGAGAGACACACAAAAAAAAAATTAATTACAAACAAGGGAAAGAAGAAAGCTTCATCTGGATGTAGATTCATGTTTGAGGTTTTGGGGTTGGGTTTTTGTTTTTGTTTTTGTTTTGTTTTTCAGTGAGCATCACTTCTGTTTCAGCATTTTTATTTTTCATAGTGGCATTTTTTTGGACAATTTCTAATGCTTAGTTTAGGATCTCTGCTTCCAAGAACTTGGTGTGGCCCTCAGTGTCAAATGAGTGGTTTTATTTATTGCAGTCAATACCTTAGAACAAAAATTAAGAGCAGTTGTGTTGCTGATTGTAACACCAAAGGAATTTATGTGCTGAGTCACTCTTAATAGTCTTTGTCAGTATAACTCAGGTGAGCTGGGCACTCTGCTGATTTAGCTGGGCACTGTCAGCATCTGGATATTGCCCTAGACAAGGCATAGAAATCCTGATCCCTCCTCTGCCTTTTACCATCCCATAGACCCATCCTGAGGTGCCTTACCAGTGGTTTTCCTGAGAAGAACCTAAAACCAGACCCAACAACTTTAAAACAACAACTGGAATTTAGTTCATTTACAATAAACAAACAAACCTGTACTTGCAGAGATTGCCAGTGCTGGGTGCTGTTTCTGTCTAACTTTTAATGAAGAAAATAAGAGTGTTATATTTTTAATATCTTAATAACATACCTCCCAATCAGTCCTGCACTGATTAATTCTAAATGTAGCAGGTCAGCAAGGGCACTCCAGTGGCTTAATTCATTTGTCAGATTAAGACTATATGTGTGTTGCTATGGAACCTCCCATGTGTAGTGCCAGGTTAATGTGTTGGGCTTGACTGTAATGCCTTGGTCGATCGTTTTGGTTTTTTTCTCATTTTGAATAACTCATCATTAAAAAGATCAACTTAAGTCCCCCCTCCCCTCCCTAGACAGACTGTAATTAACACAGACCACAACCTCTAAGAGGTTTTACAGCTTTAAGTACAAAAGCCACAATGTTTTTTGGTTTAAAAGTCTGGATGGTATTCCTCCACTATTAGTTAGAATTAGGTAGTGCCTGCTTGTATTGCAAGCTTTTTCGTCTTATTGATGAATTCTTTAGGATGGTATTCCTATAAAGCATCTCTCCTGATTTCAACTAGGAAAGAGCTAGTTTTCTTTCTTCTAGGAGCTGTAGTATTGTGTTTTGGATTGACTATCTGCTGTATCAACATCATTGCAAAAAAAATCACCCAAAAAAATTTAAAATGAATTTTGGTGGTAGAACCAGACAAACACAGTGGTGATGGAACCATAACTGGCTTCAGCCTGCAACAATCCAACACTCTGTGTGTATATCAAAAAACAGGAAATGTGATCGTGATTAATTGGGAGAAACTGGAAAATGTTGGACCTGGGCATGATAGCACAGCATAGAATGAGGGGTGGACACTGGTTGATTCTGGCTGGTTCTGGTTTTGGCTGGGATAGAGTTAATTTTCCTTCTGTGGCTGGTCCAGTGCTGTGTTTTGGAATAATATTGGTAACTGCACTGAATTTGCATGGCAAG
The DNA here is from genome assembly GCA_013397075.1 of Rhabdornis inornatus. NCBI lineage: Eukaryota > Metazoa > Chordata > Aves > Passeriformes > Rhabdornithidae > Rhabdornis > Rhabdornis inornatus. The sequence goes on along the minus strand of VWZS01008178.1, from coordinate 505,050 downwards.
GGTTTGGTAGAGGAGACCAGAGATGTGTGGTGAACTGACCATAACCTTCATTCCCTGTGCCCTTGAGACACTGTGGGGGAGGAGGTAGAGAATTTGGGACTAAAGTTAAACCCAGGAAAAAGGGAGGGATGGAGGGCAAGTGTTTTAAGATTCAATTTTTATTTCTCATTATTAAATTCTCTTTGGTAACCAATTAATTTCCCCAAGTCAAATCTGTTCCGTCCATGATGGCAACTGATGAGTGGTGGTCTCACTTGTTTTGTATATTCTAGCTCTTTTACTATTCTTACTATTACTATTATCATTATTATTATTATTATTTTTATTATTATTATCCTTTCTTGTTCTGTTCTATTAAACTGTATTTTCCTCATCTCACAAGTTTTCTCACTGTTACTCTTCCAGTCGTCTCTCCCATCACACTGCTGGGGGAGTGAGAAAGTGGCTGCATGGTGTTTAGTTGCTGTCTGGGATTTGACTGTGTCATCATCATAGTGCAAATTATTCCTCACTGATCTCTTACATGGAGGTGGAGGGAGAGCCAAGACACACTCTGTGTTTCAAAGTAGCTGGCTGTTAAATATTGATTCATTTAAGTTAACAAGCACCTTCTTGTCAAGTTTCCTCTAAGCTCCTATGTGATTTTCACTTTTATTTAGAAGTCCTTATAGAAAAACTCACTTCTGTTAAGGGTTTGATAAAGACATCAGGAACAGCATGCAGGAGGAAAGAAAAATAATAAAAAAAGGCACTTACACCTGCACAGTAATGCATGATTAGTTTTTCTGGTAGCTGTTGTAGCAACGATTGCTTCATTTGCTGCCCTTGACGCAGAGAGAGTCTTTCATCTCAAAGGTTTTCTCCTGCTGTCTATTAATTCTCCTGAATGTATTTGCTGTGGGATACGCCATTTTTTCTTCCCTGGCAACTAAACTTTTTTCCCATGCAATGCCACAATAAATACCCCTAGAGAGATAATATTGTCCGCCTTAAAAACAAAAGAAAACCCTGAAACCCTAAAACAAGCGAAAGGTAAGCCCCAGCTAAACCATAACATGTAGAGGCTGGAATGCCCTTTTAAATTATAATGTGTATTTTCAGGATTTGTACTACCAGGGTACTTTCAGATAGAATAGATTTTGTAAATGTCTGATACCCCTTGGCAGGAGACTTTACAGGCACTATCAACCCCGACTTAATCTGGGGGGCCTGAAAATGCCACCTGATTGTATTGATGGAAGGGCTGACCTAAGGCACCATCTAAGGTTTAATTGCAGCAGTGTTCGGGGGCTCACAGACCCCACCCAGCCATCAGGCCTTCCCTGAAGCTGGTTGGGTTGGATGACCTGCTGTAACTTTCAGACCTGTTGTAACTTTCTGACCTCCTGTAACTCTCTGCTCACAGGTGGGAAACACTGGGGTGAGATGGGATTGCAGCTGAAGAGCAGAGGAGGATCCAGGAAAACAGACTTAGGTGAGTCTGAACTAAGAGTTCTGAGGATGAGATGAAGGAGAACATGCTCAGAGCCCCATTCAATCTCAATTCAGGCTGTAACTAACATGCTGCTAAAATCATCTTCAGTAGGAAACTGTGATCTACAAGATACACAAGAGTGTTTTGTTCAATGTATAAAAAGCTAAATCTTGCTGCCAAAACCTGTGCTTGAACTCTTCTGAGGCCAGCCCTGAAACTCTGGAGCTGAAGAAGGTTTTGTGAGAAATTAACCAGAGAGTGCAAAAATTTGGTGGCTGATGTGAAATTGCCATCTTCACCTGCCTTTCAGAGTGCACCTTTGAGATCAAATTTGGCCTCACAATACAGAGCAGGAGCTGCAGTCCTGTGTTAGAGGATTCCTGATCCCATCTTGTGCTGCAGAGCCACCAATCAGGATTGGCTGTTTTGTCCAGGAGCAGGTGATAAACAAAACTTGGCCCAAACTGAGTGTTCAAGGCTAAACCCTGCCCTCTGGTGCTCTGCTGCGGAAGGGGTAAAGAAAACTTGAAAAATCTTCATTTACAAAATTAATGTACCTCATTTACTCCCTGTTTTTTGACATGTATCTCTGAGTACTTGCTGTGTTTGGGTTGTTTTTTGCAAGTGAGGTAAAATGCTTGAGAAGTGGCAGGATGGAAGATGAGATGGATTCCTGGGCAATCACTCCAAACCTTATGTGACAGTTTGAGAATTTCAGTGCCATGTTGCTTCATGTGTCTGCTACACAGCTCTCTAGAAATATGTTTTTTTTAGGCTCTTTGACTTCTTCAGAGCTTGTGGCCATGATGGGAACAGGACTCCCATGTGGGGCCCCAGCTCAAGGCTTCAGCCAATGATTTGGGTTGTTCCAAAGTATTGAAATGAGGGATAATGGATATTCCAACCCTAGCTTGCCTCTTACCACCTCATCAACCCAGCCTCACTAGAGAGATACCACAAAAAGGCAACACAGATTGATTGCTTCTGTGCAGCTCTGAATATTTAATGTCACCTTCATCAGCTTATTTGTGTTTCTGTACACCTGACTGTGGTTTTCAAATACTGGAGTTTATTTCAACATCAGGTTTTTTTTGTTTTGCTTGTAAAAGATGTAGGTTTGAACAGTGGGTGTTGGAAGAAAGCAGGCAATCTTTACACAGAGTGAACAGCGAGTTTGTAATTGTCCCTAACAAATGGGCAGACAGCCATCCATTAAATACATTGTATTGACGTAGTTAAAAGAGAATATTTTGCAGAAAACTGTGTCGTCTTAGAGTTTGGGGTTGAAAAGGTTTTTGAATCACTTAGTTTTTTTAACCTTCTATTCCTTGTTGGGAACAGGAGGGTATAAGGGAGGGCAAAGTCCCTTCAAGCCCAGCCAGAGGTGTGGGGGGCTGATTACCTGCTGGGGGACTGTGGCATAGAGCACTGCACTCTGGACAGATCTGCTGCAAGCTGATAGGTCATAGGTTTCTCATCCTTTGCCTTGATTTCCACTCCAAGCTGATCAAATAAGCAGTTAAAAATGCAATTCAGAACTCAGAAATTGCTATGTGAACTCTTCAGGAGCCTAATGCAAGTCTTCTTAAAAGCACCTGATTTTAGGGAGTGAAGGCTCATGGCTCAGCACTTTGTGAAAATGAGGACGGTCTTTTGGGCTTGTTCTCCAGTAACTGAAGCGTTCAGAAGAACTGATCTGGTTTCAAGAATCTTGGCTTAAAACATCTTTTTACTATTCCTTTTCCATCTAAGCTAATGCTTTAGTTGCCTTGGGGATACTGCGTGTCTTTGTTGTGCATCCTCCATGCTAAAAAGTAGTTCACACAGAACAAAAATGAAAACTAAGCCTGCTTGGGAATTTTCCATCAAAACTGACCATTGAGAAATACTGTGTTTTCATCCCAAGAAGGGCAGTGTGGATTTCATCACCTCCTCAAAGAAAAAAACCCAATGGTTTTCTTAACTACTGGGGGAAGAGTTTAATATTTTTTGCTGAACGGTTTTAATGTTTTGATTTCAAAATATTATTATATATTATTATATGTTTTTATTATATATTATTATCCCTTATTAAAATTCTTATTTGATGGATCCAAGTGTCATTATCCTTCTCTGATGTCCATGATTCACTGAGGACCTGCATACCCCATACTGTGTTTTTAGTGCTTTTCCAAAAGACAACTGTTCTGCAACATGACAGGTGAAGAGCAACTGAAAAGTCCATGGAAATGGACTTGGATAACTGCTCCTATGAGCAACTCTGAGACAGCCATTCCACCTACACTTCATTTATTTTATGAGATATTGTGGATCTTAAAATTTTAAATTTTTTTTTCAATTCAATGTTTTTTAATTTTTATTTTTATTTTTCAAAGATATTCCAAAGCAAAACATTTCCCTTCAGTTTTCTCTAGAGAAACTTATGTAGTATCTAGCAAACTTTTTTTTTTTTTTTGCAATTAGTATGGATTTTGTGCATTGTTTGGCAGCTGTCAGAAGTGACCTTAACTTTCAAAACGTGTAAGTGATGACCAGTGCAAGGGTCAGAGATGCTCTTTGAATGTGTCACCCAAATCAGGCATGGCCAAAATGTTTCACTGTCCCATGGTCAGCAGGATTACAGCATCACTGCTAAAAGCCCTCTCATCCATGTGCAGGTGAGCTTTAGCTAGATAGATGTCCTTCATTTTCAGTGCACATATGCCAATCTTTCTTCTGCTTCACACAGCTTGCTTCTACTGCAAAGGTGAGATTTGAATAAAATTATTTCTCTTTGATTTATTAAATTAAAAGGGCTCATGTAGCCTTAATCTAGCCTGAAGAACATTTGATGGCAGGTTTTATTGGATGATTTTTCTTATGTTTATAATCTATATAAATTATGCAATATTTTTGTAACATGTCATGTATCATGATGTGATTTAATATCCCATATATATTCTGGTGCCTGAAAGTAATGTGGAGAGATGTCTTTGAAAGGCCATTAAGTATAAATAAATTAGAGTGAGAGCTAGAGTAGTGCTGATGAATAACATTCCTCGATAAGGAGACCTCATAGACTAAATGGAATGAGTAAATTATTACTTAATAATGCCATGCTTAAAACATTCCTAATAGTTACAGCATTCACCTGGGAGTGTTCATGCATCTGGCCAAAGAACTGCTTATCCAGCAGCTGCATAACATAAAAAAAAATGCAGCTCCAGAAGCAGGCACAAGCCCCAGAAATACTAAAAAGAAAAAAGCCCTTAGAACCAAAACTGCAGATGTTCACCCTGGGCGAGTGTTCTCTGGCCTTGCAAGCCCCAATTTTTCCACTGGGAAAGTTCAAAACTTTCAAGGGAAGCAGGTTTAGTACCTCAGCTGGGGCTTTCTGGTACTCAGTGAATTTAGAGCCTGTTGGACCTACAAAATACAAAAGTGAGGTTGGCTGTTTTCTAACTCACTTGGGTGTTTTGCTTCCACTGAACTCCTTTACCAAATCAAGCAGGTTGTCTGTGCCCCAAGGCTGTTAGAGCAGCTACTTGGCTGACTTGGATCTGGAAGAAAATGTGGATGATCCAAGGAGCTGAAAGGACTCAGTGGATCAGCAGCTGAGCCAAATGTAAAGCTGGGATCCCACATCCCATGCTTGTGCTCAAGTGTTTGAGAAACCCCTTGCTCATGAATTATGACAGTGGGATGAAATAGGCAGGCAGGGAAAGGCAGGAGGAATATTGTGGGAGAGCAGAGGAGTCCAGCATTGTAGAATTAATTGGCTTTTGCTTTTTAAACTCTCTTTTGCCATCACATCTTGGGGGAACAACAGGCCACATAAAAAAAATTGGAAAATAACTGAGGAAACAGGATGGGCTTGGTTGAGATGAGAGCTGATGTCAGTACACTGAGAGAAACAAGATCAGAAAAACGTGGAGTTTTTTGGTTCTCACACCCTTCTGAGATTCTCACTGGGTCAACTTCTTTCAGGGACAGTTTTGCCACTGGTCAGGCCTTCAGGCTGCAGGGGCTGTGGAGATGCCATGAACTGGCTTTGAACGCACAGAACTGAAATAATTCTTCTTAGGGAGAGGATATTGGACCAAGCTGGGCTCTGTGCTGGCAGCAGCAGCTTGGGTATTCTCCTTCTCACAGTCAGCATAGATATGTCATGATAGGGTCTGCTGAGCAGAGATTTCTCTTCATGATCCAGGTTTTGGGGCCCTCAAAACACCTCTTTTTCCCTTCCTGTTGACAAACCTGGAAGTCTATAGAGATGTCTCTGTTCTGGGGAGTTTTAATGTTCCCATCAGTGTTACTCTACACTGGCATCTTCCCCATCATTACCTTCTCTTTGATTAACCTCCACTGTGGTAGCAATGAAAGGAAAGTGAAAGTGGAGACTGTCTCTCTGCAGTTCCACGGCAGAGCCACAGAACACAGTGTGGGCAGAACAGGTCCAAGTGCTGCTGGGGTCATTCCTGTTTTCCAGAGTTTTGCTGAGTCCACACCAGTCCCAGAAGCACAGCTGCAGTAGGAGATGCTCTTGTCTGCAGGTATCACTTTTCCATTGTTAGAAGAAAATCTGAGAGACCCCTGTGTGTGCTGGTGGGCTTTGACCCATACTGCTGTAGTGGAGAATGAAAGCTCCTGAGAGCCTCCTCTGTGCTGCCACCGTGAGAAGAACTAACAATCAAACCAAACTCTGCATTAACTCTGTCCACTTGAGTGGAGACTCAAAAAGCTCAGTCAGGCTCCTGGCTATGACTAAACCATCTAATTATAGCCTTCCCGTGCTGTGCTTTTTGCGTTCATTCCTGATCCATCATTGCATTGATTTTTGGAATTGTGCTCTTTAGCACTCCGTGGTCTCAATTTTCACATCCTCCTTGTCTCCCGTGCTCTCGATTTCTCTGCCCTCACTGCATGTTGACTGCTCATCTTTTTGTTTTCCTTAAACCAGCCTTTTAACCACATTTCTCTTCTGAGGTACAGAGCAAGGTGAACCTTGGTGGTTTCTGCAGTACTTTGAACTCTGTACAAGTGCTAGTTCACATTTCAGTTTCTGTGTCCCTGAACTGTGACTTTGACCTGTACAAAACAGATGTGCTTTTCTGGTTACATCACAAGTGATGTCAAAAATTACGGAATGATGAAGTATTGGACTAATCTCAGACAGCTTCCTACTGAAAATACTGGAGAAGGAAATCAGCAGGGTTTTGTCTTTGCCATGTTATTGAGAAAACCTCCAAACCCCTGGAGTTCAGAGAGCAGTGTTACCACACCCCAGACAGCTCAAACTTAGATCAAAACAGGCTCCTGGAAAGAACTTAAAACATTAAGAAGTATTTCAAAGGCCCTCATCTAAATTTAACCTGGAACTTGAAACTAAATGCATGTAATAGTCTTGGCAGTCCTGTGTTTTTTCTTAGAGTTTTGTGACACTGGATATTTCTTCAAAAGACTCAGCTGTTGGAGTCAGGATAAATATGTAAAACTCTAGATTTCAGTTTTGATTTTCACTCAGCTTTACAGAGTTCATCTGTAAAAAATGAATTTGAAGAACTCAAAAAGTCCTCCACACATTATTACATTTAGTGACATAATTTTGGACTTAAAATTTTGTTTTGTTTTTAAGTCTTATGTAATGATTGCATGGATTTCCTGGCATTCATTTTGCATAGCTTTAGCTCACCTCCAAAGACAGATTACTAAATGTTCCCAAAAAGTATGACTGAGATTCCTTTTTAATACTCTTCTCAGCCAAGCTTATGTATAATCCTTTTCAAAGTGTAAAATGCCAAGGGATGTTTATATGCTACAGCTTATATGACAGTATATTGTTGTTCCTTCACACTTCACTAAACAGTCTATGAATACTAATCTATAAATCACTTACTTTTCTCACAGGCACTGGAAAATTGTGCTGTTTGTGGCATTGTCTGTGCTTTTCTAGATATATAAGCCACTCCAGTTTAAAAAACAACAGGCTGTAATGATTTCACTGTTGGTTTTCTGCAGAAGTTAGGGCTCTTCACTGAAAGAAGGGCCCAAAATGATGGTGGACACTGTAGGCTTGCACAGGTATGTCCTGCCTTGGAGAAGTTGGAAGTATATAGCCAGAGGTGGAATCTCCCTCAGTGCTGGAGCTTTGAGGGGCAAAGAAGGATGGTGGTGATATTTTTTCTCCCAGGATCATGTAAAGAGGCCTTTGCAGAGTTTGAAATTGAATCAATTTCTCCCAAATTTCAAAGGCTGCACTTCCACCATGCATTCAGTAGTCTCCTTTCAAGAGCTAGTAAACATCAACATGCTCACTCATATTTTTGAAAGCAAAAGCCCTTTTCTCAGCTGGAAATTGTTCTTTCCTATAGAGAAAGTGCCATAAGTGCCATTCCTTCAGTGCCATAAGGTTTGTTTTGGTTTTAGGTGCGAATGGAGATGCCCATGAGTGGGACAGGCATTAAGTGGAAAAATGAGAGCGAGCAGGAGACTTTCCTTGTGTCTCTCTTGCTAGAGAATAAGACAAAACGTGCCCTGTAGTGAAAATATACTCCATGCCTGCTCTGACTGGTTACAGAATGGAGAGGGGCCTTCTGCTCAGAAAGGGCAGTGAAGTGGTGTCTTCTGCTTTCCTTCAGAACAAAACTGATAAACCCAGTGGGACAACACTCCCATGATCCAGCTGTGTAATGTAAAATATTTTTGTGTAAGAAACAGATAAAAGAGTACAGATTTTTCACCTGCTCCATAGAGTGGCCAGAAGGGTTTGCCATGGATTTGAAATCTCTTTGGGCAGTTTTCCTTGCCGATTTTCTTTTTTCCCAAATTTCTTCTGCTCACTTGTACAATTGGAAATAAGTCCAGGAACTTCTGCATGTCTCTGTGCAACAAATCATGCAGAGATAGTACAATGATGCCAGGCCTCACCAAATAGGCAACTCAAAGTCTATAATTAGATTTATTAGCAGACATTTTGCTTGGGAAGGTATGAAAACCAAACCACTTGAACGGAGCGGCCAGAATAGGAAACTTCAAATCATAATTAGTGTAAAAAAGTAAAAGCCATCATAGAGCTGTAGCAGGGAATAGTGATTATGTGGTGTTTGGGGCTGAGCATGCGTGACAGATGAGCCAGGGTGCCAGCACTCACTGGAGATTGGTGGGACACTTGTCCCTGAGGGGGACTCACTGGCAGCACTCTGAGCTACAGAGGAGCTGACACAGCAGGATGCAGGAGCAGAGTGTGGTCATTACAGCAGGACAGCTGCCTGAGGAGGAAAGACTGACCCTGACAAGGTGGTTTGTGTCCTGTTTCTCTGATAAAACCAGTCCTTAGATGGCCACTCTCATCTCAAAACCACTGTGCCCTGCTGACAGGGAGGGATGTTTGACCACACAAGGTGGCACTGGGTCCTCTCTCTTGCCTCTGAGCTGAAGCCAGGTGCCTCTAACTAAATTTAACTTTTTAACTTCTGCTGTCAGCCTCCGTGGTGGGGTCCTTACATCTATTTGAGCTGCAGGGCTAAAAGATGCAGCCTGTTAAAGGTGGGCTAATTGCCCTTCAGAAAAGGAGGAGCTGGGCTTCTCCAAGGCAGCAAGGACTCTGGGCAGCACAAGCAACTCTTTTTGTTCTTTCTGCAACATCCAGAACGGGTTTTATTTGTTTAAAGGTTTTAAAGTATGTTGTAGGAACTTAAAAAATACTTGAAACCATCTATTTGGACAGATTAATCTCAAGACAAAAGAAACCCTTATTTGATAAGATGTTTTTAGCCTTGGTTATCCAGATCTTCTTACTCAAACATACTTTATGTTGGGTTTTTGTTTGTTTTTTTCTTTCGACACTCGGAGAATTGAAATCTGCCATATTTTTGTTGCAATAAAAGAGGAGGTGATGTCTGACCTCACGGGCTGAAGTGGAAGGGTGGAAAATTATTGTAAAAATATCCCAGTAATGATACCCCAAACACGGATATTTTATGTTTGTGCAGCTCTTATTTTACCAAAACGAACAAAAAAGCCAAAACCTAAACCCTGAACTCTAGCACACCTGAAAAAGGAACTGCTCAAAAAAAGTAAGACCCAAACCCTTCAGCTTGGTCGTAAAGAAACATCTGCCCAGCATTTCTTTCACTGTGAAGAGCTGGACCGGCTACCCCGAGCACCAGCGGGTCAAACCCAGCTCCGCGGGAGCCCGTGGCATCTTTAACGCGATTTCGCACTGCCCACGCCGGGGGATTAAACAGAACGATGCCGAAGGAGTGAGCGGCGCCCGGGCCCGGGAGCGTCCCGCGGAGCGGAGCTGGAACCGAACCGAGCGCAGCCGAACCGAACCCAACCGAGCGGAGCCGGAACCGAACCGAGCACAGCCGAACCGAACCGAGCGCAGCCGGGCTCGCCCTCCCCGCTGCCTCGGAGGGCGGGGGGCGGGCAGAGCCGGGCTCGCCTCGCCTCTGCTTCGGAGGGCGGGGGACCAAAGCGGTGCCGGGGCAGGGAGGGTGTTTCGGGTTTGCTTTCGGAGCCGGGAAGGAGCGCCGCCAACGCGCAGACCCCGGCGGACGGGGGCAGAGTCCCGGTGCGGGGTGACAATCCCGGTGGAGGGTGACAATCCCGGTGCCGGGTGACAATCCCGGTGCCGGGTGACAATCCCTGCGCGGGGTGACGGCCCCGGTGCGGACACAGCCCGTCCTGCCCTGCCTGCTGCCATCCCCTCTCCGCCGCTCCTCGCCGAGTCGTGCCCGAAGCCCAACTTTGCAGCCCGCCCGCCGGCCCCAGCATGAACCAGACCGCCGGGGTGAGCAACCACGTCCGCTGCTCTGGAAAGGGCTCCAAGGTAGGACCAAGGGGAGCGGGGATCGCTGGGCTGCGGGGCGGTGGGGATGCACGGTCCCCCGTGCTCGGCTCCCGGGGATGCCCGGTCCCCAAACATCCAGCTCCCGATCCCCAAACCTCCAGCTGAGAGCGTGTCCCCCGGCCCAGGGCAGCAGCCCCTGCGCTCCCTGCTACCCCATCACTTGGCGAAGTTCAGCATCTCTGCCCGGCTCCCGCGGCTGTGGAGCCGCCTCCCCGCAGGGTGCTGGGCAGGGATGGCTCTGGATGCTGGATTGCCTCCATCCCTTCGGGCTGGGGTGATCCCTCCGGGCTGCGACCCGGGCGGGTGTGCTCAGGGTGCTGCGGCCTCTCAGCATCAAGTGCTGGAAAGGTCGGAACTCTTGCACCTATTTCGAACGGGATAAAACGCTTTGAAGGTAAGGGTTTGTGTGGAGTTGAAGGTGGGATGAGGTACAGGCTTTATCCGCTGCTTTTACTTGCCGCGGTGCGTTTGCATAGCCAGCATTAAAAATAAATAACTGAGATAAACCACGTTTTTGTGCACTCTGCTGAATTCAGTAGAAATGTAACTGGGTGCTCATACCTGATCCAGGTCAAATTTGCATTAACCTTTTTTAGGTAGTGATGAACATAGCCCTTACATCTACACAAGTACTTTATGCTGCAGAGTATTAGTGCTGTAAAGTCAGATGCATGTGTCCTCTTACAGACAGTTCTGTTCATGTTGCTCTTCTGCAACTCTTAGAAGTTCTTCTCCGTGTTTATGTTTCTCTGTTATGGTGGACACACCACCTTCCCCAAGATTTCACGTGCCTTTTGGGGCTAGTATTTGGTAGAGATAGATCATTCTATAATACCTAATGGGATGCACCTTAAAGTGCAAAATTGACATTTCACCAGATAAGGTGCTGTGCTAACTTTTTTTTTTGTTTGTTTATTTTACCTCTTAATAGTGGCATCCTGTTCCATCCTCCAGACTTGGTGTTGTGGTGTTGTTTGAGATGCTGGTGCTGCTGCTCACCTGGTTGTATACTTCATGTCTAGTTAGTGCAGACCTGACCCTACAAACTCTTGGGCACAGAGATTTATTTTATACCTCCCCTTCTGTGAAGTGAATACAGTTGTTCCTCCTCTTCTCATATAGTCTTTTTAGGATTAAACTCATTAATCATAAGGCTATGTGAGTATTAAAAGATGCAACATGATGAGGGCTGTGGAAGTAAACAAACAGATTAGATGAGTCTGCTGAAATTATTTACTTAGCTCCATGACTAATCATATCTTTGAAGTTGAACCTGTACCTAAGCTCTTTGCATAATTCAAGGGCCCTAAATTAAATGTCCTCTAGATCTTGCATGTAATTTCAATGTTGGGCCTCCTTCCTTTGCACTTTCTGGTTTTCTTTGAGTTTTGGATTGAAGAGCTAAGGTTATTGCATATCAGTAATAATTTATTGTATCAAGCTGCTGACCTAATACTTTAATGCAGAAGAAAGAGATAGGACTCAAATGTGTATATTCTTAGCACATGATAATTGATACATTTTTATTTGCCTAGAAGGCATTTTCATCTCATTTTCAATGCTGAAGGATCTGGATATTTTTTTCCATTGGAAATAAATACTTTTCTTCTTTCAAGTCATAAGATTGAAATGATTGATGATTTCAGGATTTAATTAAAACACAGAAAGCTCCATGCATGAGTGATTTAGTTTCAAGGAGGCCTTGCAGAGTTCAGAAATGAGAGTTTATCAAATGGGGCTGAAAAATCAAGTAACTGTTCGGTGAGTGGTCTCTGATGGAGTAGACCAGAGGTAGAATAGCTAAGTTTTTTGTGACTCTGACTTCTAAAGCATAGAAATTAGAAATGCTGGTGAGATGTTTAATATCTGTGCTTCATTTGTTTGGGTTTTCTTTTTTTCTGAACAACAACAACAAAAAAAAACCTCAATGAAAAATAAAACAACAGAATCACAAGCAGCATTTATCTGACTTTCCTAATCTCCTAACTTTTGAACTCGCAGCCAATTTTAACCAAAATTGACAGAATAGGAGTAATGTTGTGTCAGCTTTCTACAAGTATCATGGAAACCAATTGTTTAATATAGAAAGATTATTCAATACCTGAGTAAAGGAAGCAGCAGGGAGAAATCTGTCCCATCCTGTCCCAGTACCTCAGCCAGCACATGGCTGTTGCTACAACAGTCTGTCCTTTGCACATCACAGGCTTTGCAAAGACTGGGAGGGAATGAGAGAAAGGAAGGAGCATAGAAGGAATTCAGAAGAACTGGAAGTTTATGGAGGTGAAGGGGCAGCCATGGATGAGGGCTGGGGTCTTCCCAAGAGGGAGTGTGTTGAGCAAATAATTTGTCATAAATCACTTTGTTGTCACAGCTGATGAAAGAATCTGTTAGATTTTTTTTTCTCCCCCCAAAAAGTTGTTAGGTTGTGTCGACTCAAATGCCAGCTCAGTGATGTAAGGTCACTCTTCTTCCTGGCTTCTCCTGAGCTTCCCTCTTGCTGGGCAATGGGCACTTAGACTTCACATCTCTTTTGCAAGATTTACAGCTTTGCTCAGTTGTGGTGAGCAAGGGAGGTAGCATTTCAAAGGAGGGATACAATTAGAGCCCTCATGTAGATAGGCTTGATTGTAATCCCAAACTCTAGTAATGCATGCCCACTAAAAGGTGTATATATTTTTAACATTTCTATGTAATGTTTTGTAGCTGTTTCTAACCAAGAGCTAGAAGCTCTAAGCCACTTGTGAGTGCTATTGAAAGACTGATTTATTGTCTAGAGAGAACTATTTTTGAGAAATAGCTTGTGTACATACAGCTTCTAATGCTCTTTTTTCCTGCGTGTGACTAATCCCTTTGCCTTTGCTAAGATAATTTGAGGGAGGAAAGCAAGAGGATTCACCCCAATGCTGTAATGAAAAGCTATGTCACAGGAAGATTTCTGCTGTGTTGGGGTGGTTGGGATGGTGAGCAGCCTGAATCTGTACAAAACCCATCCACCTCTCTTGTGTGGGCTGGGAACAGGCTTTAACTCTGGCTAAGGAAGTGCATTTCACTGCAAAGTCACTCAGATCCTGCCAGAAGAATTTGGGGGTCAGTTCCAAGCTGTCACATTTCGACAGATTTCTTGAAGCAATTAATGAGGGCTAAGTCCATATGGGGATTCAGGATTTTTCAACACTACATGTTGCAGCTCCTGGCTTTTGGCTTTTAGTCAGCAGTCCAAAGACCCAGACCAGCCAATACATGACACAGAAATTGTGTCTTGAATTTAGCTTCTTTTCTTATATTAATATCAAGGAAGACACTGTGAGAAGGCACTTTGTTTCATATTTGGACTCCCAAATTCATCTGTCTTCAGGAAGGAAAATCTATAGAAATCATTTGGGGTAATTTCTTTCTTTAGAAACAACTATACTTGGAGTCCTTCATCTAAGGACCATCCCCATCCTCACCTGGTGAGAAAGGAGGTGTCCCATACAGCAGGATTTGTGGATCTGGTGTCCTTTTAAGTGTTGATGAGGATTCAGAGACCCATCAGCTTCCATCCTTCTGGGGACCATTGTACCCATCAGGAGACAGGCTGCTCCACAGCAGGAGCCTTCCTGTCTCTCCTTTTGGAGACAGAGCAGAGCAGAGTTCAGGGCTGTTCTTTGGAGTGGGTAAGATGGAAACTCACAGTGTCTCCTGGGGACAGGGGGCTGCACTGTCTCTCCATTTTGGATGAAAATGCCATTATCCAAACCATTGGCTGACATGCACAGTTTGGAGGGCATGGTCTAAACACCCAGCTCTGTACAGCAACCTCTGCAGCACATTAGGACATGTTGTTTGGCACAACCCTGCTGCTATTCAGTCTCTTCTGATGTCTCCCTGACTATATTTTTGGACAATTGCAGCTGTTTTAGCTGTTTTGTGTGGAACTCAGTCTTGGATATGGTCAGTGCATGTCTTCTGGATTAGGACACCCTAATCTGATTCCTGTTGTCCTGTGAGATGTCAGTCCAGCTCCTTTGGACCCTCATATGCAGCTTATGGAACCACAGATGAATACCCAAACTGATTATGTCTTTGGAGGGTTGATTATGTGTTTATTAGGTATTTATATGTTTATTTTTTGCTGCTAGGCTTTAACCTCTTCATTATTCAAGTCCTGATATGTGGGTGGGAGACAAGTGTTTTCCTGCCTCAACAGCAGTGACAAGAGTCTCTGTTTGGTGAAACAAAACAAAGCTGCATTAAACCTGAGCAAATGGGGCTTTTTTCCATCATGAATTTTGTTGCTGTCAACACATGTCACATTTTGGACTGTAGCAAATACTAAAAACCACCTTTCCTCTCTCAGTGTTACGCAAGCATTAGAAAAAGCTTGGTGAAAGTTTGAAAGTTAGGACATCCACCTGAATGACTGTAATCTCACTTTTAATCAGCAATAATGAATGCTCTAGAATAACAGCAAATCATCTGGACAGATTATTTTTTTCTTTCCTTTTAAAGGAGAAAAAAATTGTCCTAATTAGCAGTATTGGTATGTAAGAATGCGGGTATGAAAACAACTCAATGCAGTAATGTAAAGTGTTTGTTAAAGCAAATTACACTCAATTAAGCTGAACTGAAAATGCAGTTATGATTGTACCCCTGGTTGCTGTCTCTCATTGTTTTGAAAAGAACAAATTTAACCTACAAGAAAAACAAACTGGTGATGTAGGGTGTTCTGGCTGCCCTGATCTAAAGGGACTCTGCAACGTTCCTACAGCTGTGGGCAAGAGGTCTATAATATCCTTTTAACAGATTAGGAGGGAATTTGTTTTTATAGTTTATTCCTTAAACAATTAATAAGAGATTATTGCATCTACACTGGGTAAATCTAATTATCTTCTCTTTTACATGAACTATTCCTCTCACATGAATTCCACTGATTTCAATTGAATTACTGCTTATTTATGTTGGTTTAATTGCAGAGAGATTCAATGCCTCCAAAGCTATGGAAGCAATAGAGGCACAGCATTTCTAGGACTCTTGGATTGAGAAAATTAAGATAAGAAAGCTGTGCTGGCTCCTCTGTATTATTGCTGAAGTGGAAACAAGTTCAGCTTTACTTGCACATTGTGTTTTACTGTGAGTGGTAAGTTACCCTGCATGGGCACAGCTAGGCAGTGTATTTTTGAGTTTCCTAATTTTAATGCTCTAGTGGGAATGCAAGGTCGACTTCCATACCTAATAAGTATTAAAGTAGGACTCGATGTAGCTGCCAGGGCTTTAAAACACGATCAGTCAGCTATCTCCGAAATCCAGCCTTACTCAGAGGGCAGTCCCTTTGAAATTCTGTCTCAAAACGTCAACCTTTCAGAGTAGTCTAATATAGCATTGTATGGGAGAAACAGGAAAGATCAATGCTCCATCCTCCTGTGACCCCACACAGGCAGAAATGGCTTGGCCTTCAGTGTATTTATGGTTTAAGTTGACAATAAGAAGAAAAAATCTGGGAGAATGGGAGAATTACTCTGGTTTTGCAGGCAGTGAAGTGCCAGGAGTAAATCACCAAAAAATTTCAGGCTAGGTAGAGATGGCAGACTAAAGTTGAGCTTTTCTGCCACAGAAAACAAGGAAATGCTAATCATTGTCCATTTAAGAGCCAGCAGGCTCATCAGCATGTACTCCTCATATCCCACCAGCACATCTGTCTCTGTGAAGCATGTTATCCCTTGCCCAGGATAGGTGTCAGCAGGAAAAACCTGTGGGCAAAGAAGGGAGAGAAAACTGTAGACTTGAGTCCTCTGCCCATTAGGGATCCAGATATTATTTTGGCTTCTTAAAGAACAAGGTTTAATGTTGCACAAGCAGTGGAACTGTGTAGTGTTGATTTAGCTCTTTCCCTTGTATCAGTTTGTGAAGATCCTCTATCTTCTAAATCCTTTGGGAGGAACTTTCACAGAGCTGCAGAGGCCAAACCCATCAAAACTTCAAGTGGTGAACTCTAAATCAAGAAGACGTGCCAAGGAACCTAAGGGAAAGTGTTTGAAACTGGTTTTTATTACATTCTCTGACTTTCTTGTAAACTGTAAGTTTCAGTGGACACTATCTGGTACAGGTGCTGAATTTAGTGAGAGAAGTTCTGCTTCTTTTGATGTAAGTGGAAAGATGATTTTAGAAATTTCTATGGCCTTAACCAATGCAGCCCTAAGGATTTTAGGAGTAACAGCTGTGGGAACTTCTTGATTTGATCTTCCTATTATTTCAGACAGTGAAATCTGCTTTCTCTATAATTCTACCTGTAAACCTGATGGCTTTTGGCAGTTAATTCCAGCCATGTTCCCTGGAGCACTTCCTGTGACTGCATGAGTGTCAGCTGTCTCATAAAGGTCCCCTTAACAGGAAATTTGGCAAGAAGAATGATGGTGGGTCACGACCAGAAATTCCAGTGGAAGGCTTAAACACGCCTTTGAAGGATGGGAAGATAAAGGGAGATGGCCAGTCTGATGCTGTAAATGTCCTGAGTGACCAAAAAACCTCCTGGCAGGAGTTGTGCTTTCTCTGACTGGAGGGAATCCATCCACAGGATGCAACCTGAGGAACAGCAGGCTCCTCTAGCCCTGGTGTTGATGGACCATCCTGTCTAGGATATTTTGGGTGATGGGGAGCAAAAGCAGCTGTGGTTTTTGCAGCCTTGGGCAAATATGCACCAGCAAGGGTGTACTTTACCTACAACAGCTGTTGGAGAAAGACCATTCCTCCCCCATTAAATATTTGCCTGGAGCCTTGTGGAAGAGCTGTGTGGTGCTCCAGGGGTTCCCAGCAGTGTGTGGGATTTCATGCTCTGTATCCCTGCAGTATCCTCAGGCACAGGAAGCCCTGAGCCCTGAATCTGAATGACTTCTGGGCATCAGCAGTGACAGAACCATCCCTGTTTTTTGTGGGTGCTGCTGTGCCACTGTTTTTCATCTTTAATGAGAGTTGAACACACCATAAAATTTTATTGGGTGTTTATGCTAACAAAATTAACTAACAGTTGGTGCTTTAAAAATGCAGCCAGAGCTCTGAACACTATAACTGGGAATCTGCAATGGCTTTTTAACTGGTGGAGGACAGAGCAAATGTGTAAGTGCCAATGTCATTTAACAGCAAACCACTTTATATTAACTTTTCATTGACCAGAACTGATTAATTGACATTTCCAAAATAAATCTTAGCACGATATGTGCTTAAACAAAATCAGATTTTCAGACATTACATGGCTAGAAGCTCTGTCAAAATGGTGGGGTTAATTTATAGTACCAAGACTAATGGGCTGATAATCAAAATAAATTAGCTTAGCCACTTCAATACTTCAATGCTTAAATCAAATAATAGGAAGAAGATTTATTTTAGCATTTTGATTATTGTGTTTCCCAATAAAATAGATATAATATCATGCTGTGAATGCTGTATGGATTACTTGAGGCCACAATTTCAATGGGAGTACAAAGGACCCCTAGGCTACAAAAAAAAAAAGGGGGGGTTATTTTGAGACTCAATTTCTTGCTCAGTAGAATGTATTTGGCTTATTTCTATAACAACACTGTTAAGTAAACCTAGGAAAGGGATTTGGTTTCATTCATTTATTTATTTAGTGCTTTTCTTTATTTTCATGCAGTTTGTCCATGCCTAGTCTGGAGAGGTTGATGTTTATGATCTTTGCATTATACTGGGGAGTTTTATGCTGGTTTTAAAATAAGCAGATTGACATGCTGGGTTTTTGTTTTATTTTATTTTTTTATCAGTGAAATACTTTGATTATCAGGTAGCACTGATTTGTCGTGTATTTATCTAGGTATAGTCAAGGATGATTCGCATTCCATGGCATTTACATAAATAAAGTTTGGCTAGAACACTTGAGGGGAATGTCCTGATTCCTTCATTAAGCCCTGAGTTACATTGGGATAACACCTGAGTGGTTTAGGGTTTACATTTTCACATTGCTATGTTATCATAAGTGGTAGCTGATTTTCAAGGTCAGACACTGCTGCCATCAAGAAAAATTTCTCTAACTTGCTTTTAACCTGCCAGTGTAAGCATGGTCTTGGGGATGTGATGTGAACTCACAGAAGTCAGCAGTACTTCCACCTCACTGAGAATGGGACAAAGGTTCTGCCCATGCTTTAATTTTTTAGTGATGAGCGCTTCCCTTGCATGGTCTGTGAGCTCTTTGGTGGAGGAGGATGACTTGGTAATCCACTAAGTGGGGTTCCCATCTTCATTTTTGACCTTGTTACTCTGCTTGAAACCTGAGAATATAACACATTTTGGTGCCATTCATTCCTTGGAATTAAGGAAAAAAAGGTAGAGGAGGGACAGAGATGTAGTTGTTTGCACGGGCCCTGTTCCAGGTCATCCAAACCTTGCTCCAAAGGACAACCTTGGAGGGAAGTGTACCCAAAAGACAGATTTGTGTTGCAGGCGTGGACTACATGGAGGATAAGCAGGGACCACATCAATTTTTCAGCTCACTTGAAAGGAAGGCTGTTAAAATTATAAAAACTTGGGTAATTTAAAAAGAGAGCATGTACAGCTCTCCTAGGTGTCATGTCTTCAACTAGGCAGGATAAAATACATGCAGCAAAGTCAGGGCTTGTCCTTCATGAGAGCCCCAGAGAGAAGCTTGGGGTCTGACAAAGATGTTGGGCACTGAGCCCCTCTCAGCTCTGCTGGAAAATTGAAAAAGGGCAGGATACCAACATTTTGAAATCAGCTAATTTTCTTATTTGCAGATGGCATCTAAAATTGGAATGCTAGGAAGAAGCTGAAATTGTGGCAGACAGATGTTTGCTGCTGGTAATTTACTGCTATTCAGGACACCAGACACACCATACAATTTCTTTTTTTTACGTATTAGCTTATGCTTCTAGGCTTTTGATTTTTCTTGGACTTTCCCTTAGCATCCAAGCCATCCTAATGTTTGCAGATTTTTAGTGCAGTTTTATATTCAAGTTCGATTTTGCTAGATAATGACCTCACACAGAGCCTTTGCCACTGCTTTAACTACTTCTCCTAAGTGGAGGATCAGAGAGTTTTTCATAGGTACAAGTCCAGGAAAGGGCCAGCAGCAGGGACTAGCATCAGTGTTATTTCTATTGCAGCACTCCGTAGGAACTCTGGTTGCATATTGGGATTCAACTGAACAAGAGGCTCTCCAGCCAGATATCAGAATACTGCTTCCTACATCAAAGAACTTAGATTTTTAATTTGTTCAGTGCTTTATGGTCATCCCTCAAGCTTAGGACTTTATTCTTCCCTTTTTATTCTCAGTGCTTAGCTGTGATGTGTGTGTGTGAGCTCAGTGATGCTCATGGGGCTTCCCTTACACTGCCATCACCTCTCAGGGCTGCACCTGGAGCCCACTGGGAGCAGGCAGTGAAACACATTTCCCTGGACACGCTGTGTTGCCTCACTGCCAGTCCTCTTGTCTGACCACCCGTGGCACAGTTAATCTGCCAGCAGAGGCCACTGAAGTTTTTCAGTCATTTACTCCACTTTTAGCCACTCTAATGTTAGAGATCTCTCCTCCAGCAGGTCAGGACTGTCCTTCAATTTCCCATTTCCTGATCTCTGCATGCTCTGTACATTCACATTTTCTGACTTTTTCCAAATTTAATCATTTGTGTTACCTCAATATTGTTAGAATTCCCTAAGGCTGAAGAGGTATTACAGAACATATCTGTGCCCTGTCTGTATCTTTCTCAATTAGGGTTCATTCCTTCTTCCTTCCTATGTCTGCTCTGCTCCTCCTGTTTTGGGTGGGGTTTTTTATGGCAGGGGAGGGCACTGACTATTCCATTTTACAAAGTTAATTCACTTTTGGTAAATAAAACCAGCTGGTTTTCCTTTACATTAATTGACAAGAGAAATTTGCTTTTTTTTTGTTAATCTGTGTATATTTTTTGCCTGTACAAGGCATTTGTAAAGCTAAAAATAAACTGCCTTGCTGGTTTGTCCAATTAGGGGGCACTAAAGGGCTGATTTGTTGGACTGAAACACAGAAATCTTTCATGGGCCACTGAAAAAGCAGTGGTGGCTCTTAGGAAGGTGTTCAAGCTGCCATTCAGAAGCTGCATCAAGAATTTCTAGCCATGCATCATCACAGTGGAAGTGATGAAGGTATTAGCAAAGGAAGGAGGGAGGAAAGAAGTTGTTTATGATCCCTCTTCAAAACTCTTTAGTTAAGACAGGAATTTTTGTTGTTTTTTTTTCTCTTTTATCCTTTTTTTTTTTTCCTTTTGAGAAAACTTCAGTGCTTATAATGATTTTATTGGAAAGTGATCGATGTTGTGCACCATCACAGCACTATGATCCAAAAGCTAAAACTATCTTTGGCAGCAGAATATTGTAAGGCACCTCCAACAGTTAGCCTTTCTCACATACTTTCCTGCTGTAGCTTCATTATCTTTTACAACATATATTTTTTCACCAGCGAAATTCTAATTGGCAGCTGATATGGCCTAACTGAAAGAAAGGGAGATTGTCCTGGTTTTCTTTAAGAAGAGGAAAGATATCCATGTCTAACTTCTAGTAATGCCAGCAGAAGCAGCATCCCTAAATCTCTTGTGTGCTGATGGAAGAATTGCCTCTAAAGCTTTTCCAACATAAAAAAAGTTTATTGAAGAATCAGTAATGAAGAATGATAGTTCCTGTTGCTTAAAGTTTTAGTGATTGTACAAAAATGTGGCCTATAGCACTTTAAATTATAGTTTGTAGAGACATTACCACAAATTACTTATTCTTTCTTAAAAGATCATTTCTTATTTCCTTGTTAACATTTGTTAGATTTGGATTTTGATATGGATATCAGTCAGGAAAAAAAGAATCAATATTTTATTCGATAGAAGTTGTCACTTTTATACTCTAGTGTTTTGGAAATAGAAATGACAAATAGTTGGGAAAAGGGAGAAAACTTCACTGTGGTCCTACCACTGTTGTTTCCAGACTTAGCAATTTAACTGAGACTGTAACAACATTCATATGAACACTGATTGTATTTACCTGAGAAGCAGCTGTGCTTTGCAGAGGATGAAATGCACAGATGCACCCAAATATTGCAATAAAGTAATAAATATAGGTGTTACCAGAGCAAAGGTATATGTTTACATTTTGTGGTAGAAAAGGTATCTACTGTCCTATTTGTCATTTGAAAACTAGCATGCCTGATCTTGTCAACAGCACCATGGAGTCCAGGTGATAGTGTTTGCCAAAAAAAGAGGCTTTTTGATGAGTGAGAAGGGTATTCTGGACCATCACTGGAGGGACACTGCCTTTCTGATGTGTAAATATGAATAAATCTTCACATTTTGGCTCTGTGTCTCTGTCAGCTGTAACAGAGCTCCTGAGCACTGCTACAACAGCACTGCTGAGCGTGAGATTGCATGGGTTTTCCAAGATTGCCAATTTCATTTAATAAAACAAACAAAAGCAAACAAACAAATACCCAGAAACAACAACAACAAAGGAAAAAAAGAAAAGTAACAAGTTTATAGCCAGTGTTGCGGCAGAGATGGAAAACACCAAAGTGCTGCAAGGGTGTTGACTTGAATGAGTCCTCAGAAAGACTGAAATTCCCTCTCTGCACTAATTGGAAAACCAGTGTAAGGTGACCCTTGAAGAATAGGACTCAGTTTAGGATTACAGCACTAATATTTAGACATTTATTTCTGCTCACATATAACCTAAGAGCAGAATTTTTTTACTAGTGTTGTGTGAGACATGCCACGTATTCTTCCATGAAGGTACCACAAGGTTCCATCTTGTGTTGTGTCTGCCAGCACCAACAGTATGTCTTGGAGATGCTGGGATGTCTCAAATGATGCTAGATATCTTCATTTAGTCAGTGGAATTGGACAGGCAATACCTAAGCTCCTATTATAGTCAGTGGGACATAGTGGTGTCTAGGGAGTGATGAAACTTCACTGCAAGGTTGCTGTGGGCTGGCTGCTCCCTGACTTGCTGTTAATATTCCATTGATTTCCTTAGACTAGATCCCTGTTGACTCTAATAGAAGTTTAGACACCTGGTACTCATATAAACACCTGAATGTAGACATCCTAATCTCAAATTGCATCCCTCTTGTAGCATCGGCCTCGTCTGCCGTGTTACTAGTTGTCAGTGTGGGGAAGAAAAGCTGGGAAGAATTATGGTATTAAATCCTTGCCTGCCATTTCCCAAGAGCCAGGACATTTCTTGTGTGTCCAGATGGATGGCTGAATACCAGAGTGTAATCGGCAAAGCTGAGAGTGATTTATCTATAAAAATACAAGGCACAGCAGTGAGAGTTTGGGGAAAAAAGACCGGGTCTGTTTTCCTAAAATTCAGATTTTAGAAAAGCTTTGTTTATTCTGATCAGGGTAATTGTGGCAGCAGACTTAGATTGATGTCTGCATTTCAATCTTGATGAATCCTTGGAGAGGCAGCCTGTTGTCTGGACCAACAGACAAAAGATGCTCATGTGAATTTGAAGATACCAGTTCTCTTGAAATAGGCAAATAAGGATTGCAAAAATGCTGATATCAGTGCACAGAAGATTTATGAATCTCTGAGTGGAGCAGAAGGCAGATGTAGACAAAGCAGGCAAGGTTCAATCATGCTTTGCCAGAAATTGTGAGCATGATATCAATGTCAGTGTCTCTGACTGCTGGTTCCTTTGAGAACCCTGACAAACATTAGCTAGTCACTTGTTACTCAGGCCCTGCCTTACTTTCTAGATTTTGCTCTAAATAAAAGT
Source organism: Rhabdornis inornatus (assembly GCA_013397075.1). NCBI lineage: Eukaryota > Metazoa > Chordata > Aves > Passeriformes > Rhabdornithidae > Rhabdornis > Rhabdornis inornatus. The sequence goes on along the minus strand of VWZS01008178.1, from coordinate 482,001 downwards.
AATCAATAATGAGATCTTGTGTTGGAAAATACACTGCTTTCTGTTGGTACCATGCATTTTTTTTGCACAGCAGATTGCCCCCCTCCCTTACTGCTCCAAGAACTAAAAATGGGGAATTTACTTCAGTGTCCAAAGTCAAGGCTCATTCTTCACTCCCTTAAGGTGGGTTAAATGCCAGCACGGTGACATTTCCCTCACTCCTCTTGTCATAACCTCAGTGGGCTTAATTCAGCACGTGGCTGATGGTAAAGAAAAATCAGGCTGTCTAACAGCTCTTGTTATACCCACAGTCTTAGCACTGTTAAATATCAGCATTTAGTTCTACCCTGGTTCTTTGATATTTAGGGAAGAAGATATAAAATATATAGACCTCTGAGAGATGCAAATGTAGGGAAGGTTATTTTGGGGGAAATATAGTTGGTTTAGTCTTTTCTGGTGGGTAGGTCTGACTTTTTGCATTTAGAGGGTTTTTTGATTTAGTTGTGGTTTTTAAAGAAGGTATATTTTTCTATTACAAAATAACTTTATGGCCAAGTGACAGAAAAATTTGTAAAAATCTGTGGAGAAAACATCAACTGCTAAGGGAAAACATACACACATTAGAAAGTAATTTTCAAAACGCTACCAGAATGTAGTGAATTGTGTTTTCGATGCATTATCCTCAGAAGGGAGGAGATAAGGAGTGAAAAAGACACAGTCATCAGCTAGGATATGTCTGTGGGCTCCATTGCTGTAGTGTTTTAGCTCCTCACAGCCTCTATTGAGATTTGCTACAGATAACTACTGATTGCTGTAGATTGGTTTGAATTACATTAGATTAGTATTACTCCAGTTTTACAGACAGTGGAACTGAGAAACAGGGACAGCAGGGACTGGATTTTGAAAGATATTTTTCACTTTTGTATTTAAACATGACATTTGGTGGTCCCTGCACAATTGTCTTCCACTATGTGGGAGATGGGAGATATTTTAGGGTCTCTTTTTTCCAGCTACCACCTCTCTGGGCAATCTGTGGCAGTGCCTTACCACGCTCACAGTAAAGAATTTCTTTCAGATATCTAGCCTGAATTTGCCCTCTTTCAGTTTAAAGACATTACCACTTATCCTATTACCACATGGCCTTGTAAAAAAGCTCCTCTACAACTTTTCTGTAGGCTCCCTTTAGGCACTGAGAGGGGCCCAGAATTCCTGAGGGATAAATACAGAATACTCCTAATTGTTTATTATTTGTAAGGTCACAAGCCTGTAAGGGGGATTTTCTGGGATCTTCTGTTTCACCTGGTCAGTTCTGATGGCTTTCTGCATGGCATGCCTGTGATATGTATAAACAAAAATTCTTCACTTGGCTGGGAGCAAAACTCCTCTATGACATTTAACATTTAATTAGCCTCAATTTGCAAAGCCCTGAAGAGAATTCCCTGAGAACCTCCCTTCTTTGATTTATTCCCATGTTTGCTGCATGCAGAGAGCAGGAGCAGGGGGCTGTGTAGTGACATGAGTGTTTTAAGCCATGCTTTTTTTCTGGATGCTACTTGGTACCTTTGCACAGAGGATCTCCATTCCCCAGCACTGTTTATGGGTGGGGAAGCAGAAATGCCTCTCTTGAATAGAGTTCTGAGTTCTGAATTCTCCTCACTCAAACCCTGGTGTTTGTTCATGTGGACTCATACATGCTGTGCTAATCACTCGATTGCTCTGCTGCTCCTTCAAATGCTTTCATCATGAGGTTTTGGCATTTTTTTTCCTTAGTAACATCCTTGCTTTCCCAATTCCTTCATGGCATGAAGGAAAAAGGGCAGTGGAAGTTTTTGGAATACATGCATGCTTAATTTTCTGTATGCTGACTTGTATCCTTCTTCTTTGATGTGGCTTGAGGTGAATTTTAGATTTTTAGAGCAGTGATATAAACGATTAAAAAGTTTTGCTGTCTAACCAGGCACAGTGCTTCTACAAAGCTGCCTCTTCCATCAAATAAAGATGAGAAAGAGATCAGACTGAGAAAATCACACTCTTTAGGAATGAAGAGCATGTTTTATTGATCCAGAACAAGGAGGCTGCAGTGCTGTACTGTTGGTGTGCATCATCTTTACTTGGGCATGGGTTTCACTCATGGATTGATAGCCAGCAATAGCTGGCTGCCCGTTTAAGGTTGTAGTCAAGGCCTGTGCTTTACAGCAAAGTTTCAGAAGAAAATGTGAGTGTTGCATGGGCAGTTAAAGCATATTTTGACATTGGTCTTTGGGTATAGCCAAATATCACAAGGGCAATTGAGGAGAGCATAGGGAACAGAGGTGGCTGTAAGGCTGTTCAAGCAGGCATTAGCTGCCAACATCCCGAGAAAATACTGCAACAGACAGAGAACAGTGATGGGCCAGCTGGCCAACACTGTTATGGTGCTGAAATGTCTGAGCTATGTTGGAACACAGGGTACTGAACTCTGACATGACATTCCCAGCATAAAGCAACTCGTTTTTCTCCCCTGTGGGGTCACATTTGAGTCAAACCTCGAGGCCAAAGAAGAATTGCAGCACTGTATTTTTGCAGCCAGTACAGCTGTTTCAGCAGGGCTCTTTCACTCTCTGGCTGGCTGCTGAACATTACAAAGCCCTTATGGCACAGGGCATGTCCACACATTTCCAGCTGAATAAGATCCCTCAGCTCTCTGCCTTCCACAGCATCCCAGTGATGGAGATCCCATTTTCCAGAGAATCAAGCCAAGAGATCCTCATGTGCCACTGGCAAGTACAGGCTGCTTCCTGACATTTATTATTTATCACTCTGTCCACTTTTTGTGCTACTTTAAAGGCTCCATCTTTCTACCTGCTCTGAACAGGTCTTAAGCCTGGCTGAAAATCAGGACTGTTCTGTGAAATTAGGTTTTATCTTTTGGCAGCAGCATATTAATTATTTTGTAATGCACCCCAGATGTAATAGTAAGTTGCATACTGAAATCTGTGCCTTTCTCCTCTTAAACTTCTATAATTTTTGTTGTGTTATGGGGAAGTTACATGATTTTTTTTTTCTAAGGAAAATAAATATTGTTGGTCCTGACTATTCCATTTTTTCCTGTCCCTTGATTTTTAGGCTGTGCTGCTGTTTAATTTCAGTTTGTGCTGATCTGTTCAGTGCTTGTGGTGGGTTTTCATGTTTTCAAGATGAGAACCAATATCAAGCTATCCTTTATTTTTTTTTAATTTTCTTCTCTTCCAACTCAGATCTTGGCCTCTGTTTGGCAGGTGAAGAGCCAGTATTTGCACCTGTTGTCTGCTGTCTTGGCATCCAAGGAGTTTTTGTTTCCAACCTGAGATTCTCTCTGTGAGAGGACTGTTTCCAGAAAGGCTTTAGCCCCCAACAGAAGGATAATAATGAGGCCATTTATTTGGCAAAGTTAGATACTTACATATCACTTTTAAAAAATCCTAACCAAAATATATATACTGATCTTTTTGAGTGGAATTATCAAATTAAATATTTTTTTAAGAATTTACCATGGCTTCCATTTCATCTGCTCTTTTCCATCTGAAAATGCTCAAGTTGTGACGTCCTTGGTTTTCAGTTACTTCTGTAACTCTCTTTAAAAGTTCCTTTCACAGTGCACTGCAGAAATAAAAAGAAAAAAGACGTGGAGAGACTTTATATGCTAAGGAGGCTACTTCAGACAGAGGCAATTAACTGGTGCTGTACAGCTCATACAAGAAAATCAGGAGATGTGAACTGAAGATCAGTCTTTGAAAATGTGGTTAACAGGCAGAGCTTGAAAGCCTCCCACTGCAGCAGACTGGGCTGAGGGCACTGGCATTTCATCCTGGGTCCTAAGGAGCTTCCTTACTGCAACCCAAGGTGAGGAACTTGGTTCCTTCTATTCTCAGACTTACAGGGATGAGATAATTTTGCTCCATGCTGGATGAAAGTAGTCCAGAAGTCTCTTACATAAAGGTTATCTGTGATTATTCTTAATTTTCTTTTTTTTTTTCCCCAGATCTCATGTATGGAGTAATGTACTTCAGTCATAAGAGAGAAGCAGCAATATGTTTATTGATATAAACCAACAATTTTATGAAGTTTAATTGTACGAATTCAGTGGCAAGGTACACTTGATTATTTAGAGATCCTCCCATTAAGTCATGAGATTCAGGAAAAGAACCCCTTGCATTCTAAACTCCTCCTCAGAGTTGGGTTTAGGTGCAACTAGATCCAGACTTAGTCTCAGACTTGGTCAGTGGTTTATGTCTAAGGGATTATATGTGCCTAGTCAAGCCTTCATCTCACTTAGTTAAGATTTCACAGATTCAGGGATGTGACTCCCAATTCACTACAAAGAGTAACCCTGGCTGTGGTTCAAGTACTGATGGATGGATGGATGGATGGATGGATGGATGGATGGATGGATGGATGATCAGAGGACATGGCCCTCCCTTCATATCTTGGAGAAATTTTGATCTCCTCTGTTATTTATATTTTCTCCCTTGAAAATGTCTGATGTTTCAAAAACTCTCTCTTCTTCTCATTTTACTAATTTTACTAATTACAATGGTATTGCAGGTCAGTTACTGAGATTTGTGGTGGTTAATTGTGAAGGTTACTTGCTCAGGAACTGTGGACCTGGAGATATTAGCACCTCCCTTCCTTCCTTCCTTCCTTCCTTCCTTCCATCCTTCCTTCCTTCCTTCCTTCCTTCCTTCCTTCCTCATGCCTCCATCCATCTCTTTTTTTCCTCCTTTCATCCTCTCCCTTCCCTTCCTTCTCTGTATTGAGTGTGGATTGCTGACAGGTCCAGATCTGGTGATCTCAAGAGCTGCTTCTCTGAACCAAATCTGTTCTCTTTGTTTCTACAGATGGAATTTGTGGACCAAAGGCTGGGGGTTCAGTCACCTTTTGCAGGAGCTAGTTTCAAGCATGTTTTATTCATGGATTTAGATAGATGTAATTCATAATAGAAAAATTTCAATACGTATTTGAAAGCTGCAGGCAGCAATCAGGAACTGCAGGATTTGTACTTGTACCGGAGGCTGGCCATGCATTAATAAGTCCAGTGAAAGGACAGGGGCTCTGTGTCTCTGTAATATTGCAGTGCCTCAGCCTGTGACTCAGGGTTGGCTAAGCTGGTACAGTTTTGCTTCAAGTATTTGCAGGCAGAGAACTGACCATTCTCAGAGGTTTTTTTCTGTCAGCATCTCCCTTGCTCTGAGCACACTGGCATGTGTGGAAGCCCCCATGCCCCACCATGCTCAGACATTTAATGCAGCAGTAAGACAGAGAGGGTTTTTTATTCTGACAACAGAGAGAAACATTTCAAGTTTCATACCACAGAATGCAGAAATGATTAATGGTGTCATTGGACACAGCTCTTTATTTTGCTCATTCAAATTTTTTTTCATGAGGAGCCAGGATATGTGAAAATCTATAAAGGATGAGGTTTCAGTTCTGCACTGTTTTTGTTCCTGAGTCAACTGCTGAGACTGGAGCTGATAAAAAGTCAGAATTTATCTTTCCTCCAAAATTTTGTCAACATTTGTATGATTGCATAAACAGAGCTGGTTTTCTCAATCAGGCTTTTCCTGATGGAAATCTATTCCAGTGGAAAACCTCTGCCAGATCTTGTTAAAGAACATAAGGATCCTAAAACTACTTTGACTGAGGAATGAGGCAATTGTCTGCTTGTGCATTGAAAGGAAAAAAAGGAAAATCCCCATCAACAACAGGAACTGCTGTTTTGGGACTTAATATTTATCCATCCATCCAGCCATCCAGCCATCCAGCCATCCAGCCATCCTCAGTCTCAGCTCTTGGTCTGAGCAGAATGCCTCAACATTCCTGATCTTCATTTCTGGCAATAGAGTTTTAGCACGTATGTAGCCATGTCTGTCTGAAGCAAACAAAGCATTAAACAAAACAAAATTCAAGAAAATAAATACATTTATTGCCTGTGATGGAAAGCTGTAGGTGTGTGGCAGAGGCATATTCAAACTCAAAATGCAAAGCCTGCTATCAGGGAGCTGAATGTGCTGTCAGATAAAGAAAAAACACTGTAGAAGACAGCACATTCATAATAACATTCAGAAAGATAATATACTACAGATAAAAAACGAGCATCCTAATACAGAGAGAATTACACTTCTTGCAATGAATGTCTTTTCTAGCAGCAATCCTGGATTTTTTTTTATAGGCTCAGTTCTGTTATTTTCTCTTGTTCATATGAATGCTATTTCTATCGCAGTTAATTAAGCTGATTAGGGTTTGTGGGGTTTTGCCAGGCTCTGTGTTGTTTCTCCCAGCAGAAGTGGTCAATGGCTAAAAATTCTCCAGAGAGTGTCAAGAGTTGGCAGGAAGAAGTCATTGGGGCCTCGAGTTAAAATGGAAATGTCACTGATTTGCTGCAGTAAAGAAGCAAAGATGCTTTTTCCCCAGTAGTGACATCCCAGATGTGCTCCCACATTATTTGAAATTCATGGAAATTAGATATTTATAGCACCGTACTCATTAATTCAAATAGAAATGGGTCCCAAATAGTAAGCAAATATTTTCAACTTTCATGTGTTAAGCTGCAAGAGCCTATTCTTAGCTTGTTCATTTCAGGTTGTGATCAAACTGGATTAAGATGTGAATTTATACATAGTTTGACACAGTGTTTGAAAGGTGGAAGGAGAGTTTAGTAATTTCCGTGGCTATCAAAGTATTTGCTTGTAATTAGCAACCAGAAGCGTGAAAGGATTTGTTGCAGCAGGGCTAAATCTTTAAATAATGCCAGAACACTTCCCAGACTTCATCTCATTCTGGCCTCTGTGGTTAAGGCAAATGAGCAGGAATAGAGATGAACCAAAGGAAAAAGTGGTACTGGAGAGAAGGAGGCAAAAATTCAGTATCTTTTGAGGAGATTCCTGTCAGAGAACTGCTTTGTGTTTGAATCACAGTAGCCTTGTATTTGAGATGTGTGCTAGACATCCCTATTGCTCATCATACCCCAAAACAAACAATGGATAATGTGTGAAATGTGGCATCAGAGGTGCAAAATGTTTTGCTCACAATCTCTCTGCAGGTTAGTGGCAGAAGGTGGGGTAAAGGCTTGTACATCCCCAACTCCTACTGTGAGACAGCACTGGCTGTGCTCGGTGTCTCCTCTCTGGAAGGGCACAGGCAGAGCCCACCTGGCTTTCCCTGGGGGGATTTTGATCTGGAGAGCTCTTGCCAGTGGGTGGCTGGGAAGACCCAGGTCCCTCCCTCTAGCTGCTGCTGTTGGACTAAGAAGTGGCAGGGAGATGCAGCTTGGAACATCCAGGCCTGTTTTAGGAGATGTGCTTGTGCTTGGTGCCCTGAAACAGCTTGTTAGGGGAGTCTTATACACCTGACTGCTTCTTGTGGTAGGAGGTTTTTCTGTGCCAGGAGGGGATTTTTTCCAGCTGATCATAAACTGCAGAGGAAAAAGTCCATCTGAGTGTGCAGAACAGATTTCTTCTGTGCTCTGGAGAAACATGGATGTTGCTACCTGGTCCAGCTAAGGGTTCTGGCATGAACCAGGGTGGCATGGCCCTGCCTCAAGTCTCCAGTGTGCTAGGCAAGAGGATGGCCATCAACTTAAATGAGTTCTGATCCCTTCTGGCCCAAGTCTGTTAGCTCTCTGTCAACAGGAGACTGAGATCTGGGTGCCAGCAGCTGGCTGGAAGTCCTGTGCCACTGCAGCACAACTTGTTCCTTTCCTGGCTGCTCTCCTCATATGAGAGCACTCTTCCAATTGATACCCTGTAAGCTGCCAGAAACAGCCCTTGGATTGAGTGTTAGTGGGACTGAATTAACTGTCCCTGGTGTCCCCAAGCACAGGGCTCTCTTCTCTGCCACTGCTTCCCTTGGTGGGTTCTCTCCTGCAATGCCTGGTGCTCGTGGGGAGGCAGCAGGAGAAGGGTACGTGATGTCCCTGTGCAGAACAGCCTGCACACTTCTGTTCACTGCACTGAGACTGATGGGCTGCCTTGATTCCAGCAGATTCAGGGTGCCTGGGACAGTTCTGAGGCACTGAAGCCATCTGGCACGTGCTGCCTGCATCTCCATTGCTGAACCTTGAACATTCTGCTCCCCGGAAAGGATGGCAATTGCTTTTTGGCAATGGGCCAGCACCTGTGTTAATTCCCAGTGCACCCAGCAGTTGCTTGGAGGAGCGTTGGTTGTCAAGGGCCAAAACCATGCAGGTGATTGTGTCAACAACTTAAACTTGTAAAGGCCTCAGGACCAGCGTCCACAAATGGCCCTTGACTCTGGTTAGTTTATTAACAGAGACATGTGGCTCTTTCCCTTTTCATTTCTCAGGGGACCAGACCCACAGCCATGCCCAGTGCTGCTGGGGGCCCAAGGGGTGGGAAAAGCCAGCATTTGTGAGGCCTTAGTGAAGAGAACTATCCTTCTTAAAATCATGCCATTTCCTGACTCTTCTATATGGCTCCAAGATAGGACTAAAATCCAGAGGAAAACTGAAGTGTTTTACTGACTCTCACAAGTGAGTAAGTAGTTTCATGTCCTCTTTAGAGAATGGCAAAATGAAAGGACTGAAAATGAGCTCTCTTGTCCCAAAGGCACCCCAGCTTATTTCCAGTGTCTTTTCAAGGTAACCATTCTGTTACTTAGATGTTGCAGGCACTTGGGCAAAGCTTCTTCTTTAAAGACCCATGAATGGATAGACTGTGTGTCAAAATGCAATTTAAAAAGGCACATAATAAAAACAATATCATTCCATGACTCTCAGTACCATTAAGCTAGTCAGCAGGAGATCCAGAAGTCACCCAGGAAAGAAAAAGCATGATAATTTTTCAGAAGAACATAGGCTGCTAAATTACTTTGCAGCTTCCAACCATCTGGGGAGAAAAATAAAGTACATTCATCCCTGCTTGAACTGATGAATAGAAACTGCAGAAAAGACTGGGTTTTTGTATTGCTGGTCTGCATGTTAATTCAGAGCCTGGAGCTGGTGGATTCTGCATTGACTGAACAGAGAGAACGTGCTGAGAACTTGCCTCTGTGATACAGTGTGAATAAGTCCATTCTGCTGGAAGTGTTTTCTCAATGACCTGTACAGAGAGGAAGATCTCTGGTCTGGTTTCCTGTGAAATTTAGGTGTTATGTGACCACAATGTGTGTGTGAGTGCACAATTGCTTCTGCTTCTCTCCAGTAGCTTTTTTGATTCAACCGACCAGTATCAGCTAGATGTGATGAAAGGTCTGACAAGCTTCATGAAAATCAGTGGCTTCACAAAGGAGAAAAACTCTTTTTGTGCCTCCACCATATTAAAGCCTGTTGTATGGATTTACTCACTGAGATACTGGAGGCACTGTACAAAGGAGAAATAGGAATGCTCTAGTCAAGGAAGAAGCATCAGCAGGAGCTGGTATCTTGTTAGACATCAGAGAATCTCACCATGAGCTACAGAAGATGAGACTTCAGTAGTTCCATTGCCTGAGGATCCAATATTTTCCTCTCTTTTAGTTTCTCTCTGCTCTTCCAGACAGTGATATAATGTTGTTTTAGGGGCTATGAGTAACTAAAAAATAAAGAAGTTATGGCATCTTGCTTCAAACTTCTGGGAAACAGCCCAGCAGAGAAATTGCTAACAAACTTCCATCTAGACCGTGCTGCCTTCCTGAGGCAACAACATCATGGTGAAGCATCTGCTTCTTTCTTTGAACTTGTGGGCATTCTTTCTGCAAGGAAATGTTGGTTCCTTTTGGGGGTGAGGAGCAGCTATTACTGGGAGGATTGGCTGTGTCATGGCAGGGTCATGGACCTTTTGGATCACAGCCTGTCACTTGTCCCTTCAAGACCCAAAAATTAAAGGGAAGTGTGTAGATTTTAGCAGGTTTTGCTCATTTTAGGGCGAGCAGGTAATTTGTAATGTTTCATGAGTTGCTATGAGGGCAGGGATTCCTTAGGGAAATGAGCCCTGTACAAAGTTCCAGGTGTGTGAGGATTATGGTGACCCAAAGGAGGCTGAGCTAACACCCACTAGTGACTCCAGTGACAGCACAAGTGGCAGTGGAATGAAAGCAGTTTCAGTAGAAGAAGTTGTACAGAAAAAAATTTATATCTGGGTCCAGACTTATCATTCTTCAGTGCCTTTCAATAGTATTGTTGTGTGTGCAAGAATTAGAAGAGAAACAGCAATCGAAACAGCTAATGAGCAGTTTGAGCCATCATCACAAGATGTGATTGTACATGTGGGAGCCATTTACCCTTCAAACAAGTACTTCCTTTCTTCCTTTGCATGAGAGGAGCCCCATTTAAGCATTCATGAAACTATTTCACTATCATCCTTTATCATCCTTCAAATTATTTTTCTGTTTGCTCCTTACCATCCTTCATTCCTTTCCCTGTTCCTCTCCTGTCTGTTTGTCCATGTCTGTGTGCTGTCTCCTCTCTGAAATTTGGGATTTCTGGTGCACAAGCTCTTTCTGCTTTTTAAACAGCATGTTGCAAAATGGGTCAGAGCCCATTATTGAGAAAATATTGTATTACTTCTTTAATAATCATACTTTACACACATATAGAGATATTTACTTCTTATGTATTTTTAAACTCAAAGAGAAATCTGAACTCTCTGACATTTTGATAAAGAATATCCTTGGTAGAGTTGCTTGTGGGTTTTTAATTTTATTTTGTAGTCATTTTTTCCCCAACTACAAGAGACTTTATCCATAATTTTACAGTCTTTTTCATTTTCCTTGACCCTGGTTGGAGTTTGGCTAGCACTTTGTCAGGTCCTGAGTCCTATTCTTGCCTTTTTTCTTGAATCTTTTCTAGCATTTGCACAATTTTGGTCAGTAAGTTTGTCAGCTATATCCATATGATAGAATCCTCTCCCACTTCCAACAGGCAGCTTGATTAACAGCAGCAGCATTTTACTCTTGATGCAAAACCCTGGTTCTCTTTGCTACAGGGAGTTGTGTGCTTGGGTTCATCCAACCTTGCTGACAAATTTAAGTGAGAAGTCTGGCTCCCTCCAGGCTCTCTTTATAGTTGATGGAGTTTATAGACGTGCCCAGAAGCAATTCTCCCCACCCAGTATATGAAACATTCCTCACAAGCCTCTGTCTCAGAACTTCCAGCCTTGGCCTGAGCAGTGTCAGTGTTTGGTCATTGTGTTTCTTGTGCTGAGAAGTGTTGCAGAATACTCATGTCATTCCTAGTGGAAGATAGACTAGTGACTTCACTGCAGTTTTGATTTCTAATATAACAAGAAACAAGGTAATGCATTTTTATTATTTATAGCTTGTGGTTTATGACTGCATTGCTGCAGTTTATGTGGATAGCTGTATATTTAACAACTTAGACATGAGGTCAATAGATCAATAGATAGGTGGGCACTGGGGGTACAAGAGTTACAGATGAAGACACACAACCCATGGTCTTTGGAATCACCTGAAGCATGGTGAAAAAGGAAGTTGGTGAGAAATGACAGCCCAGGACAGAGTCTGGCCAGCTGGAACAAGGCACTGATGATGGAGTGGTGTGGTTACAGTGCTGGACAGAAACTCTGCCTTGGCAGGAGGGCTGTAGTTTGATCTCTTCTGGAAAGGCCATAGCTGAATTCCTTAAGGCAGAGGATTCAGGAACATAGACTGTAGTTAGAGGTATCTGCATTCTCAACTTCGTGCCCTGAGTCAAGAGCCAAAATTTGGGTGGGATGACACTGGATAATTCTTTATCTTTTTCTACACATGAGAAAACTAAGAGATGTGTCCCATGACTTTTGCATGAAGCATCCATTCCATGTTTTGCATCCATCCAATGTTTTTAAAACCTGTCAGAGTATGTCTGGGGTGCAGGGGAGAGAGAATCTGCCAATGTCTAGAGAAGTAATGTTTTATTGAAGTTATTCCACTGCTGTTTAATGCATTCTTTGTCATCTTACTCCTGGAAGGCAGGAAAGTCCTTTCACCTTTCTGCAATTGGAAACCATGGCATGAAATTCTTTGTCCAAGGTATTTCAGGAGGCCTCTGCTGGAAGCATCAAGGTCCAGCACTCACTTCTGAATGTGTATAAGATGAGATCTCACTTGGGATCTTTACTGATGGGTTGGGACTAACTACAAAAGTGGATTACTTTTGACAAGGACACATTCAGGACTTTGAAAGGGCTTCTGTTCTACCCTCAGGGAGATGGTGGACACAGGCATGGTTAGGAGGTGTTTGTGCAGTTCATTGATTTCAGGAGGGGGCAAGAATTTAGTACCCAAACTTTGGGGCTGACAGACCCAAGCAGAATTTTTTTTTTGGTCAATAGTACTCAGTGTTCAGACTCACATCTGTCAGCCTCTGTCTTTTGCTGTTTGTCAGTTTCTCTTGCAAACTCTATCTGTAGTTAATAATTTAAATTTTGCAGGCTGGCTGTTCACTTTGTTTTGCTCTGCACTGCATTCTTTGAAAAGGCAGGAGAGCTTCCCTCGATATGATAACAAAGACTAGGTATAATACACTCAGAGAGGTCTTATCACTTTCTTACAGTGTATAGCAATTACAGTAGTGCTTTTGATTTATGTTATATCCTCCTAGCAACCACACATTTGCTTGCCGCCTTCATTTCAGCTGCACATTGAACTAACTGATTTGGGGTTTTTTTTCCTCACAGTGAAAGTCCTTAATCTCTTAAATAGCTCCAAACCACTTTCCTGGTCTCTGCGCTAAAACTTCTCATTTTTATCATGTTTTTTTAAATTATTTTTTCTTTTGTTATTATTATTTTCCCCCCCCCTTTTCTCTAGACCTATTATTTTCTTCATTTTTGCATGAACTTTAAGCTTGACCACTTTATTGATTTAGTACCTGACTATACATTTTTTAGATTTGAGGCATTGATATATAGGTACTCTGTGCCTATTCCAAGCTGGTATTTGCAAAATTACCAATACTATTCAAGTCTTCAGTTCAGAGTTAATGTTGGCACATGGGAAAGTGTTTACCCCATCTACAACCCTTCCAGTCTTTGTGCTGCTATTGCATTTCTGCTCTGAATGCCTTCAAGGGAAAAAACCATTTTCCCCTCCAATTATCCACTGGGAAGAGAAGCACCATTCAGAAGAGCTCATTTCTGTTGAGTGGGTGCTAATTTATTATGGTGTTCTAAATTTATATATAAACAAGTGTTAATTTGAGAGCAGGTGGCTTTTATAGTGACAGAACCATCTGTAGGGGACTGATTCTACTTTCATTTCTTTATTTCAGTTTCTGTTTCTAGAGCACAGCTATCACTCAGTCCATAGCCAGTGTGGAGGTAGGTGGGGACAGCCACAGGGAGGATCCACTGGCTGTTGAGATGCAGCTTGACTGGGGCTGATGTGGGAGCATTTCCTCACATGAACTGCTCCCAAAGGATTCCTCTCAGTCCTGACCTTTCTGTGCCGTAGTTAATTCCCACAGACTCAAACTTTAAGGCTCCATCCTAACAAAGTGTATCCAAAGAAGGGCAATGAAGCTGGTGAAGGGTCTGAAGCACAAGGCTGATGGGGAGTGGCCAGGGCTGTGGGTGTTTAATCTGGACAAGAGGAGGCTCAGGGGGAACCTTATCACTCTTTACAGCTCCCTGAGAGTGTGGCCAGGCATGGGTCAGTCTCTTCCCCCAGGCAGCAGGGAGCTGGGCAAGGGGAAATGACATCAAGTTGTACCAGGATAGGTTTAGATGGTATAGCTGGAAAAACTTCCCTGAGAGGGTTGTTCAACATTGGAACAGGGTCCCCAGGGAGGAGGTGGAGTCACAATTTCAGTTGGTATTTAAAAGATGTGGCACTGAGGGATGTGGTTTAGTGATGGACCTGGCAGCGCTCAGTTAACTGTTGAATTCGATGATCTTCAAGGTCTTTTCAAACCTAAAAGTTTTTGTAGTTCTTAAAATGAGCAAACAAAAAAATTGAAAGGTTGCAAGCAAATAGGAGATGAAGTCCTCTTGAAAATGCATATTTAATTTGAAAAGCAGTGGAGAATTAGGCATATGGGTACAACTGGGTGTTTTAGCACAGTTTACAATCCAGGAACCTTCATCCCTCACATGGAAGGCTTTAAAAAGTTTTTTTCTTCTAGGGGTCTCTCATGGAGTACGATTTATCCCTTTACAATGCCTTTTTTTTTTTTTAAGAACAGTAAAAAAATTGGTAAATTTAGAACAGGACTTTGGAATATATTCTCTTATTCTGCATGTTTCAGACTGTATTTACTTTTGCAAATGTTTTGGATGGATTCAAATCCATGATGCAAGAAAATAAGGAAGTCAGCAGGTAAAATTTAATGTTAAAACTCTAGTAGGAAAACACTGATAAATGTCTACGTTCTATGAGAAAGCAAATAGTTTCTGAACTTTACATGTTCATGTGCATGTGACAAGAGGGCTATAGAAGGTCTATGCAGACTGATCCCATGTCTTTGGAAATGAATAATTTCCTTTTCATACTGCTCATCTGAGTTTATAATTTTTAGCATTTACACTATCAGGAAGAAGAGAAGCTTTGCAGTAATTTTGCTGAATTTCAATTAGAATTGAATGTATGTTACACTAAATTCAAGAGAGCAACCTTTACCTTTATTGTTCATGGGAATATCTTTTCTCCTGTGACCTTGACACCTTAGATAGTGCCCCAGAACATTTTCTCTCATCATCTTGGTTCAAGCAAGATGATTATGGGCATAATTCTTTGATTTACATAAAAAGAAAGGAAAAAGAAATCTGTATAAAAACTTAGGGCTTTTTCTGGCTCAATGCTTATTACTGCTAAAATAAAATGTCCTAACAGAGAAGATATTTGTGAAAGATGGGCATGTGAAAGACTCTACCAATTCCACACCAGCCTTGATGCTCTGCATCCCAGCTCAAAAACTTACAGGAGGAATCTCAGATGCATTGGAAGTTGATTTGGAAAAGTTTCCTGTGTTTCTGAACAGAATAAGCTTTGAAACTGTATTATAGGAAGGTCAGATGTTGTCAATTTGAAGTAAACAGCAGTAGCACAGTCTTTAAGAGACAGGGCAAGAAGCTGACAGAGTGAGTGGTGCTGCAGAACTCACAGCTTTAATTTGTAGATCATTTCCTTGAAGAGAGACCCTTTCCAGTGGGTATTTCTGAAACTGTGTATTGTAAGACCTCATCCTTGACTTCTTCCTACTGGCTGATGGCTGTGTTCATTCAACCCACACAGTTTCAGCATCAGTGCAGAGTGAAATCTAGTATTGCTTCAATACCAGTGAACTCCTGAAGGAATATTTATCCCACTATCTTTGTTGTTTCCTACTAGCTACTGACCCTGAAACTCATAGCTCAGATTAGAGGGATTAAAAACCAGGATGAAGAGGAGCATCAGGTGTTCAGGTGAAAAGATTCTTTTCCGTCTTTCACCCACTCTGCTATTTTTGCTCTGCCCTTTTCTTCTGTCAGCAGGAAAAAAGTACAGATTTGTAAAACATTTAGTTGTATTCATCTCCAGGGAAATTGCATGTGTCTAAAGGCCCAGGAGCCCTCAGGGCTTTTTAACTCATGCTGTTTGTTGGTACAGTGGAAGGATGATAACTCAAGATGACATATTTGCAGGGCAGTGATTATTAGTTAACTGAAATGAGTTTGCTTTTGGCAAGAGCCAGGTCACATCAATGGTACATTTGAAAATCCCACCCCCTGTGTGTACCAGGCATAGCCTTCAGGTGTAACTGTCATAGGCAGATAAAAGTCCTGAAAATTTCAAACCACTATAGTAGCAAAAGCTTTTCATTTTCATATTTTTAATTTTGATGGTTTCATTACAGTTGAAGTGTTTGTGAGAGTTGTGACTGAAACTGTGGAGGTTCAAGCATATACTGAAGAAAACTTGGATTTGGCCAGAATGAGTTCATAAATTTGCCAGTCTGACCTGAAGCTGGGAAGGACTCTGGAAGGAGCAGTGATGGATGCTGCCCTGTTATTTCTCCTGAAAGGAACAGACTCCCATTCCCAGGCCTGGACCTTCTACTGTGCTCAGCAGAGCTGCTGGTGCTGTTCTGCCATCCTGCCAAAGGATGGTGGCAGCACTCCAGGAAAGTGTTTTGTGATGATCAATGCTGTTCTCTGAGTCCCCCGACCCTCTCTGGATTTCCACAGTGCCATAGTCTCACTCTCCCCCTGAAAAACTCAACTCAGTTGTCCCATGAGGGTGCTGCCCTGTTCCAGTGACAGTCCTGATGTCACCTCTAATCTCTGTCCCTGCAGCTGGGGAGTGAGCTGAACCCAAGTACCAGCTTGGTAAAAATTATATCTGTAGGAAACTTTCTGTTTTCCTTGAGGACTCTTTTATGTTTCACCACTGATGAATTAACAGTCTTCCTCTCAATTTACCATAGGAGAAACCACCTTTGTCACCCTGAACTCTGCAAAACATCCCCTTCTTCTTCATAGGTGCACGCTGCCTTTTCTCCAAGACAGTCTGATTCAGATAATTAGTGAATTCTGAAGAGATGTTCTTAGCTTGCACTTGTTTTTGAAGATGGGTGTTTCTGTGCCAGACCTGGAGAAGCTAACTGTGTATCCAGAAACCTGAAAGTTTTTCCAACTTTATTAAGTCTTCTACTAAAATATATCCTCTTTCCACAAACAGAGAGGTGGACAGGTAAAATCTGCAGAAGGCTCTTTGATAGAAAGCAGTGTTCTTCTCCTGGCATACTTCAACTGCCTGCAGTTCTGAATTTCCCTTACTAAACATTTCACCAACTTTGAATGACACATAGCAATCTCTGACACACACCAAGGGAAAGTAAAAAAATACACACTTTCCAGTTTCTGGGGATCTGCCGTCTTTTCCAGAAACAGTGCAGGTTTGATGGTTTGGTTGTACACTAAATGCTTTCAGTACTTCCCACTTCTACTATTGCAAACTACTTTATCTGACCTTGAAAAGCATTATGATTTTATGCCCAGACAAAAAAAAAATCATCTAGTACAGAATGGAGCTGTAAGCCTCTTCAGCTACATGGATTACTGAAATCACATCACCTCTGTGCTCTGCTCATTGTACTGACTGCCTATATAGAGCAGCAAAAGGATTATGCAACTCTCTAATAGATTGGCTGTCATAATAAGACCCAAAATCAGGTGAGTTTGGTCTAAATTTGGGTTGTTGTGAATGCTTTTCAGATAGCTCTGTGTATGACTCCAGGTGTCTCAGTCTGAGAAAAATAGGATTCATTAAAACTCAACATCAAGCTTTCTGATCTGTTTTTAATAGTTATATTACACATAATTACTTTTAGACTCCAAATCCCTAGAAGTCTCTTTTATAGTTTGTCTTAATTAGCATTGATCTGGACATGCTGAGCAAAAGCCAAAATTTTAGCTTTGCCTTATTCCATTCTTTTCTTTACTAGAGTAGTTTAAAGGATCCACTTGTCAAAAAGAATAAAAGACTCTCTCATATCGAGAGTTCTCATAAAAGGCCCTAAGAGCTTCTATGGAGCCATTACTGTCTATTGTGCACAGCAGATCTGTAAAATACTGGCATGGGGTTATATTTAATGCACTGAACATGGTTAAAATCAGTGGGAATCAGCATGTTTTCCTGTGGAACTGGGCATCTTTTGCCCCTGTCTCCAAAGAACCCCAGTGGTTTTGCACTTTCTATTAATTTCTTTATTTCTTTGAAACAGGATGCTTTGTGGGGGAAGAAAAAAAAAGTAAAAATATAGGGGAAGGAGGAAATTACTGGCATTATAAGTATGAGTAAGCTTTGTGATATGGCAGTGTATGTATTAAAATGACAGCTGAAGGAAAATTCATTCCTATTAAGAGTGAAAGAACTGAATGTGAAGACACCCGAATGAGATGCATAGAATTGCTAGAGACAGAGTAAATAGTGGGTGTCACAAAACTGCATCAGCCTGAAAAAAAATGCACAGAAGGCAATACTGAAACTTTGAAGAAAGATTGATGTGACAACAGCTGCAGGTAAATACGGTGGGGGAAAAAGTAATTTCCACCCCAAGGATGGCAACCTTGCCTTTTACGTCTGTTTATGATGGCAGCAATGCATCAGTATGCACAGGAGGGAAAGAAGAACACAGAGGGTTTGTGTAAAGGTAATTAGGATAATTAATCATGCTCTTTTGGTAGCCTTGATCACTGAAAACTTTGACATTATAGGAGAAATTGTCCTTTGGTATTACTTCTGCAGTATTGTACATACAGTCTGTGGAACCCTGACTACCTCAAGGGAGACATAACAAGGCCATCTCCAACATTCTGAAGTCTTGGCAGTTTTTTCAAACAGCTTCCCCAGCAATCCACCCCATAACCACAAAAAAAAAGGAAATCGGTGCCATTAAAAAAAAGAAAAAAAGATAATTCCTGTATCAAAAAGACATCTTATCAGCAAAAGGAAAGTGGGTAAAAGGCCACGGTGTCCATTAAGAATTTTGCTATTAATGCCAATACTTCAAGTCATGCTCCAACACTGTGTGAAACTAAGAAGTGTTAAAATATCTAAGTGTAACTAGAGGAGCTCAAAACAAAAATTAGTTTTCATGAGGCTAGTGAAAGTGCCCACTGTTAATATATGAAACACTACAAGCTCCTTCTTTTTCCAATTTCTTTGCTTGCTTGGAGTGTAATTGTTTTCTCCTAACTGAGGGCTGAGAGAGCTAATTTCTGTGGGTGAACTACTCACTGAAGGGACAACATTGAGGAAGAAAGAGACACCTCTCAAGGACTGCTTTTCACTAGCTGAGACATTTAGATGAAATCTACTGGAAATGCCCGTTTCTCTCCATTGGCAATACTTAACCCTGATGCCTGAGTGAGGTTGGGGTGTCAGAGGAAATAGGAGAAATGCTTACATTGATATTCATATTTAATCTTAATCATCAAAATGTTACACTTGTGGAATTTATAGCAGGCTGTAGTTTGTGCTGCTTTCTGTGGATTTTATTCCAGCCAGGTTCATTTTTGCAAGGGTGTTGGCTAAACTTGAGTAACTTGCCTAGAGCATAGTGATGGTGAGAATGAGGTTCAGTGTTTATTGGTAACAAGCAGGGAAAAGACCAACAGAGCAGGATCGTGGTGAGAGTCTGTTATAAACCAGGATGAGGAGGCGGATGCAATATTCTATAAGCACTTGGGATAAGTCTTGCTATTGCTGGCTCTTGTTCTTTTGTGGGACTTCAATTACCAGATGTCAGCTGGAAATCCAGTACAGCAGAGAGGAAATTAGCTGAGACAGTCCCTTGGGAGGCAGTCCTGAAAGGCAGAGGGATCCAGGAAGGCTGGACATTCTTCAAGAACGAAATTCCCATGTGCTATAGGGCAAGCCAGCAGGGAAGACAGCTTGGCTGAACATGAGGCTTTGGGAGGCACTCAGGAAAAAAAGGAGTTTATGACCTTTGGAAGAAGGCTGAGGGAGCCAGGGATGTTGAACCTGTGGTGATTGAGTGGTTGAGGCACCAACCCTGGAGGAACTTAAAAGCTGTGTAGGTGTGGCACTGAGGCACCTGGTTTGGTGGTAGGCTTGGCAGTGCTGGGTTAATGCTTTGACTTGATGATCATAAAGGTCTCTTCCAAACCTAAACAATTTTATGATTCTAACTTAGTGAACCTTGCCATTCAACCATAAAACTTTCCATTTACCTTTCTGATTCCTTTGTCTTTGCTTTGGGTGTCTCTATACTGCTGTGCTGCTGGTGGAGGACCTCCCTTGGAACGAGAGTTTGCGCTGTGGCAGTGACACGACATATTGCAGATGATGTACGTGCTTCCTGCCTTGCAGCCAAGCTGGCCAAAGTGGGATCCTGATTTAGCAAGGGGTGAAAAGGAAGCAGTCAGGCAAAAAGACTGACTGCAGATGCAGGTATCTGGGCCTAGTTGCTGGTTCAGTGCTTTCCCAGTGTCCAGAAGTAGACACAGAATAGGGGAAGAGACTACATCATGGTCTTAATGAAAACAAAAAAATTACTTCATATAGGTTTTTGCCAAAAAAGAGAGATTCATTATTGTTAGCAGAAAGCTCTTCCTTTGAATTCTGTTTCATGACATTACCTTCAGATGGTGTTCCAGAAATAAAATAAAATAAAATAAATTTAAAAAAAAAATTAAAAAAAAAAATTAGGGAAAAAAAATAAAAAGGACTGTGTGAAGTTTTTTTCAGTGAATAAGCAGAATAATATCAGGGAAATATCTGACTGTCATCTGCCAAAACAGAACATCAAAGGCTGAATCAGCACTTGGATCAAAAAGAACTTTTAATTTCTTTCGGTTTGACCTTAAAAGTTTTATAATTGGTTTCTGATGTTTTTGTCTGCTCTTATCTAAATTTCCATCTCCAGTATTGTCTTCATCTCCCAGTATTGTTGAACTTGTAAATCAGGTGTTGGCTCCTGTAACAGCTCAGCTTCTTTCATTTCATGCACCAGTCACTGTGTTACTGAAAAATAGCTGGAAAACCAGCTTATGCTTCTGCATTATCTAAACACAGCTGTTTCAGAATGCATGCACCTACAGCATGAAGAATTTGTTCCTTATATTTTTTTTCACTATTTGATCTATTTATGTGCATAAACTTGAAGTAGCTGGCTGCTCTGTTCAGAAAACTTGGTCTCTTCAGTTCACTCATCCACCTCAAAAGTTGTCCTCAGTTCCGCTTGTCTTTACCTTGCACTGAGAAGAATTGTATTTTTATATATTTTTATATTCTAATAGCATATAGTCCATATCCATGAAGACTCAGGAACTTCATCTATTTGCAGAACCTTTTACACACGATGTTACCTCACTAATTTTTTCAGAAGAATAAATATAAAAACAGTGGTCGGTTTTTCATAAATAGTCTATCGGTAATTCTCGTCTCTGTGGAGAAATCCTGTTTTATGAGTGCCCTTTCATGCTACAGGAATTCAAAATCATCCATGATTACTTTCAGATTTTTTGGCAGAGCTGCTGTCACAATGCTGTAGCCAAAGTAACCTAAATTAATTTAGGTCTACTGGATTTAGGAGCAATTTACAGTAATTGATGGTCTGTCCTTTATGGTTAATGCTTTTTATATGTGCTTATCTTTACATGCTGCAATTGCTTGGCACTCAAATCAAAACAGGCAAAGTTGCATAATTATGTCAAACTTGGCCTCTCTATATCTATTGGTCATTTAACAAACTACTAGATTTGATCTAATCAGCCTGTCATTTGCCTTGTTAATGTATAAATACATTTTTTCAGTGCTTCCTAGCCTTACTACAGCTATTTCTCTTGCTTGAAAGTGTTGCCACTTCTGAGAATGTTACCCCCAAAATCTATAAACCAAAATCTTGGTAAAAACCTCTTCTTATCCTCAATATGTTGAAAAGTGCCACGTATTCTTAATGTTTTCTTTTTACCTAGTTTCTAATTTGTGGTATTACTTTCTTTCCCAGCCTAACACAAGCCACTGAAGCTCTTGTGAATGTCTTTCTGTTGCTGTTGGAGTGGAGGGCTTTGGATTAAACCCAGCATTTTCCCCATAGTGTCTTCTGAGAGACTTTTTGGAAAAAAAAAAAAAAAAAAAGAAAAAAAAAAAAGAAAAAAAAAAAAGAAAAAAAATTCCTATGATATCATTGTTAGTTTCCTTTGTTCTGGTAAAAAAGCAAACTTCTGTATGACTACAGAGGTCTAACTTCCCCCTGAAATGCCTGATGATGCCTGATGTACTGAACATTTCCATGGAGTGAACTGCCCAGGGCCAGGGCAGGACCTGCCAGCTGCCTGTGGCTGTCCATGGTGCCAGTCTGTTTACAGAGTTGCTGGCACAGTTTTCCTCTGTTGGTGCCCTCAGAAGTGTTTGGGCACAGCTCCAGCCACAGCAGAGGCTAAAGAACATTCCCGGTGGGCTGCCAACATATGCTCCCTGTTTTGGAGGAGCAAGGGACTGCAGCTGGATGGCTGGAGTTCTACTGCTTGGCCTCTGCACAGAAGATGTTCAGTGGGTTGTTTTATCTTTTTACATAGACATAACTGTGCAAACTGGTAGCAAAACAAGCTGTTATGAGCCATGTTTTTTGTGTATCATGCTGGGTTGGTGGAGAAGACAATGTCGTGGTTGATGCACAAACTGGATGCTGGGAAATTGAGTGCCCCTGGAAAGGCTGGCAGGAAAAGGTGCAGAAGGAAATGGGAATGAATTTTGATGTCCTTTCAGTGTTTGTCCCTAGGCTGGCCTCCTACTTATAGCTCAGTAGGCATAAAGTGTCCTGGGCTGAGATCATGGTGGGGTTGTACTCCAAATGATCTATGCAGGATGTCCAGTGGTGTTTTTAAAACTGGTGATCTCCTGTTAAGTTAGTTGGACATTATGTGTAGGCAATTGGCTGCAAGAAAGATTATATCCTTTACATGAATCCTTTAAGGATATACCTATTCCGCCTCTTTCACAATTTAACTGGAAATATTGAAGTTCACTCTCCAGTGGTTCACATGAATAAAAAACCCACAACCTGAAAAACCCCACTATTTAAAAACTTCAGACCAAAAACAACATTGCAGCCAGTTTTCAATTGTACAATTTCACTTTGCAAAACCCAAAGTACCAGGATGACATTTAGACAACAGACTGCCTTTGCCCCAGAATAACCCTCTTTATGAAGTGCAATTTTCTTCTGCCCTAAACACCTCATCTGTTGATTTTTTTGGTAGTACCTTAACTCACAAAATATGAGTTTTCAATTCTCTCTTTAAGGGATTTACCTTAAAACAAAAGCCAAACTAAGAAATGCCAAATAAAACAAAAACCAACTAAAACCAAAACAAAACTAAACAAATCCCTCCAAACCAAAAAACTACCCCCCCGAAAAAACCCCCAACCTCTTCCCCTCAAACCCTGAAAACAGTGAGAGGCTGCACCCTGAGGGAGGGAATGTGCTGGGCATTTACGAATACACAAAATAACATCATCTTCCTCTTGAAGATTTCTCACCAAACCTGCCTACATCAAAAAATTCTTTTCTTTGGAAAGGGATTTGGGAAATGAGAAATTTCAGTTCACCAGAATCATGTTTTGGTAAAGTAGTCAGTCATTCAAGCGACCAAAGTGTGTTTCCATTCCTTAAAATAAAAATTAAAACAAAAACCCCAAATACTGAACACTGAAAAACAAACTAAGCCTCCCAAATAATTTATAAAATCTCTATTAGTGTGTAGGATGAGAAGTTCATGGACTAGGTGTAGCTTTATTCTTCTTTGTACATCTTCACAAAAACATCAGCACTTATCAAGGCGAGGGCTGGTACAGCCAGGGGATTTGACAGGGTGCCAAGGAAAAAATGTCACCAAATGAGAGGCAGGAGCAGACCTGACTTCTCAGGTTGCTGGAAATGATGAACAGCCAGAAATGAGTAATCAAGAACAGCCCCTGTCCTCCAGAGGGCCACTTATCTCCATCGCCTTCACTCAGAAATTTATGAACCACCTTAGTTCACACCTTTGCTTAAATCGGATCGAAACCCTCAGTGCTTGGTTTATAAAAGATGAAGCAAGATGGAAATGTTAAGATTAAGAATTGTAGGTCATGGTTTGCTTCCTGCTCTTGCCTTGGCTTACCTTTGTCTACCACCTCCACCCCTTGTGCCCTAAACATCTGAACACCACTTTGCTTGTGCTTAATGTGGTGCACATCTGAAAAAAACCAAAGAAACCAGAACTCCTGCAAGCAGGGATTTTTTTTTTTGGTGTTTGGAAGGTAATGTGCATGTCAGTGGCATTGCATAATGGAATCCCTCAAGGAAAAAAAAAAAAAATTGGATTTAGAAACCGTCATGAGATGCCATTCAATAAGGAACTGGATTAATACCTTAAATTACTTAGAAATGTGGGGCTGTAAAGGGCATTTGGGGCTGCAGATAGCCCCTTGCCATAGTCGGCTTCTGTCAGATAAACCCTTTCATAAACTAATTAGCTGATCCATCTTAGAACAAATTGGGTCATTTACTACCGTTACTCCCATGGGGAAATTTTTCAAGAGCCTCACTTCTCTGTTGCTTTGAAACATTCTTCTAATTTTCAGCCTCAATTTATTCATGGCCAGTTTGTATCCATTTGTTCTTGTGCCAGTGTTGTCCTTTAGCTTAAATAGCTCTGTTTCCTCTCTTATTGTATTCCTTGATGTATTTATAGACAACATTCACATCCTCTCCGGGCTTTTGTTTCACTAGGCTGAACAAGACAAGCCTCTCTTTTCTCCTAGCACAGGCTCAGTGTTGGTGTGATCATCATTCTCCTCAGAACCTGATCTTACTTGGATTTGTTTCACCTCTGTGTGTATGGTGACAAATACAGATAATTGAAAATAACAGCAGTCATCTTTATTCAAGATCCAATAGAGAAGAAATAATCTGCATTAAAAATGGGAAATTATACCTCCAGTAGAAGAGGTAGCAGCATTCCCTATTTTTGGTAGCATTTATATAACTCTGAGCTTATTTCAAAAACAAAAGAAAACCCATTTCATGCTCTAGAAAGTGTTGTTTTCCTCCACTATCCATATCTATAAATATAGGGTTATTTGACACTTGTGGTTGATAGTTTCTTCTCCCAAGCAGATTTTTAGGCCACTGTTCACTTTTTAGGGTCTGAGGTAAATTCAGAGGGAGAAATAGGGGACCTTCTGCATCCATGTGGCCACATGGCTTCAGTAGATTTTGAAAGGATGTTTCCCCTTTCTGCCCCTACTCCACATGCAGTTGTGTGCCAGGGAAGGAGCTGTTTCATAGTTCTGCATTGCACTGGGTCACTGCACCTGAGGTTCCCCCATCCCAATGCACAGGATTCACTGCCCTTGCTCAGAAAGCATTGGGAAGCTGTGAAAAGGATGTGCCACGTGCTTTGGGACATGTAGCATGCCAGCAGCAGGGCATGGAGGTCACCTTGCACCCCTGATTAAATCCAGGCCTGGGGACTGGCTTCATCTTTTGTCAAACAAAAGATACAGCTCTCTTTCACGCTTTCACATGCTCCCAAAAGCACGTCCCAAAAACTTCATTATTTGTTATTGTAGCTCTCACGTTGTGTTGGATTTAGAGCAAAAACCAAAGATGCTGACAGCAGTGTGTGAGATACATATGAAGATAGTTTCAGGGAGTTTATATTCTGATGTTTCAGTGCTGCAGAGATTTGGGTGTCTATTTCACTTCAAAAAATATACATCTTTTTAAAATGAATGTAACATTTAGAAATATACATTCAACTGCTTCAGCTTAAGCAACTGTGAAAGCCTTTGAAAAGCCAGAGCCTAAATGAAGCACATACCTGAGGTTTTTTGGGAGATGCAGAAAAGGTGTTAACACAGATTTATTAATTCAGTTACAAACTCCCCATATGCTCATCTCTTTCTACTAAGAAATGTGACATTTATAGGCCTCACTGGTAAAGTAAGACTCAAGCAGAGGCCTAAAACCTGGTGCTTCAGGTGACGGAAATCATTCAATGTGTAGGAGTTAATGAGAAGGAATATAAAATATTTCACAAACATTCCTGAAAACATGTGTTATTCCTTTCTTTCTTCATATTCCTGACACAGGTTGTCATCAAATGGCCATTTGACTTACCTACAGACATCTAGTCACATCTTTCTTTCTCATCTAAAATACTCCCTGTTTTGAGCAGTTTCTAGACTTTTAGAGCTCTCTCAATTAGAGATGATCAAAACCATTTCAAATTTAACAACCACCAGCAAATACAGCTTAATCAAAGTAGGCACATTTTGCAGGAACTGAAAACAAAGGTTTCAGTTTTGATGCAAGTTTAAATGGAGAATGAATGTAAATTAATTGTGTCAGGTTTCTTTCACTTAAATATAGAAAATATTTTGGTTTTACTTTACAGTTTAGATTAATTTTGTTTCAGCTGTCTTAGTCAAAACATTTTGTATTTCTGTTCATTTATCTATTTATAATTCATATTTCATTAAAATGCTTTAGGTTTGAAACTTTCCTGTAATTTGATGGACTTTTTATTTCCCTTTAGAGTTTTGTGTTAGTGAGAAATTAAATGGTTATTTTTTTTCAAATTCAGAATTCACTACTTTAAAATTGGAGCGAACCGCTTTTCCATATTTCTTATGCTGTGGGGGAACAAGCTTCTCCAGATCTTGATTTTTTTTTACCACACCAGTTCTGCCCAGCCAGTTTTGGCACCAGAGGTTCCATCCAGATGCCACTGACTACCAAAAACTGGCTTGGCAATTAGAGATGTGCCTTTCTTGAGATGATTCCCCTTGTGGAGAACTGCAGAGGGTTTTGGAAAGGGTGGTTCAAGATCTGTCTCTAAGAAATGAGGGTACAAAGACTGGGGGAAGACAGGCTGACAGAGCCCAGGTGAGTCACTGGCTATCAGACAGTCCCTTTAATGATAAAAACTGAATTATTGTGGTACACAAGTTTTGTAGTTGAGAACACAGCACAGGAGGCTGAAACAGCATTACCCAGGTCTGGTTGCTTATAATATGGATTTAACTGTCTTTGACATCCAGTGCCCTGTGAGCAGTTTATTACCTGGAAAGTTTTAGAGCCCCATGTTTCACTGATGGTTATTCATCAAGTGTTGTCTTTGTTCCCAGGCTGTGCTCAGATGTCTTTCAAAATTATGGTAAATATTGATTTAGTGCCCTGCTTAAACATGCATCTCTGGCACAGACTGTTCAGCAAGTGTGCCTGTGTCAAACAGGATAATTAAATTCACAGCCAGAGTTCACTATAATAGCTGTCTTATTCATCTAGTGCTTGCCTTCTTGGAAAGCATCATCCTGTCATGTGTGTCTCTGAAGTACATAAATGAAATAAATCTATTAAAATGTTAAGATCTTTGACAGTGAAATATACTCAGACCCTTAATGCTGGAAAAGTCAATTTTGAAAAGTCACTGCAAAAATGGTGTGTTTGGCCTGTGTGTCTCAACTCCTGCAGGAGAAACTCCCAATCATCCCCTCTTCCATTCTCAAGTAGTATTTAGTTTCTAGTGTAGTCCTTCCTCCTTGAGAAGTTGTGCTGTGATGACCATCTCACCTCACCCAGTGTCAGAATTAAAATAGACACCCCTTGAAGAAACTAGCAGGGAGTTTGGGGTTCAGCACTGAAGCAGCAACCAGAGGAGATGAGGATGGGCAGATGGATGTTCTTTTGTGTGTGGTGCCTCATGTGGAACCTCTTCACCAGTGGTGGGCTAAGTTTATATCTGTGGGTAGAGATTGACAGAGAACTCTGCAGAGATTTAATTGTCTGGTGATCCTTGTGGAGAGCTTCCATGTGACCCACTGAGAAGTGCTCTAAATTTGGATCTTTGCCAGCTCAGTCTAGTATTAAAAAGAGGCTCTAATTCCTCAGTATCAGCTTCCTTGACTGTAGTGTTTACAACAACAGAAATTGCTAATGCATGTAAAATGAATACAGCAAAATAGAAAATGGTTGAGATGATTGTCAGATGCATAGGAAAGGTTAAGTACACTCAAATTTAAAAAAAAAAAGAAGAAATAGTGAATTTCTGCTTTATAAGAAACTATGTTTAGTTGCGCAAACCCCATCTAACTTGTATTTTTTTCTCTTTAGTGAATACATGAAACCACAAATATTATTCTTTTTGATGTTGTATAAAGCCCAGCCACTAGCAGTATTTAATTGTTAGCCTCTCTAGGAATTCATGTTACAAGAGGAATTCAATTTTCTTCATGAGAAATGTACTGTTGGCTGTACTGGATGTGGTCCAGTTTCTGGTTATGAGGACTTTCGCTCATGACCAGTGTTACCTCAGTTATTAACTGATCCCATCAGCCCCAGGAACTGCTGCAGGAATGGCACAGCTCTCAGCAGAGCCATGGGGATGTTTACCTGAAGGTGGCTGCTGCTCTGCTTGCACACGACCTTTCGTTGGTGCTTTCCTTTCTCGATGCCACCTGTGACCTGCATTTACCTGTCTCTTATTGCTCTTTCCTAGAGCCACATCTTTTGTAATCTACCTACAGACAGTCAAGTAAGAGTCAAGCCTTACTTCTGTTTTTAGATGTAAAATGAAAAAATATGAGGTTTTGAGATCCTTCGTTCTGCAGAAAACTCACCCATGAGGAAGGGATTGTGTGGCTCCTGCTCTGGTGCAGCATTTTTTTCTGGGAAGAAGAGTTTTGATTCCATTATATGCATTTTCCTGGAGAGCAGATGGGTAGATATTGGTCCATTTCTGTATCTAGGAGGTTAACCTTCTCATCAGTCATTTCTTCTCAGTTAGACTTCACACTGAAAGAGCAGGAAAAAAAACTGTGCTGATACTGAGCCATGCAGCAGCCTTTTTCTCCTATGGAAAAATATTTAGATATTTGTGCTGATTACATTTCTTTGTCTCTTTTCTTTTTCCTTTGTGTTCACTTTCTGATTTTTGATGTCTCTGTTAGACATCTTCAGGGGAAAACATCTGTTTTGTGGGAGACATGAGGCAAGGCAGCTGCTGCTCACCCTGGGGAAGGGAGAGGACATATCTCTTAGTGGTGTCAGATTAAGGTGCTGATGGATTGGATGGCAGATTCAGACGGGCAGGTTGGTGTCCCCAACAAGATCAATGATGTGAAAGGTTAATTAATGAAACGTGACTCATTTAGATTAGGAAGGGCAGCAGCTGGAAAGACCAAGAGATGGATTTACTGAAAGGATCACACCTGAAATGGCTTGTGTAGGGTCTGTTCTTGCTGAAATGAGCTGATTTCAGGTGGACATTCCTGGACTTGCTTGAGAGTAAAGGGTGTTTGTATGTGTGCTTTACATATATGAGTGCATCCCCTCATTAGCTCTCTAAAGGTCCCAGAGGAGATAAGAGACTCCCAGGAAAGGACATCATTGATGGTTTTTGAAGAACAGAAATCTGGTCATACTGAGTATGCTGGCACCAGGCCGGGGGGGGTGGTGTTTAATAATGTGCTGAAATTTTAGTCTGGGGATAGTCACTGTAGGTCAGAGTAAAACAATAAGTGGTTGGCTGGTCTGAGCCAGGTTGCTCAGCTTTCAGCAAGAGGGAGACTCTAATGAGTGAGACTGCTCATAGTAATAGTGGCATTCCCCAGAATTCAGGCATGAATCCAGTGCTTTTCATCTCAGCATTTTATATAGGCTGCCAGTTTGCCTTATTGCAGTAACAAAGAAGCCCTTTTACTCAAGATTTACCCATCAGGCCAGTGGCAGCTTTTCAAGTAAAACTCAAGTCTCTTGAGTTGTAAGACTGTTGGGGAGTGAGTTCACCTGAAAGGGAAAGATACACATGTGAAACAGACTTTGAGAAACAAAAATGGACCATTCAATTCTTCTGGCCAGGACCAGGTAAGTTATTATTGAGAAGGCTGTGGACAAAGTGCATGGCCAAAACCAGCATGATTTTGTACTAGGGGAAGGAGGTTCTTCCTGAAAATATTCTCCAAAAATGCTTGTGTTTCTTCACAGCCTAAATCCCCACATTTGAAGCAGATGTTTCTGTTTTAGACAGCAGCTAGCTCAAAACAAATCTGCTTGAAGCAAGTGTTCTGGTATGTATTATTAAGAGCACGGAGATGAATTCTTCATTTATCTGTTGTGTATGTGGGCAAACTCCAGAAAATAGGTGTGTAAGTACTGATTAATCAAATATTGGAATTAGTGGGATAAAACAGCACGTTAATGGAAAATATTCAAAGTGTATGTCGTTCCTTATCAGTTTGTTGATTTTGTAATAAACATTGACGTGTCTGAAGAACCACTGAATTATAGGTATGATTGAAGCAGCTTCATCTTGTAAATTCTGGTGCTGTAGGTTGCTACATATCTTTGTAGGTTATCAAATAAAAGATAAACATGTCTGAACATCAGCTGTGCACTGTCTTAGGAGCACTTTGAGAATATATAGGCTAAGTTTGCCCTCTACTGGATTGCAAAATTACATCACTGGTTTTATACTGGCCAGATACTTCCCAAGGAAGTTTCCCATTACATGATATACACACCTCATCCTCAAGACTTGTATCATCTTTCTAATCAGTCATCTTTGCTGTATAAACTGCTCTCTGAATTATTTTGTTAAGAGTTGTTCTTTTTTACAAATGTCTCTACCCAGGGCTACTTCCAAACAGGGCTGTTTTGGTGCATTTTTCTTTGGATGAAAAGTTGCATTTTTCTTTGGATGAAAAGTTTCTGCAGTGGGAGCAATTCTGAACATCAGGAATAAACTAAAAACTGATCAACAGGAGCTATCTGCACAAACAGATCTGCTCTTTTCCCTCTGACAGCTTCAAGCTGCATTCACAGCCAGGAAACAGCCCCTGAGGGGCTGCAGCTCCTGCTCTTTCTCTGCCAGTCAGGCTCCTTGCCACATACTTACTGAGCACTTCTAGTGTGGATGCAGCTACTTGCAGTCAAGGCATGAAGTGATGCCACATCCTAATTCTAAGTATGTACTGGGATTTCAAGGCTCATTAGGTATGTGCTTGAAATAATAGTTCCAAATATATATATGTCTGTGACAGACTGCATTTGACATCAGCTCTACAAGAGAGATCCCACAGTTAGGAATTCATACCCATGAAGGTTAAATCTGTGAGATGAATCATGAGGTATATGAGGCCAGGTGCTCATCTAATGTAAATCAGGATGAGTTCCCTGACCTGAACAAATTGTGTTGACTTGTTGTGGCTGAAGCACTAGTCAATGTAATTTTTTTGTTTTAATGTAATTTCTCATTTGTTGTTTTCCTCTGTTCAGGCGCGCTGGTAAAGAAGGTTTCTTGGCCTCACCAAACCACTTCAAATTTCTGTCCTTGCTCATAATTTTTAGGTCTGCCAGGCTCTGTTTATAACCAGAAATACTGTGTCAAAAATACGTTAGTTCCAAAAAGTAAATCAGCATCTGACTGGACACTGCTTGGCAGATCTTTGTTCTGTCTCTGTGTTCAGATTTTGTCTGTACTGAGAAAAGACCAGACAGCACAGTGGGGCACTATTGTCTGTCCCTCTGGCAGTGCCAAAAGCATGTTAGGATCATCTGATGGCATTTGTAAGGCTCCTGTTACAGCTCTCCTTTATTCTTCTCTGGATCCCCTGGCAGCAATGTGAACCTGAAAGCTGCTGAGAGCTGTTGAGCTGACAAGGTTCAGGTTTCTTTTGCTATGAAGTTGTGTATCCGCACCCTGGTGTGCTAGAAGGTTGTGGTGAAAACCCCTGAAACTCAAAAAGCTCTTTCCAATAGCACTATAGTTTCCCAGAGCCAGCAGGCTGCTGTTTTCATGCTGGTTTTATATACAGATAACCTGAAAGAGGCATGGAGATTGAATATTATCTGAGCTGTTCCGAAGTCAAAACTAGATTTGGAGGCAAGGGGGAAGCCAGCATCTCTTAGAGCATCAGGTAATAGAATCAGGTGTTCAGGGAGATATTTCTGGCTGGGTGATTTATTTGTCTATTTATTTCACCATCAATTTTGGAGTTAAAGTAAGTCCCTGGGAAAAATGGGGTAGGCAACAAATGATCAGTGGTGAAAAGTATATGATAAATTACTGTGCCCATGGCTCTACAGTTCATTTCAGGGGCAGCACCTCCAAAAGAGCCAGAAGAGAGTCAGCTGCTTGAGATTGGGAAGAAATTATTCTTAAAAGATGGATATTTGAATGGTGTGCAGGCAGAAAAGTTGGACTGCTGTACCAGTGGAGAGCCCACTGATTTCTCTGACCATGGAGGTTGCTTCTGAAGTCTAGGGAAGTCTACCTCATCAGCTTTTGATTTCAGAATATCCTTAGGAAAAGTCACATCCTGGAATTTGTCCCAGTAATTGAAGTCTTGTAGGGTCCCAGCCACTCTGTCTCTGTGGGAACTGTGTGCTGTGATGTCTTAGACTGGATACAGTCTGGTTGCACTGGGAAATGTGTTTGAAGGCAGAAACTGCTGCAAACTCCTCAGACAGGAGGTATAATTGCACAGAGAACAGCTCTGTCCAGTAAGGAGTTCCTGTGATTGTGGGGTTGAGGGTTTTTTAATAATTCCCAACCAGCCCCTCTGTGCTGAAGTAGAACTGCATGGAAGTCCCATCCTGAATGGGACCCCTAAACCAAGACATTTGAGATTTCAGGGTTCCTTGGGTGGCACAGAACTGCTCCAGAGAGGAGATGCTATGGCTGTGCTTTGAAAGGGTGAACAAGGCTGGGTGTGGGAGGCAGCTCACTGGACCCTGCTCAGTGACTGAAGGAGCTGGATGGGGGTTGCTGGGTGCAAGCAGACCTGCAAGTTCTGTTATTTGATTGATGTAATTTTTCCCGTTTAATTAGTGAATATTCAAGAACAGAGTGTGCAGGTTAAGACCTTAACAATTTTAATATTGCTGGGAAAGCTCTTTCCTTGACTGTAACAACTTTTGGCTTTTAAATGATATTCTTAGGACAAATCCTGAACATCACAACCTCTTTCCTAATGATAAGCCTGGAACAGAGCTAGTAGTGTCCTAATTTTTCCTTGGACTGGTGCACAGAGAAGCTGAGATCTTGGTCCTCATAGGTTATTGGTGTTTAACTCCAGTGTTGGAGTGCACCAATAGGCATGAATTGCCCTGACCAGCCTCATCTTGCACCTGTATCCACACTCTCTGGCCATGTCCTGGAGCTCTGTTTCAGATAGTTCTCAGGTGTCCAAACCTGAATTGTATTGCTGGTGTCCCTGAGCCCAGCCCAGCCTCCTGCTGCCCTGGCACTGGCTGGACAGGCACTGCCCTCCCTGGATGTGCCCCCAAACCTTCCTCGAAGATAGCTTGTCTCAGGCTGCTCTCCTGCTGGAGCTCACTGAATAGAGCTGCACCTGACACCCCATTTCACCTGGGTGGAGCTCTTATCACCACAGCCCTCCTCAGGTCTGTGGGGTGGTGCCCTGTGTCTCCCAGCTCCTTCTCCCTTGAGGAGCAGCCCTGCTCTTGCTGCTCCCTGGCACTCAGCCCTGTGGAAGACAGTGAGTCCTTTACAGACATTTCAAGAACTAGCCCAACTCTTGCCTGAGGCCACAGAGCAATATCAGCAGACATGACAAATCTTCATTGAACCATCTCTCTTTGGTGCTGCATCAACCCTCTGTAATTAATACAATTTACAAACTTACATCCATTACTTAATTGCTTCTGTATTCATAAAAATGTCACAGCGTTTTAGTTCCTTTTGCATTTACAGGCTGGAGCTGTGCAATCTGCAGGGCAACAGGCAGATTTCCACTTCATTATAACACAAATGGTAAACAATTGCACAAATGGCTGTGTTGTTAGCTCAGGCCTGAGAACTGAGCTCTAGACCACTGTAGAACCACTTTAATAAAAACATACTTTTGATAGAGAACATGGAGATAAGCCATGGAAAACAGTTTGGGAAAATGAAAGGAAATGTGAAGGGTTGGTTGATTGTCTTAGAAGACAAGCCATTTAAAAGGGTTTGGGAGTAGATGGGGAGAGAAAGAAGAGAAGGGGGCCTGGATCATGAGCACAGGAGGTTGTGCAGCATCTCTCACAGAGGACTCAGACCAAGCCATATTTTCTGTAATGCACATGAAAGAAGAAGAAACCCCCAGGTCTGCTTTACCTGTGCAGGAGCCAGGCTCTGAATTCCATTCTCTAAGCATTGCAGAGGTATTGTGTTAACTCAACTGGTAGTCTGCCATTTTTAATTTTAAAAACAATAGCTATGGCGCTAGAACTAATCTGTGGGAGTTACGAGGAAAAGAAAATAATTTCTCTTATGTTCCTTCATCTCAGCTCACATCTAATTTATTCACTTCATAGACGCATAAATTCACACAGAAGTCAGACTCAGCTGAAACCAGAATAGATGGAGCATTTATTGCACAGGCAAGAGCAGCCTGAGGAACATCAGAAAGAAAAGAGAGCACCACAAAACATATTCCAAGCTCTTGTCTTCATAAGAACCTTTGATTTCAACTTCTCTTACAGAGGGGTAAATAGTACCAGAGCAACTGCTTTAACAGACTGCGTGTTACAGCTAGTTAGGGAGAAGTTGTATCTCTTGTACCAAAATCTTCCCGGTTTTTATTTAATTAAAAAAAAAAAAGGCAATTATTTCAAGAGGAAGTAAGGCATAAAAAGTGTAATGGTCAATCTCATGCAGCATTTGGAATTACATCAAATTGCTCCACTCTGGCTTTGGCCCAGATTT
Source organism: Rhabdornis inornatus (assembly GCA_013397075.1). NCBI lineage: Eukaryota > Metazoa > Chordata > Aves > Passeriformes > Rhabdornithidae > Rhabdornis > Rhabdornis inornatus. Next base: position 447,868 of record VWZS01008178.1, on the reverse strand, counting down.
GTAAGATCTGTTTTGAATTCAGAAGTTATTTTCTTTGTATACAGAACACTTGAATTTCAAGCAGGTAGCAAGGATTTGTGTGGAACTGAATGGAAGACAAAAGGGAGTGAGTGGCTGCCTGGGGTTAGGATCTCAATCCACTTCTAACTACATCAGCAGACACAAGAATATAAATTTTGTCTCTTAGTAAAGTTTTGAGAAGATAATGTCAATTTTTTTCCATAAAAACGGCTTCCAAGCTCTTCTCCTCAACTTTAAAGGGTATCTGCATGTGTGTTATAGCTCTTGGCCCTAGAGGTCTTGGGGATCTACCTCTTTCCTCATGGAAAGGGCTGAGGAGAGGACACCCTGCCCCAAACCTGTGGAGTGGGTGCTGGGTGTTGTTTTGCAGGCAGCCCAGGCACACAAATGAGCTGAGGAGCATTGTGGCTACTCAGACTCAGGGCACTTGCTTGGGGTATCCCAGGTCTGTGTGAACCCAGGACAACTGTGCAGGTCACAAACCCCAATGCCAACGGAGCTGAGAAGGTACCAGAGCAAGGAGTGGGCTCAGCTGAAATTCTTATAATTTCATCTGTAGACCCAAATGTCTAAATTCCACCCATTTCTTGTTTTAGTGCTCCAAGTCTTCCACTGGCCTTAATTCCTTTTGTTCCACATATTTCCATTTCAGAGCCACTGTGGTAATGTTATTCTGCCTCTTCCCATTTTGCTCTGTTCTTGATCTCTGTGTCCTTTTACAACATGGATTGGTCAAAACATGTTATTTACATTTTGAATTTGCCACTAATTCGTCCTTGGAATCAGTGATTCCACTTACTTTTTTTTTTTAACTTTATAAATGACAATCGAGATGGGTTCAGTTGGTAAAACATCTTGCTAATAGGTATTACAGAAGTCAATAACTTTTCTTATAAATATGCAAGTTTTGGTTACAAAAAGTATTTTTATAAAACATATTTTAGACTAGTTTGTGAGAAATGGTAGCCTGATTTTTTTTCAGTGGTCTGTAAAAACTTCAGTTGATGCACCAGTTGTTGGGGGCTTACAGGACTCAGCTTCAATTGAAATGAGTGACTTAGTAAATTCTTAATCATATATTTTAAAACTAAACAGTTTTTAGACACAATTTGCAGGTTTTGAGAGATAAAAGTTTTCATGGTGAGAATTCCCACAGAAACTTACACATTTTCTCCTTGCTTGTGTAGGGAGAAGGTTTTGCTGTCTTGTAACCAGGCTTCGCCTTTTCATGCCCTTGTTGTTTCTGGTTAACATTCCTTGTGCAAGGCACATTGTCCATATCCATGATATGCGTAAGACACCTGGGAAAAAAATCCAGTAGTTGAAAGCCAAGATCAGTTAACTGAGGAGCTATCCTATAGAAAGGGTTAATGTCTTATGAACTCCCATGATGTAAAACAGCTGTGTTTCAAAACAAAATCACTTATGAAGAATAGCTTTTCCTTAAAAAATTTTAGCATAAAAATATATTCTTCTCTGTAAGAGAAGACTGTAATCCTCAAAATGTTTCCTCTTGTTGTATTCCAAACACTGAATTTCATCTCTTCATTTGTATTGGTGTTTAATAAATTGGTTTTGTTTTTCAGCCGCAACAAGCAAGATGAATTTTGTGGAAAAGGGCAGTCTAATGGAGATGTGGTGTGCAATTTGAATGATGAATTATCAGAGCACCAGAGTAGCCTGTGTTGTGGTCATTTTATTGTTCAGTGCAGTAATAGAGTTAAGTTATATTTACATTTTCTAATTATATTTTGTTATGGAAAAGATTATATGTACGTAACCTCTTGCCAAACCAACCACTGAACTCTAATTCTCTCTCAGAAAAAAAAAAAGAAGAAAAAAAAAAGAAAGAGAACAACTGAGACTGAAATAGAAAACAAAACAGATAATGAAAGCCCACTGAAATCACAGAGAGGCTCCACACTGAATTCCAGACGAGCATCCTGCATTTCATCATGGCCATGGCCTTTGCCTGCCTGCCAAGGCTGCAGCTCAAACTCTCTTCCTGCCAGCAGCCTTGGCCGGCATCCCTTGCTCAGTGCTGCTCTGGAAACACATCTTTAAAACCCCTTGGTTTTGGGATCAGCTGGGGAATGTGCTTGCTGGAGGTAGTGGCACCCAAAAGACTGAAATTATTCTCCCCTGTAAACGTGGCTCCCATCAAAGCAGCTGTAATTGCAAGCCAGTGATCAGCACACAGAAAATGGCATTTGTCCCCAGCCTCCAGGCAAAAAGTGTTTTCCTTCAAAGGGATGGCTCAAGTTTTGGTTCCCCTTTCATGCAGGGTGGTCACTCAGGAGCCAGGCGAGCTGCCTGGACAGTCACTCCATGGATAGAGAGGGAGGGATCCCAAAGTTTTGAGCCAGGGTTTTTTTTTCTCATAACCTTCTGTAGAGTATCCCAATAAACTGCCCTCTGCATCCCTGTGTTGAACCAAAACAATGTTTTTATTCATCTCCTTGGACACACTGGGCCTAAGTTTACTGAGAGTCTCCAGAGGTTCCTCTCACCTCCCCATAATGACCATCAAGAGCTGAATTTCCTGAAAACGCATTTATGTGTGTCTTCAGAAGTAAAGAATGGCATAATCCTTATTTTTTATAGGACTTCTAGAGCTTTTTGTTTGCTGCTTTCCATGCATTTGTTGCAATGAACACCATTTTCCTTACTTAGCTGTTTCCCAGCCTTTAAATGACTGTGTCTAAATTAGATACAATAGGGTGCATTAGAAAGATATTGAGAGGATATATTAATTTATGATTCCAGGTAAAAGAGAACTTTCCCAAAATAAAGTCCAAGGCAGGTTTAAACTCTGGTTCTTCTACCCCAAGGCTGGCAACCCAAACTAATACCTAGAAAAATAATAACCAAAGTTCCTTCTGATTCCATTAGGAAAAGTTCTACCTCCATATTAGGAAGCACTTTCTTTAACTGAAGGTGAAATGTTGATGTAAATTATCGTTTGCACTCTATATACCTTGATTTGGAGCTGAAAACTGACAAAAGTAATAAGATACTTGACTATTCTTCCTAAATATTTTAAACATTTGGAGATAAACTCTTGGACTCTACCCATCTTACTAACACTGGAAAAACAACAATTCTATGGTAATATTTTATATTATTGGATAGATGTCAGGGCTCTGTTTGCTCCAATATTTTATAAATGTGATAAAGTGAAGGCCCTAATCTAGAGACTTTGCATTTTCATAAACTCAAATAATTAAAATTGAGTGATTGTCACAACAGATTAACTAAATCCTTGACTTTGGAGAACTCCAAAACACCATCCTAGCAATTGTTTCACACCAATAGACAAGAAGATTACTTGAAGGCATGATATCAATTTCTTCAAAACGAAGGAAACTTAGGTACCTGGCCTAAAAAAATTAAGAAATTAGCTTACTAAGTACACTTAAGAATCAACTGTGTGTTTAAATGCCTGTACAGCAATATTTGGTCACCTAATGTACTAAAATTCCACTGAAATTCCACTACAAAGTAGAGAAAAAAAATATCTGCTGGTGTTGTAGGAACATCATCCAACAGCAAAAACCATTATCTTTACCCTCAAGGTGGAGAAGAACTCAAAGTGAATTGACAGGCTTATATCAACCTCTCATCATTAAGAACAGGAGTAATGCAATTAAATGTAGTCTTATTTTGTTGAAACATTTTATGTCAGGCACAGGGTGTTCTGAGGTGATACAGATAATTAGCAGAGAAATTTAATCATCCATATCACAATGAAAGAAAAAACCTGTATCTTTAATCAGAAGATAGACCCACCTGATCTGAAATTAGAATGTTTCAGTATGTCTTCCAGGCTAGGAAGCCTAGTTAAAAATTAATGGAAGTTGGCAAGCATTAAATTATCTACCTAAAAGATCCTATACAGCTTCAAAATTAAATAGAAATCCATTGATATTCACAAAATAAGTTATCTGCAGGACTAATTCATTGGAATAGTGAAATAACATATACCAAAGGCAGAATGCCTTCTGAGCAGCGTGCCATCATTAGAACTTGTGCTAAACAGAAGGTTCATTTGTGGCTCCAGGTTTTCTGCTTGGCTTGAGTGGGAACTGTTTTATACCAGTAGAGCTTGACTCAGGGTGGTGTTGAAGGAAAAGTTATGGCTAGACCCTGGCTGCAGCTGTGGCTTCAGTGGCAGGACTTGTGTTGATTTCAATGGGATGAGCCTCCTTGGCTCTTAGTGCTTGGCATTTTCTTGGCAAAGTGTGAGATCCTTCTTGGTTCTGGGATTTGTGGTTTTGGTATCTTTCCAACTTGGCTGGAATCACTGTCAGGAGTGAACACTTGAGTGAAGGAGATTTTGATGTTTTTTGCATTCTCAACATAATTGTGATTAAAAAATGTAGACTGTCAGAATGGTATTGAAATAAAATGAAACTTGTTTCAGAGGATAAAGTCTGTTGCATAACAAACTTTCAAATGTTTACCACAAGTCTGTCTGTATTTTCATTTCAGTGGTAATGAGAAAACCTTAGCACATATGTTGTTTTCAGCATATTATATTCTAGCTTGGCTTTTGTGTGGATTTATGCATTTGTTTTTAAAGCTCTGCAGTCTCCACTTGTACTGGGAGAAGCTTGGTGGCACAGGATACTCTTAATTTAGCAAACACAATGGGATCCATTTGCTAGGCACTGGAATTGGTGAAGTCCAGATGGAAATCCAAAGTACATTTAAGGATGAGGATGCTTGCTAGAAGAGATTAATGAGGAGTATATCATTCTACAGCAGGAATTTTGGTTTTTGAAGTATAAGAAAACTTTAGCTCTGATTAACCAGAAGTGGTACTTGCCTGAAAAACAGTCCCATAATGCTTCTTATTAGCATTTTCATGTTACTACTCATGATTCTGATGATGTTGCCCTTATTTTCCTAGCATCCCCATGCATTTGAATTTCATATGCCCAGACATGATGCAGAAATCATATTCTGAGTGCTTTTCCTCCTACTCTGAATCCCTTAGCAACTTCAATTTCATTCATGGAAAATTATTTGAATTCTGTCTATTTTTAGCTTTTATTAATGAAGTTTAGAAGCTGAAAGTGTGAAAAAACAAGAAGCCTTAAGGGAGAATCTATACTTCTAGTATAAATCCTCCAGATTTTGCCCTCCTACAGCTGTCAACATCACTTCATGCTTGGGCTGCACAGTAGAGTTGATCTGCTACTTCTCTTAGGAGGAAACCTTGTGCTCAGTATGGACTGGTCTTTCCCCTGGGAAACTGGTGCACAAGGAATAAACTGTCCAATTATACCCTTGGGAAAATACTTTTCTGCTGGTGTAACAAGAACATGTCAGTATTTTCTCAAAGACAACAGTGCTCAGCTATTCCACTGCAAATTCCCTGAACATGTGAAGTTTTAAAATCCAACATTAAACTGGAAGGGATGAGAAATGAATGAACATGTTGTCAAAAAAAAAAAAAATAAGGTGGAGAACAGGTTGGTAGTAAGCCAACAAAAATCTAAGAATTAAAGAAAAAATTAATCAAAATATATATAATTTTAAAGTTCAGAGGTTTCTATCATAGTCACTTTTTCCTCAGGAAACAGAGGATGCTGTCTGAGATAATATAATCTCTTTTTTTTCAGACTCTCCCATTTATGTTAACAAAGATGGCTTAAGCACCCTCATGCAGTAAGAGCTAGCAAATATTAACTTTTTAGCAGCAGCTGCTCTGCAATTATTCTAATCTCTTGAAGAATTAGTGATACTCAGAAGTAAATTTTAAATTTATTTAACAGTGTATTTACTTTATCTTTCTCTCCAATTTCTTCTCTGGAATACAAGCCGAGACTTCCTTAGAAGACAAGACTAGAAGCTGTAAATACTTGGGCAAAGTTTTAAGATATCAGGAGTGAAGATTTTTCAGAAGAGACATGCATCTGGGCTTGAGCAATGAAATTCTCAAAATTGATCCACTTAGGAGAAAAAAATTGTTCCTTGCTGTAATTCTCTGCGGTTTTTTTTCAGTGTTGCATTACTAAATACTCTTATGGAATATATTTACTATTACTAAAGCTGTTTCTGGCTTATTGAGGATTGCACAGTGTAACACAACCATTTCATTTGGGATCCCACCAATCCTGTTCCTCTTGAATATTATAATTTAATAACAAAGCAAGTACAAGAGATGATCTTTGCCTCAGCTGTTGTCTCCTTTTCTTGGCACTCATCAGACCACATCTGTGGTTCAGTGCTGGGGCCTCACTACATGAGTGATATAAATTGGAGCAAGTTCAGCAAAAAGCCCCCAGGATGGTCAGGGACTGGAACACTTAACCCTTGCAGAGAGGCTGAGGGAGGTGGACTGTTTCAGCCTGGAGAAGAGATGGGTTTGGGGCACAGCAGCTTTCCAAGTTTTTGGGGAGATTTTTGAGAAGATGGAACCAAGCTCTTCACAGTGAGGTGTGTCAGAAGGATGAGAAGCAACAGGCACAAGTTGAAACAAGAAAAGTTCAGACTGAGTGTAGGGAAAACCTTTATCCCTGTGAGAACAGACAGCCATTAGAACAGGATGTCTAGCGAGGCTGTGCAATCCCAATTCCTGCAGGATTTCAAGACATTGCAAAGCTCTGAGCAACCTGGTCTGACCTCAGAGCTTCAATAGGAGGTTGGGGGGGAGACTTCCTGAGGTCTTTCCATTCTGAGTGGTTGTCTGGTCTCAAGCATTTGGGATGGGTTCCCCTCAGCATTTTTCCTGGAAGTCGCCAGCTTTCATGGATGCTTGACAGAAAGTGCAAATCAGCCTCCCCCCTGCTCAGCTCAGACTGCAGTCTCAGCGAAGGGAAGAAGATGTGAGTCACATGAAAAAACAGCAAAATGTGCTGGGGACCTGGGTCTGGTGGGATACAGAGGATGGGGAGAACTCAGAGCAAAAGACTAATATGTCTTAGCCCAATCTGAGAGAACACAGTCTCGAAATTAGGTTGGACAGAAGCCTGGGCATAGGCTTGTGGCATCAAGCTGACAGGTAGAAGACGGGATCCTCACAAAAGGGTCTGGCTGAGAAGAAAAAGCCATTTGTTGTATTTTGAAAACCCAAATACTTCTATTGGAGACAGTAAAAAGTAACCTTAAATTAAGGAGAGGAAGTGGAATCCTGATACTCCTAGAACCAACTCTTAGTACAACAGCTGTTGTATTTGTCTGTGGTCTACATCCTTAAAAGATTTTTCTTTCAAAATATTGAAAAAATGAATGTCTGTGCTCTGCAGCCAGCTAATACTTTGTCAAATTAATTCTTTCTTTCTATTCAGGAGGACTGTTCCTAGGCTTGTTTGGAGAGTAAGGAGAGCCAGCATCAAATGCATTGAATGGGTTTTGTTTGATAGAATAAATTCTCCTAGACTCTTATCAACATGGCTTTAAATAAAGTGTCGTGAATAGGATGTAAGCATTGTAGCCTGTGTTCCTTCTCAGATAAAAGAAAGTCAGCCTCAGAGTACTGAAACCCACAAAGAATAGAATATCTATGAGGATTTTTTTTTTTTCCTAGGTCTTATTCTGTGAGAGATGTAAGAAAAGCATATTTTCTCAAAATGGCCTATGAAAATATTGGTAGGTGAAGATGCCATGTTGGTTTTGTCATAGTACCTGAAGTACAGAGGCGATCTCTAGATGAGATTTAAAATTAAAACTTTCTGATTTCCCAGGGTTTTCCTCCTGTTATGCACCTTAGATACAAATGGACAGATAAATGCAATAAAAATGCTTCTTATACAGGGGTTTTACTTCAGACTTTGCTGTTAAGATGCAGCTGAGTCTGGACCAAACCTTCCCACATTCATATCAAAAGTAAACCTACTGGCAAAGGAGGTGCACTGAGACTAAATCAAGGAATGCAAAAGAAATGAATTTTCACATTTTCCCTCTGAGAAAAAGCCTGATATGATGAAGGAATATTTTCGTGTTTTATTGAGGTTTCCTGGGCTAGATCTCTGGTCTTAAATACGGAGGCTTTTTAGCTACTTAAATCATACTACTAGTTTGAGTCCCAGGGTGATTGTCTTGTCCTTCCACATCATTCAAAGGAAGCAAAAAAATATGTTCCCTACAAAAATGTGGAAGAAAGATCAGATCATCTCTCTGCATTCACCATGTCACTTCCTAATCATAAAAAACTTGGTTCCTTGTTCAGTGAGAGTATTTGTTGCAGCTCCAGTGAATTTCCATTAAAATGACATGGAGAATATCCATCAAGAAGAAAAGCTCAAAAGGTGTCTGAATGGCGGATGACAGCGAGTCCAGTCAGATTAATGCACTTGAGGGTGGTATCACTTGTAGCTGCCCTAAAAGTCCCAAATCTGAAGGACAGTGTTATTGACTGTTTGCAACAGAATCACCTGGCCACAGCCTGGCTCGTGCAGCATGGCTCAGTCTCACACTTACAGACCTGAGACCAAGTCTTAGCTGTTCCATCAGCCAAGCAAAAGTGGCTCAGGAGTGAAAATTACCAGCCAAGGTCATGATCAGCATCACCTGAAGTCTCTGGGAACATGAGGGATGCAGTTTTGGAATCATCTTAGAAAGCAACTGACAAGTCATTTGTTAAAGAGACGTTTTGATGTGTAACTAAAAGGGTCACTCTGTCTGGGGTGCTGTGATCCTTCGGGCTGGAAGAGGCTTCAGGGAGTCTCTAGCCCAACCTCCTGCTCAGAACATGGTGACCTCTCACATCAGACCAGGATGACCACTCAGCTTTGGAAACTTCCAAGGGTGGACTCTGGTCATTAAACTTACCAGAGTTTTCACTACACCTTTTCTCAAAGTGCCAAATGAGTCAGAAAATAAGAATTAAATCTGTAAACAAGAATTCTCTCTCGTAATGCGTTTGGCATTTTTGCCACAACATCATCAGTGTCATTTTGCACAACTCTGCAAAACACTTTTGTTTCCTGCTTCTGGAAGTCTCTGGATTATAGGGTCAGTGTTCAAAGGCAGAAGTGGAAACACATTAATGTATAAATTCCAGCCAAATGGACCCTGGTTGATGTTTAATAAAAGAAAAAGCCCTGGATATTGTCAGTGGTAAACTAAGAATTTTGCCAGTAATCTCAACTTTAAACAAAGCTGTTTTAATCAAGATAATTGCTACTTTTATGCCAATAGTGCATAAATTAAATATGAAATGAAAATAAGAGATAAACACTGCAACTGCATTATGACAAAGCTGAGGTAAAAATATCCAAAACCCCACTACTGCCAGAGTTCAGTGTATGGTAAGTATTTCTATTGGTGTTTGAAGTAATGCAGGAGGCAAATGGAGCTACTAACACTGAAGTATAGGTATATTTTGCATTCGTACGTAATTAAAACACCTAAAGATAAAAACTGAGATGGAACGGGAACTGCATGATAAAACACCAAAATCAAAGTAAAGAAATCGAGACCAGAGTTTGAGGAACATAATGAAGAACTTCCTGCCCAAAATGCACCTAGTATGAGGTACAAGCTATTCCCAGATAGAGACAAAGGAGAGAGTAGGGTACAAGATCTTCAAGTGAGGGGTGCATTTTGGTAAAACAAAAGCTCCCACAGGTAATCCTCAAAGGTACCGGCATTACCTGGCATTGGCACTTCCCACAAGTGTCTTGGAGTCTCGCTTCTCCCATTACCACCATTTCTGACATACCTGCTTAATGTCTTGGGTGAGATTTTGTGTGTAAATATCTTTCAACAGCTGGGTGACTTAAAGAAAACTAGAGTGTGAACAACACTATGAGATTGCACAGGTTGTGTCCTATTTCTAATGAACACCCATTACCTATGCTGCAAACTGTGAAGGAGCAGAGTTCAAAGTGCTACAGATGGGCATAAAATAAGGATGCATGGATATATCTGCAGTTCCCTTGCTGAAAAAAGAAAAGAAAGAAAGAGAGCTTTTGGTTTAGCCATTGGCTTGGTTAAACCTTGGATGATAAGAAGAGTTCCTGCTTTTTCTTCTTGGTTTCCCGTCTCAGATATTAAGCAAATCATTTCTCAGTTTCCTCTCTCCTTTTGAGTGAGCAACACGCAAAGCAGCCCTGTTCCTATGAAATCGATGGGCACCTAATTCTCCTGAAATGTAATTACTTCTGGTGCATCAGGGAGAGACAAAAGACACCAGACTCCACAAGGATTTTTTTTTTTCTTTGTGCAAGCTGAGGTGTAAACCTCTGGGATGTGTGGCTCTGTCCCTGGCAGGCTGCACCAAGGCGAGGAGCGACCGCGTTCTCCCAAGGGCAGCGGGATAGCCCCGTGTTCCAGCGGCTGCTCCGGCCACCTGTGGGGCAGCGCAGCTGCAGTGACAGCCTTGGGAACCCTCTCACAAGTGTGGGCGCCGCTGGGAAGGCACAGAGGCCACGGCCGGGTTCAGCCGCATCCGGCGCGGGCAATGCCCTTGGCTTTGCGTTTTCCCGTGTGGGGAAAATCCTCCAGCCCGTTCCTGCGGCGTGCGGAGGGGCTCGCTCGGATCCCAAGCCCTGGCGTTGGGACAAGTGCCTGGAAGAGCCCCATGGCCCGCAGCGGGAGGGTCCGGGGGGCTGCGGGTCCTGCGGGCCGGGGCGCAGCCATGGAAACGCGCCGAGCATCCCCCGCTCCCCGCGGCAGCGCCTGCTATTCCCCACCCTGCCTGCACCAGCCGTGGCCTGGCCGGGGCCGCCTCGGCTCAGCCGGTGAACAGTTAACACCGGAGAGGCGGCTCCTCTCCCCACACCCTCCCCGGCTCCCGTTGTAAAAAGCGTGTGTAACCCCCTCGGGAGAGCGGCGAGCCTGGCACGGCTAGCGGAGGGGGCGACCGCCCCTCCGCCTACACCAGCTCCCCTCTTTTTTTTTTATTTCCCCCCCGCCCCTCCCTTTTTCTGTCACCGGTCTGCGGGGTGGGCTCGGCTCGGCGGGACCGCCCGGGCCCGGGGNTCCCCCCTTTCGGTCAAAAGGAAAATTATATATTGAAAAGGGTGGGGAAGGAAAAGATAGAAAGCAGGCACCCTCCCCCTCTGCTGCTCGTAGTCCCCTCCACTCCACACCAAAAAGAGCCATCGCAAGTGCACGCCACTTCTTCACTAAAGTGATCCAGCCGCTGGATTAAGTAACTCTCGGGGAGCAGCACACGCACGCACACACACGGCAAAAATGAAGGAAAAGGCAATGTTTCAAACGGCTAAAATGCAAGGAAACATGCTGGTAAGTGGCTGCTGCTGGCGCCTCCAGTGACTGTAAGTAAGTGTTGGGGCTCCCTGCTCGGCTCGGCGCTGCCAGAGCCCGCTCGCCGCCCGCACGGTCGGTGCGGAGCCCCCGCTGTGGGGCTGGGCTGGCCGGAGACACAGAAGAGGGGCTCTGCTTGCTGTCCTT